>SJXQ01010290.1:126110-397085 GCA_006408695.1 Aepyceros melampus
GGGGGGAGGTGGGGGTCGGGATTAGGAGTTCATGTACACTCGTGGCTGATTCATGTCGATGTGTAGCAAAACGAATACAGTATTGTAAAGAAAACAAACTAAAAAAAATAAAAATTAATTAAAGAAAAAAAAAAACTATCACATAAAAGCAAAAAAAAAAAAAAGTGTTATGAATAATTTTTTAACATTTCCAAGTCCTGTTACTAGGAATTACTCTCAGAGAAACATTTTTATACTTTTACTTTTTATCCTATATTCATTTGGGAGAAAAGATTTCTATAATCAAAACATTTCACTTTTTTACCATAGAAACAGAAAGCATCATTTTAAATATACCTATATATCTTTAAAAATGTAGTAATCTAAAAAGGATGTGTGTAGACACGTCAGTGTATATACACACACACCCTCAGAGTTGCAAGGAAAACTTAATTCTCAGTAAACTATAAATGATAACTATACATTCAGCCTGCAAATAGTGAAATCTTTGGAATTGGTAAAAATCGTAGAGAAGGCAATGCCAAAGAATGCTCAAACTACCGCACAATTGCACTCATCTCACACAGTAGTAATGTAATGCTCAAAATTCTCCAAGCCAGGCTTCAGCAATACATGAACTGTGAATTTCCAGATGTTCAAGCTGGTTTTAAAAAAGGCAGAGGAACCAGAGATCAAATTGCCAACATTCGCTGGATCGTGGAAAAAGCAAGAGTGTTCCAGAGAAACATCTATTTCTGCTTCATTGGCTATGCCAAGGTGCCAGGGTCCAGCCTCAGCAGAGTCCAGGGATACCCTCAGGATGGACGACATTGGTGAATGAATGAATGAATGAATGATACGGGGTGACCAAGATTTAGTGAGTGAGGCCCATCACTTTATTTTCATAGAGGGCTTCTATACCCTGAGTTGTGCATTAAGCAAAGTGAAAAATGTAGAATCAACACACCATTCCATCAGTATTAACTTTTATCGATATCAGGTTCCTGCAAGAGTCTTACTTTTTGTACATAATCTTCTGGTCTGGAGGCCTGTTGATATTTCACAATCTCTTTTTGATAAAAGTTGGTCAGGAAGAACAATAATTTTCCCTTGAAGTGTCTCTTCTTAAATTCCTAGCTTGTGTCACCCTTAAAGTACAGAGTTACATTCTTATGGAGCAAAGGTTTAGTGGGTTACAGCTAAGAAATAACTTATTAGCTCAAAGTCTAATGTTGCTAATGCTAAGGCTACTGCTTGTTTCTTCTATACTCTAACTATATGCACTGCCAGGAACACAATGGCCAAGGGATGTGGGAACTTGGCAGCAAGCATTGGCTCAACAGTGTTGCAAGAGTTTGGGATAACCATGCCAAGTAAACTAGAATGCTAACAGGGGGGTTGAAATATTCCTTTCATGCCCAGGAGATTTATCAACTAGAGCCCGAAGGTGATTTTTTTTTTTTTTCCCCAGAGAAAGGTGGTCGGGGATAGCCGCCTGTTAATGTCAGAAGACTTGGTGAAAGGCATAAAATAGTAAGAAAGACAGATTCTGATTTTGGGGTAAATGCTCAAGCAGGTCCAGGGGGTCCCTCGAGTCCTGATCTTCCTTGCTAGTCAGGTCTCTCCACATGACCTTGTCATGGGTGGGATAGGCCCAGGGAGTCCCTCAAGTCCTGCGTGATCTTGTCACTGGTGGGATCTCCCGTGCTGGCTCCTGGCACCAAAGCCTTTGACAATGTGGATCACAATAAACTGTGGAAGATTCTGAAAGAGATGGGAATACGAGACCACCTGATCTGCCTCTTGAGAAACCTATATGCAGGTCAGGAAGCAACAGTTAGAGCTGGACCTGGAACAAAAGACTGGTTCCAAATAGGAAAAGGAGTACGTCAAGGTTGTATATTTTCACTGTGCTTATTTAACTGGGCTGGAAGAAGCACAAACTGGAATCAAGATTGCTGGGAGAAATATCAGTAACCTCAGATATGGAGATGACACCATCCTTATGGCAGAAAGATGAACTAAAAAGTCTCTTGATGAAAGTGAAAGAGGAGAGTGGAAAGTTGGCTTATAGCTCAACATTCAGAAAACGAAGATCATGGCATCCAGTCTTATCATTTCATGGGAAATAAATGGGGAAACAGTGGAAATAGTGTCAGACTTTATAATTTTGGGCTCCAAAATCACTGCAGATGGTGACTTCAGCCATGAAAATAAAAGACGCTTACTCCTTGGAAGAAAAGTTATGACCAACCTAGAAAGCATATTCAAAAGCAGAGACACTACTTTGCCAACAAAGGTCTGTCTAGTCAAGGCTATGATTTTTCCAGTGGTCATGTATGGATGTGAGATTTGGACTGTGAAGAAAGCTGAGCACTGAAGAATTGATGTTTTTGAACTGTGGTGTTGGAGAAGACTCTTGAGAGTCTCTTGGACTGCAAGGAGATCCAACCAGTACATTCTGAAGGAGATCATCCCTGGGATTCTTTGGAAGGAATGATGCTAAAGCTGAAACTCCGGTACTTTGGCCTCCTCATGGGAAGAGTTGACTCATTGGAAAAGACCCTGATGCTGGGAGGGATTGGGGGCAGGAGGAGAAGTGGACGACAGAGGATAAGATGGCTGGATGGTATCACTGACTCAATGGACATGAGTCTCAATGAACTCCAGGAGTTGGTGATCACAGGGATGCCTGGCGTGCCGTGATACATGGGGTCACAGAGAGTCGGAGACGACTGAGTGACTGAACTGAACTGATACATAAAAATATTTGGTGTTCAGACAAAATTTCTATTTAAATAAAGGTAGGTCAAGTCCTAAGCCTTTTATTAAAAAAAAAAAGAAAGAAAGAAATAGTATCATGTAATAACCTATAAATGGAAAAGAACCTAAAAAAGAATAGACATGTATTTGCATAACTTAATCACTCTGATATACATCAGAAACACAACTCTGTAAATCAAATATATTTCCATAAAAATTTGCAAAGTAATCTTTTAAAATACAAGGTTATAAAAAAAAATCCTAAAGAAAGAAGAAGGTATATATGATTGAAACAAAAATATAAAACAACAAATATAAAACTTGCTGGGATAATTAAACAAGAGCTGCTTCTTGGAAAAAGTAATTGAGATACATTGATATAATGGTGGAAAATCTAATAAGGGGAAGAGGAAGTTAATTCCAATACTAGAAATGAGAAATGGTATGAGATTATGAGAGGATAATATTCAGCCATGAGTGGAATTACTTTTGTTTGAGGGAAGGTCCAGTCAAGCAAAAACCTGGGAAAAGAAAGTGAGGAAGGAAGGAAAGAAAGAGGAAGAGAGACAGGGGAAGAAAGGAAGAAAAAGGAAGGGAGAAATAAAAAAGAGTAAATGTCACAATAGATGTTGTAAATGATCCAAAACAAAACAAAAAAACAAACAAACAAAAAAAAATACACAATTCTCTTTAAATTATAAAAACAGAAATAGAAATTTATTAAGCCATATACTCATTGCTTTTATGATACTAAGAACAAGAAATCCCATTTACACATCACTGTTTAGAAGTTCTGGCCAACACAATAAAATTAGTTAAAAAAAAAAAAAACCACTAAAAGTATGCCATGTTATTTGTAAAAAGACAGCAGAAATAATTAAAAAATTATTACTATATATACTAATTTTACTTATAAGTTTTTGACACCATTAATAATTATAAATTTTATCTGAAAGAACAAGGAAAATAGACAAGGAAATTCACAAAGAGCAATAACAAAATAGTAATCTTGACAGATAGTCAATGTATTTATAAGCAAAAGAAATGGCATTGCCTTAGAAAAAATATAGAGGTATCAATAGAAAAACAGAAAGCTCCTGAAAGGACTCAACTCACTATTAAGTGTATTTTATTTGCAGGCACAGAAACTGACTCAAGTTATTTCTAAGAAGCAAAGCCCTGATGTTATTATCTCTTCTCAATTTTTCTTTTTGTGAAAATCTAAGAAATTTAGGCTGGAGAGGGAAGAAGAGGGTAGAGACTAAAAATGCCATTAGGAGCAGGAAGAAAAGGAGGGAGTTGGAGATTTCATTGTGTGATTTGAACAGCATTGGTGAAGCTCAAACAAGGGAAGTAGCAAGCCATGCAGGCCTAGGGGAAGAGCATTTCCAGAAGAACAGCATGTGCAAAGTCTTTGGATCAGGAAGAAATGTAATTTGCCTGAGGAAAAGCAAGGCCAGTGTTGTCAAAAACAGTGCACCAGTGAGGAAAATAGTAGAGGAGAATGACAGAGAATGGAAGAGAAGAGGTAGTCAGGGTCCATATCACTGGAACCTTTTTCAGTTTAGTTCACTTCAGTCGCTCAGTCGTGTCCAACTCTTTGACCAGCACACCACAACTCTCCGTCCACCACCAACTCCTGGAGTTCACCCAAACTCATGTCCAACGAGTCGGTGATGCCATCCAGCCATCTCATCCTCTGTTGTCCCCTTCTCCCCCAGCCTCCAATCCCTCTCAGCAGTAGTTGGCAATAAATAACAACTTGTCTCCTTAGAAGCATACTACAGAGCAAACAACAGTAACAGTGTTGATACTACTAAGCAACAATAAAACCACACTTCATAGTTTTACTACAGAAATAGAATAAAGGAGACATGTATACAAAAGTCTGCACATTTAATCATACATAGAAGTTTTCACCTGAGACGAGAACACACACACATACTCTTTCTACAACTAAAGAAATTGTTTTAAGCTGACAGTTAACAAACTGCTTTGGCTCAAGCAAACTCACTGGAAAGGCCTAGTAAAATATTCAAAGTGCAAATCAATCAATCAAGCATTGAGTAAAGAAATACGATAGAATTTACATTCAGGAAATTACCTAAAATGCAGACAACAGACACTACAGCTTAGTTATCTGTAATCCGTCCTCTTCAGTTCTGAGAGGGATGCTAACCCCTTGGTGATTATCACTTTCCAGCATTTTTTGAAAGCTTAGAGAATTTAAATAAACTGAGGAGGGAAAAAAAAAAAAAACAAGTGGGCAGAGATAAAGAGGAGGAGAAAGAAAGAGGAAATGAAGAGAGTTCTCCTGGTATAGGTCTACAGCCATGATCCGTTTCTTTGAATGGTGCACAGAGACTGCTAAGTATCTGTGCCAGAAGTGGAGAAGGGATGGCATTAAAACATGCCTAAGGAGACTCAAGTCCAGGAAACCACAGAGGCAGCCAAGTGTGCTGATGTTCAGGAACCAATACTTAGAGGGTACCCGGCAGGTCTGTGAAAGTGCCTTTAGAGACTGCAAGAAGAAAAGTTTCCACAAGTATAATCACAGATTAGATAGTTGGATAGATTAGAGGAAGGATAATAACTCTATGACCTGATAATTACTGAAATAATCAAGACAATTCTTGCACATCAGTGTCAAGTAAGTCTAAGACTCAGTATTAGTGTGATAAAATGGAAAATTACACACACAAACAAGTAACTGTTAACTGTAATACATTCATGTCCAAGGCAACGTAAGATACAAAGCTGAAATCCTCACATGTTCAACTAGGGTAAGCACATGTAACTGGAAAAGGTAAGGAAAAGTTCTATAAGGGGTTTAATCACCCTGGCCCACTTTCATCCACTACATTTACTATTCTTGGACAGCTCTATTGTAGCTTAACGGTAAGAGAACTAAATTTAGCCCAGTTCATAAACTGAACAGATTCCCTATGGGTCCAGGACAAATGAGTCCAGGACAAATCAAACTGGACATCAAGGCGTTTGTCCTTGGGAATCTTAACTTGCTTTACTACTGTGACTGAGACAGACGTGGCTACTTCACTCTGACTAAAGGCAAGCCAAATGGGAAAGGGGACAGAATGAATCAAATTCCCCTTCTGATCACTCAACAAGAGGTCCACAGGCACCAGGCCTCATTCTATTAACTACATCTGCTTCTCCAACTGCAGTCAGTGATACACAGGGCCTGCTTGATGCTTGCAGGGCCCCCTCAACAAACACAGGCATATTAATGTTTGGCTTCCTTGATATGTCCCTGGGCTAGGTAAAGACATTCTGATACACTGTTCCTTCTGCCATGGTGCCATGCCTGGAGTGACTGTGTGCCTCTTACTCAACTTGGACAAGAAGACATAGCTCTCTGCTGACTAAATCCCATGTCTGCTCCAAACTCACATCAAAGCTTCTGCATAAACTCCTCCACACCAGGCTTTCAGAGCCAGGTTATCTTAGATCAGCACAACAGAGGCACTTCAGAGAGTTCTGCAGCACATGGGACCATAACAAAGCCATTCCAATCTGCCTGTAAGTTAATACTTATCTTCATTGATATCTTCAAGGCATGAAAACAACTGAAAATTATGTTGCTAAAACACTCTACAGATTATATGTATAGCAGAGCTTTCAAACTTACAAATAACATGAAATACCAACATAGGTTGTTAATTTTCCTCTCTCTCCCTCTCTAATTCTTTCTCACATACACATGCACACACACATACATTTACATGTTAAGACAATTATATGAAAAACAGGTAATATATTTTAAAATAACATCTCAACATTCAAACAAAATACTTCACGAATTAAAAAACAACAACAACAAACACATAAATTACCCATTGGTTTCACTATATTTGATACTATTGAATTAGGTTATAATTTAATTTTTTGTTTTTAATGGGGTTTTAACTTTGACTGAAATACTTGTTTTAGACTTACTGAAAGCAGAATTAATGTATGTGTGTGTTTTTTTTTTTTTTTTTTTTTTAACTCTTACTTTTAGATTTTGGAGGTGATGGTTCAGAATCAGATGTGTTCACAGTAATGGATGCTGCTTCCACCAATCCTGGTTGAAGAGGTTCCAGTAATACCTGAATAAGAACTTTTGTTTCAGGAGGTAATCCTTCTAGCTGCTTATGCTTCTTAAACATTTGATGACACTGGATCTTGTGCTCCATTTTTTATTTGAAAGTTAAAAACTACAGCTGACGTTTGGAACACTGGTGAAAACATTTCCCAGTGCTCTTTATAATGAAATATGTATGGTGTTGCAGTTTTAAAAATTTTGAGACAAAACGGGCAAAGCAAATTCTTAGTGTTACCATGGTATGCTCTGAAATGTGCATCCACATCTGCAAAGAATGATGATCTGTAACTGCAAACTCGGCATACATAGGGCATTTCACCAGGCTAATGGTTGTTTTTCATGTGCTGTAAGAGAACATGATCAGTCTCAAGGCATAATTTACAGATTTTACAGACTGTGGAGGGCTCCTGGGGAGTGTGGACACTTTCACTGTGACACTGCAGCTGGAAGGGAGTAGGAAACTGGCGGTGGCAGTGCTGGCAGATGGTGTGGTTTTTCCAGCTGTCACCTCTCTGCCTCTCAGGTTCCAAATGGTGCTTCATGTAATTCATAAACTTGACATTTTTTTAGAACTTTCAAGCACCTGAGGCATTTAAAGGCTGTGTGAGTCTTCGGTTCTGGCTGCCCATCTCCTATGCTGTCCATAGTAGAAGTCATGAAGTAACACCATCAGATTTCCTTCTGTGGGATCAGCAATCTTGTTTTGACTTACTAAACTTAGAAAATCGCTTTTGTCAGTCAAATTTCTCCTAAAGGACTTACAGACTTGCAATGAACATTGTCCTTTGGAAAAGCTGTTAGAAAAGGTTCTCAACTCTGAACATGGCTTAATAAGGTATGAACACTGTCTGGTGTGCTTTGCTGAGTAGTCAATGTATGAAAAATACCTGAAGGAGACAAAGCTAAAGAATGTTCCCCTATAATCCCATCACTGAGTTTAGGCCTTTTGGGATTTGTACCATTTGTTTCCAAAGTGGAAAGTCGCTTTGATTCATGAGGACTTTTATTCATATCTCCTGCAAAAACTGCTGTTTCTACTGTATGCTGTAATGAAATTCTGAAGGTAATCAAAGGAGAACATAACTCTGAAAAGCTATTAGGCACTATTTGTAGCAAAATGATTTTATAATCAGCTTCAGACAACGGCTCAATAATAACAGAACTAAGTGTTGATCTTGATTCAGAGTCAGAAACTGGGAAGAGAGTCTTTGCTGCTGATGTGGGAGTCACATAACTAATAGGATGTAATTTGTAAGCATTAGCTATCATGAAGGAACCATACCTTTTTCCCCTTGAATATGAACCTGAGATAACTGTCCAATATGTTTGAAATGACTCATTTTGAAGTTGATGTCATCCCAACAAAGATCACATCGGCATCTTCATTTACATGTTCCACTCCAACCAAGATCAGTTCAGCAGCATCATCATCTAATTGTTTGGTTTGTCTCATGTTTTTCTGCGGTTCTGGCTCTTGTTCTTCTTCACATAACATACATGGTAGTTCTATATTTTAAATACTTTTTTATTTCTGAAGAGTTTGGCCACAAGTCCCAGTGATTTCTTTATATAAACTGTCACCTAAGTATAAACATACTACATATTAGTTAAGTACAGAAAAAGGCACTATTTGATTATCTCCAAAACTCTAGGGTAATTATAAACACCCTTATCTTACAGATAAAGACATTGAGCATCAAAGAAACTAAATGACATCTGAAAAACCTATGATTACAAGTCTACATGACTTAGAATCATAGGTTTGTCCCTTGTTGATCTTAATCTCTTCTATTTAAAAAAAGAAAGAAAGAAAGGAAAAAAAACCAGCACTGATCATTGGGTGAAATCACATGTAAAGGATGAGTATTTTTACAAAAGCACTATTGTACAGTGTTTAGAAACATGGACTTCAGAGTTAAAGAAGATTGAGCTGGAATTCTAAGTTAGCCATACACCAGCTGCATCTTTTTTGGAAAATTTATAACTTTTAAATGTGTTTCTGTATCTTAAAGAGAAAAATGCATATTTCTTAAACTTAATGTTAATAGCTCTTTTTAAAGCATCAGCTATTCAATGGCATCTGTTTTGTAGTAAAATTGGAAGAAAACATATGTTAAATGCACATTACAACTGATTCACACCTACATTTCAAAATGTTAATACAGAAAATAGGTAGCAAATTCAAAGTATAAAGTATCTATACATAGTTAAGAAAAGCATAATTCAATATGAAGCACTTAACACATTCCTTGCAAATTAAGAATGAACTCTCTTGATAATCTCACCCCAATTCCACACTGATATATCTTAAATTTCTCCCTCTAATCTTGACTAAACTTAAATCCAACAATGCTTCATCCTTCACTCCACATGTCTCTTCCCCCATAGCAAGCAAAGTGATGCCACTGTTTTCTAATACCAGTATCACACAGAGACATCACAGACACAGATAACCAATATCCCTTATGAATATACAGGCAAGAGTCCTCAACAAAATACTGGCAAACAAAATCTAACAACATATATAAAAGATTATATACCAGGATCACCATGGTATATACCATTATATACCATGATCACATATATAAAAGATTATATACCATGGGATTTATGAAGGTATGAAAAGTTGGTTCATTATACAAAAGTCAGTCAACATTATGTCATTTTAATTAAAAAAAAAGAAAAAGGACAAGAAACACATCTGCCTGCTGAAAAAGCATTTTCCTGAATATATACAGGCAAGAGTCCTCAACAAAATACTGGCAAACAAAATCTAACAACATATATAAAAGATTATATACCAGGATCACCATGGTATATACCATTATATACCATGATCACATATATAAAAGATTATATACCATGGGATTTATGAAGGTATGAAAAGTTGGTTCATTATACAAAAGTCAGTCAACATTATGTCATTTTAATTAAAAAAAAAGAAAAAGGACAAGAAACACATCTGCCTGCTGAAAAAGCATTTTCCTGAATCTAGCACCTTTTCATCATAGGGGTTAAAAAACAAAAAACAAAACAACAACAAAAAAAACTTAATAACCAATAACAGAAGAGAACTTTCTCAATCAAAGGATACCTGTGAAAGACCCACAGCTAACATCATACTTAACAATGGAGAAGTGAAAGCTTTCCCTCTAATATTGGGAACAACACAAGGATGTCTATTCTGCTCTTTGGCTCAATATTATACTGGCAGTTCTATAACCAGGGAAATCAGGTAAGAAAAAGGAGTTGGTGTTGCTGTTGTTTAAAAAAAAAATTTCAGAATTGAAAGGGAAAAAAATCAAACTATATTGGAGATAACATACTTTTATATAGAGAAAATCCTGAAGAAACCACAAGTATTACAACTAATAAAAACCTTGCAGAATACAAGATATTTAAAAATGCAATCACATTTCTATACAGTGGTAACAAATGTTCTGAAAATGAAGTTAAGTAAACACTTCAATCTACACTAGCATTAAAAAGAACATTTCAGTTCAGTCCGTCACTCAATCGTGTCCAGTCATAGTGAGAAAGACAAATATCATATGGTATCACTTACATGTGGAATCTAATATGACACAAATGAACTTATCCAGGAAATAGAAACAGACTCACAGACATAGAGAGCAGACTATGTGATTACCAAGAGGGGAAGAGTGGGGGAGGCATAGATTGGGAGCTGGTGATTAGCAGAGGCAAACTATAGTATTCATATATAGAATAGATAAACAAAATCCCACTGTATAGCACAAGGAACTAAACTCATATCTTGTGATAAACAATAATGGAAAATCATATGAAAAATATTATGCATGCATATGTGTGTGTACGCATATGAAGGAAAAGAAAGGTACAGGGAAGGAAAGGAAAGGACAACTGTTGGCAAGCATGTACAGAAACTGGGTCCTTATGTGTTATGGATAGATTTTAAAATGATGCAACTGCTACAGAAAACAGTATAAAGGCTCCTTGAAAATTAAAATAGAACTACCACATGATTCAGCAATTCCACTTCCGGATATAAATTCAAAAGAAGTTAAGATAGAGTCTTGAGATTTTTGCACAGCCATGCTCATGGCAGCACTAATCACAACAGTTAAGAGGTGGAAGCATCTAAATCGCCATCAAATGGTGATATATACATACAATGAAACATTATTTAGCCATATAAAGAAAATTCTGCCACATGCTACAACATGCATGGTCCTTTAAGACATCAAGCTAAATTAAATAAGCCAGTTATAAAAAAGACAAATATGGTATATTTCCACTTATATTAAATATTTAAATATTTAATATTTAATAGTCAAGCAACAGAAAGGAAACAAAGAAGAACCATGGATTCCAGGGTCTAGGGAAACAGGGAAGAAAAGAGGAGCTGTTGTCTAATGGGGCAGGTGATGGGTATTGAGTTTCAGTTTTGCAAGATGGGAAGGTGTAGAGATCTGTTTCATAATAATGTGGTAAGGAATTCCCTGGTAGTTCAGAGGTTAGGAATCCACACTTTCCTATCAGGAGCCTGGGTATGATCTTCAACCAGGGAATTATCATGCAAGCTGCATAGCACAGCTAAAACAATAACAAACAAACAAACAAACAAAAAACCCCCAAAACAACACTGTAGTGCTGCGTGTGTGTGTGTGTGTGTGTGTGTGTGTGTGTGTGTGTTAGTCACTCAGTCCTGTCTGACTCTTTGTATTACCATGGACTGTAGCCCACCAGGCTCCTTTGTCCATGGGGTTCTTCAGGAAAGAATACTAGAGTGGGCTGCCATTTCCTTCTCCAAAACGGCTGATGAAAGTATACACACTTTCATGTAAAGTGGTTACAATGGTAAAATTTAGGTTACAAGTTTTGTACAACAATAAAAGGAGAAACAAAACATTTGACAACCAGGAAAATAATTTGAGTAGACTTTTCACCAAAGATGATATGCAAATGGCCAACAATAACAAACATACTGCTTAACATGATTAGGAGAATGTAAATCAGTCTCAGTGAGAACTCCTTCACACTCATTAGCTTGGCTATAATCAAAAAGAGGAATAACAACAAGTGCTACAGAGGATGTGGAGAAAAGGAATCTTCAGATATTGTTGTTGTAATTGCTGTAATATGATACAATTTTGGAAAAGTGATTTGTCAGTGCCTCAAAAATTAGAGTAGCCATATGATCCAGCAATTTCACTCTTTTGTATATATCCATAAAAACTGAAAATGTTAACTCCATGAAAAAACAATACTCACAGCAAGATTACTCACAATAGCCACAAAGAGTATACCATCCAAATATTATCCATTAATTGATGAATGGATAAACCAACTGTGGTATATGCTCACAATGGACTACATGTAAGCCATATATGATACTCATGTACCATATTCAGCCACAGAAAAACATACATCCATGATATGGATGAATCTTGAAAATAGACAAACTAGGGGATTTTCTTGGAGATCCAGTGTTTTTTTTTTAATTAATTTTTTATTATTTAGTTTGTTTTGCTTTACAATACTGTATTCGTTTTGCTATACATCGACATGAATCAGCCACGAGTGTACATGGACTCCCAATCCCGACCCCCACCTCCCTCCTCNCAGACCTGTGTATCTCACATATGTGCTGTTTTGGTTTTCTACATCCCAATCATTGGTCTGACCATGGTTCATCGTTTTGGCAGACACCTCTCACCCTGGGTTCATGTTCTCATGGGCAATGTCTATATCCTTTTCCCACCCTTGATGAATCCCATTATTTATAGTATCAAGACCCAGCAGATACGAAGAAGAGTCCAGAGATTATTTTACTTGAAAAAATGTAAGTTTTAATATCAAATGTGAATGTATTTAAAAGTCAGCAAAGGAGTTCAAAAGGGTAAGAGTCAGTGAATAATTAAAATATGTTTAATGACTTTCATTTGAATGAGGCTTTCCATTTTATAAACACTTTCCTCTGCATTTTCCTTGAAGCTACCATATTAGTGAAATAGATATGAGTTATGCATGGGAAATAGATGGGGAAACAGTGGAAACAATGTCAGATTTTATTTTGGGGGGCTCCAAAATCACTGCAGATGGTGACTGCAGCCATGAAATTAAAAGATGCTCACTCCTTGGAAGAAAAACTATGAGCAACTTAGATAGCATATTCAAAAGCAGAGACATTACTTTGCCGACTAAGGTTCATCTAGTCAAGGTTATGATTTTTCCAGTGGTCATGTATGGATATGAGGGTTGGACTGTGAAGAAGGCTGAGTGCCAAAGAATTGATGCCTTTGAACTTTTGAGAGTCCCTTGGACTGCAAGGAGATCCAACCAGTCCATTCTGAAGGAGATCATCCCTGGGATTTCTTTGGAAGGAATGATGCTAAAGCTGAAACTCCAGTACTTTGGCCATTAAAAGGCACTTACTCCTTGGAAGAAAAGTTATGACCAACCTAGATAGTATATTCAAAAGCAGAGACATTACTTTGCTGACTAAGGTCCGTCTAGTCAAGGCTATGCTTTTTTACTGTGGTCATGTACGGATGTGAGAGTTGGACTGTGAATAAGGCTGAGCGCAGAAGAATTGATACTTTTGAACTGTGGTGTTGGAGAAGACTCTTGAGAGTCTGTTGGACTGCAAGGAGATCCAACCAGTCCATTCTGAAGGAGATCAGCCCTGGGATTTCTTTGGAAGGAATGATGCTAAAGCTGAAACTCCAGTACTTTGGCCACCTCACGCGAAGAGTTGACTCATTGGAAAAGACTTTGATGCTGGGAGGGATTGGGGGCAGGAGGAGAAGGGGATGACAGAGGATGAGATGGCTGGATGGCATCACTGACTCAATGGACGTGAGTCTGACTGAACTCCAGGAGAGGGAGGCCTGGCGTGCTGCGATTCATGGGGTCACAAAGAGTCGGACACAAAACATTCTGTAAGGAGTTGGGTTACAAATAGGAAACTTCAGAAGGTTTAATGTAGTACCTGAAATACCAAATACATAGACTGTTATAAACATTGTACAGGAAAATGGAATAAAACATTTAAGAGGATCTGTACCAAAAAAAAAAAAAGAGTCGGACATGACTGAGCGACTGAACTGAACTGATATATACATATATATATATATATAAGCAATATATATATATATATATATAAGCAGTCATCATGATTGTACTCACAAGAGCTAAGGCTGCCAATCCAGTGGATGGAGTTCTCATTTACAGACCCAAAGGGAAGACAAGCATGAGAAAAAATGACTGAAAGCTCAAATTAAAGGATTCAGTTAATCACAGACCCAAAAGACCTCTGACAAAAGGAAGGCCAGGAGAGAACACAGCGGACTAGAATCAAGACAACTGGGATGTGGTCCTAACTCCACAACCAGAAGTGCAATTTGGGCCAAGCCAAATGATTTAGGATTCATGCCTCATTAATCCTCATCTTTCAATGTGTTTTGAGCTCTTCCCGTGATAAGCCTGTTATATGCAAAATTACATTCAGAAAATTGAATAGTCCACAATATTCAATTTAGAATGTGAATTTGTACCACACAATCAAAAGCCTCATGTGAGATTTAGTCAAGACTTAAATAAAACTAGCGACCAATGAAATAAATTGTTCACTGTTAAACTGGGGCATTGAGTAAATAATTTCAGATTCTGAAAGAATTCACCTGCAAATAATTAACTGGGTTTTTAAACTCAAAACTTCTATCTTTATTATCCCATTTGCTATAATTCTGTTACCGACTAAATGTGTTTGCACTTGTTTTTAAAAATGCAGGGACTGATTCTACCACCCTTGAAGTGAATAAAGGAATATAAGTGAGTCCCTAGCATTTTGAAAGCCCTAAGTCCATCAGAAATCAGAAACATAAAAGGAAATGGAATTATAATGCAGAAGCTCCGTGTGTGTAATCTGGACAGGCATGGGATATTTTTACCACACAAACAAATGATGTGGAGCAATTGTGTCAGTTGGGATTCAGTGCAAGAAATAGAGAACACTCTAAGTGTTTCAATAAGAAGAGGACTTAATAGGGAATTTGGTATTTTCAAAATTGTTGGAAGGACTGGAAAAGCAGAAAAGTCAGGATGCTGTCACAGGCTAGATTTTATTTCTTTATCTTTTTGCTTCAAAATCATGCCCCCTCAGCTGTGACCCAGAGGTTACTGAACTACTGCTGTGCCTATCCATGTGCTCCACACTCGCAAGCTCATGACCAGAGAGTAGAGCGTGGCATCTGGATGCTGGAAACGTCTCCGTCCTTAGGAGTCTGCATGTCAGCTGACGCCTCTGAAGAAAGACATCCTCCACCTCCCTTACAATCCCATGCATTGACATCTCATTGCATGAATGTAAATCACATCCATCCAAAAGCTAAAAAAAGGAGTCTAAGAAATGTCATTTTTAGTCTCATAGCCCCTTTTACATGAATTGGTTGGAGGCATAAAAAGGAAGTGGAAGTGAATGCTAAGTATAATAAAGTATATTTAACCCAGCAAGTTATACACAAAGCAAAATTCTAAGCTTCTTGAAAGATTAAAAAATATACAAGGCAAGAACCTTTCCCTCAGTGAGCACTATTCTAACTAAGGAGACAAGAGACATATGTGAGGAGTTAAACATCAATAAAAGAGAGTCATTGGTATTCAGTGCAACAGACAAGTGGTTATGGGACTGAGTATAAAGTTTCATGAGAATGATTAGCAGTAAGAAAATTGGCTTTGTGTTAAAACACAAACTACTTGCTTCTCTTTATTAGCTCAAACAATTCCAGTAATGAAGAGAGCATTGCTAGCATGAAGGGATGAATGGGGATTTGAGACTTTCCAGGGTTAAAGCAGACCAGCAACTTCAACAAGATCTACCTAGCTCTGAAAATAAGTGAAATCTTCAAGAGGAATTGACTGTGTGGCTGGCTGCAGTCCATCATTAGCCAGTTCTTCCCCTGTGCTTGGGTTATAGGGTCACTATAATGAGGAAAACCACAACAATCTAGATTAGTAAGTAAAGCAATAAGCAAAATTGGGACTATAAGTAAATGAGGAATAAGAGTGTTCTCACAGGGAGGAGGCAAGATAAAATACCTTCCATGAGAGAAAAACAATACAGATATTAAGGGATTGACTCCAAGATCACTGACCATGGTAGGAAGCTCCTGGAAAGCTCATAAATTAAGGCCCTATGAGCCAATAATTGGATGGCATCATCAACTCAACAAACATGAGTTTGACTAAAGTCCAGAAGATAGTGAAGGACAGGGAAGTCTGGTGTACTGCAGTTCACGGGGTCACAAAGAGTCAGACACAACTGAGAGACTGAAAATAGTGAGCCTATGAAATCCATATCTTCACTGAAGCTTTACCTCTACGTGGGAAACCACAGGGACATTTTCTGTTGAGGAGTATTTACGGTCTAGTTTGAGTTAGTCCTTTATTCAAGGCCAGAGTCTCTGACTACAAGTACCTCTGCAAATGCATTCAGTGCCCATCTGTGTTTAACTCTTAATAGGTGGCACAAACAAGCAGACAATGGAGAGTCAGCAAAAAGGACTGGTACCATGAGCTGGAGCGATCTGAGAAGACGCCATTAGGAGCATTAACCACAGGTGCTAAGTCCATCATCTGTAAAAATAGTTATATTATGTGGAGCACAGTATGATTTCCTCCAGTTTAAAGCAGACATTTCTTGGTTGGAAGGAAACATCATGAATTCTGAATCAATATTCTGTGGTATACACATCTCTGTTTCAGAATCACATATAAAACAGGAAAAAATGTAATCTCTAGGCAAATCTGTTTTCAGGCTTTCTTTCTGGATTTCTTTCTTCAGGATGTCAATCATTTCAATTCTTTGCCCACTTTTTAAAGAATTAACTGGCATTGAAAAGCAAGAAATAAAGTTTCCAGGATTTATCCCATCAATGCTTGTGGTTGGTTATGTCACAAATTATCTTTGGAGCAAAACCAATATAAATTCTTTGAAGGGGCTTGACTAGTTTGGCATAATTAAGTACAATTCAATTACAATTTGGTAACAAAAATATTCTACTGGGGCAGGTATTTAACTAAGATTGAAGGACCTGCTAAGAGGGCACTAACCTAGGAAGAGGAGGTCTCCTGGAAAGATTGATGTCTCTATCTTTAAGAGAGCATTTTAAAATACTGGGTTCTTCCCACAAGGAGAGAGGACAGTAACACATTGAGATAGTGGCATAGATTGTTCTCCCCAAGAAAGTGGCTCTGAGATTTGCATGTGAATCTCAGGGCTCCTTTGGATCAATACCTGTACACAAGCAAAAGTACTCCTGAGCAAAAGGTGACGTTGGAAGTGTAAGGGAGCTGAAAGAGAGGCCTCAGCCAATCCCAAAGGGAGTTCTGAGGCTCAGGAGGCCTTTCAAAGATGCTTCATACTGAGGCAAGGGGATCAGGTCTTTGTAACCCAATATCTATCTGTATTAGAAGCAGGTAGCCCAAAGGAGGTACAAATTTTGGGTAAGGCAGCTCCCTTCATCTGAGGGCAGTTCATTGGGAGGCACCCACCTGTGAGCTGGCAGCTGGAAGAGTGGAGCACCTGGGCAGTGCCCCACAGATGTGAAAACCCACTGCCAGCAGGTCATTCTTTGCCTCATCAGCAGAGCCCTCTATTTCTCCATGGTAACCTGAATAAGCCATAATGTTGGCAAACACCCCAAATCTTCCGTTAACAGAGAAGCATTTATTTGGCCTACATTTCCTACGGCCAACCTCATTTTTTCCCACTTTGCACTTTTCTACCAAATGGATGCATTGGCCTGATGACAAGTTCAGAGAAGGGCTTGGTCTAAGAGATCCACTGTCCCTGAAGTGAAAGCTCAATCCCCTCAAATGAGAAAGATCTGCTGCCCTCATGGGCACCATAAGAAAAGTAATAACTTTAATTATAAAACAATGACTAGTTTTGAAGAATATACATACCAGAAATTTTTTATCTACTGTTACCCTGTTCAAGGTGATTAGTTGTGGGGAATTTGTACTTGACATTGTTTTAGAAACTGCTCTTGGAAATTAATTTCAAAGCCTATGACACATTTTTTAAAGAAGAAATATTGTTATGTGACGGAGAGAAGTAAGACTTAAGTAAAATGGGCTTGAATTCTCAAGTTTACCTCATATTATAGCTATTGGTCCTCAGCCAAATCATTTAACCTTTCTAAGCATCCTTATTCTTTACATATAAGATTGTAATAAAAACTATTGTCATTGGATTACCATGAGAAGTAAATGAGAACATATACATAAGATTCTGGAACATAAGAGCTACTCAGAAAAGGTCAGTTTATTTACTCTTATTCTTCATTTTCTCTTTTCTCAATGAGGAAAGTCAATATCAGGAAAAGGCAACATTTCTCAGGTATTAGAGCTGTCCTTTTAAAAAAATTTTTATTTTGGAATAGTTTCACACTTACAGAACAATGACAAAGTTACTTTAGAGAATTTTCAGATGCCCTACACCCAGTTTCTGTTATCAACATTCTCACTGTCATGTCCAACTATTTGCGACCCCATGAACTGCAGCACGCCAGGAATCCCTGTCCATCACTAACTCCCAGAGTCCACCCAAACCCATGTCCATTGAGTCACTGATGTCATCCAACCATCTCATCCTTGTCGTCCCCTTCTCCTGCCCTCAATTTTTCCCAGCATCAGGGTCTTTTCCAATGAGTCAGCTCTTCGCATCAGGTGGCCAAAGTATTGGAGTTTCAGCTTCAACATCAGTCCTTCCAATGAACCCCCAGGACTGATTTCCTTTATGATGGACTGGTTAGATCTCCCTGCAGTCCAAAGGACTCTCAAGAGTCTTCTCCAACACCACAGTTCAAAAGCATCAGTTCTTCAGCACTCAGCTTTCTTTATAATCCAACTTTCACATCCATACATGACCACTGGAAAAACCATAGCCTTGACTAGACGGACCTTTGTTGGCAAAGTAATGTCTCTGCTTTTGAATATGCTGTCTAGGTTGGTCATAACTTTCCTTCCCAGGAGTAAGCATCTTTTAATTTCAAGGCTGCAATCACCATCTGCGGCGATTTTGGAGCCCAGAAAAATAAAGTCAGCTACTGTTTCCACTGTTTCCCCATCTATAGCTTAAGGTGTTAATTTCTAAACTCCCTTTTTAAGCATTCTCACCTCTATGTGCATGTGTGTGTGTGTGTGTGTGTGTGTGTACGTGAACACATGCCCACTAAATCGCTTCAGTCATGCCCAACTCTTTGCAACCCTATGGACTGAAGCTTACCAGGTCTCTGTCCATAGAACTCTCAGGCAAGAGTACTAGAGTAGGGTGCCATGCCCCTCACCAAGGGATATTCCCCACCCAGGGATTGAACCTGCATCTCTTATGTCTCATACACTGGCAAGCGGGTTCTTCACCACCAGCATAAACTGGGAAGCCACATTCACACCCCTATCTCCTACTGATATGAATAATCTTTCAAATCCAAGGAAAAATGATGGTGGGGATAGAAAAAGGGTCACCAAAACATTTCAGGAGATTTGAATTCTAAGATAATGTCTTTAATTGGATTCAAGATGCAAATTTTGATCTTTTACAGATAAAGACCCCAGTGAATGACACTTCTATAGTAAATTTATGTCAGTCTGTTTCTGAAACTTTTAATAAAATAACTTAATAAAAAATATGCCTCAAAACTTATTAGTAATGACACTTCCATCCTGAGAGACTTAGCCATGAATATTTGGTCTGAGAGTATAGGAGGCGGTGGGTTTCACTGAGAGTTTATGATGGAGTTTTATCATCAATAGATCCCTTTTGCTGAGACCATGTTTTGAACACCATTCTCACAGGTCCTCATTTGGCTTCTTGCATAGTTAATGCGGCCTCCATATTGAATATGCATGCTACTGACCAAGGGGCTGAAGTATTCAAATCACTCAAGCATCTTACAACTAAGGATTAACAAAATCTCCCTCTATGCTCCAAAGTAATTAAAACATGCAGTTTATGGGCCAATCTGAGAATTGGGAATACACCTGAAATTTCATAAAGACTCATTAAACCATCAAAGATAATCCTAAGCAAAACATACTTCTATGTTTACTCCCTTGATTGTTGCATGAAAACAGAACTGTTCGCTTGCCTCCTGCAATAGTGAATGCTCCTGACTTTACCTTGTACTTAGATAGTAAAGAATGTATAGCTTCTTTTGGACAGACACTGACTACAGATGACAAGTTCTGTGCTCGTTTCCCAGAAAGACAGTAATCCTCGGTGTACAGAGCTGTTAAACCCTGGGAGCAGACCTCAGAGAAGTGGAAAACTGGCAGCCCCTCCTATTTTGTTTTATGCAGAGTTCGGATTATAACTCTGGATGCTTTTGTGGGAAGAAGAATCTGTAACTCTATGGCAGGCCTCTTATGTTGCCTCCATGGCTTGCTGCTAATGAGGCTAATGCCACCTCTACAGTACTCACGCCACACTGTGTTCTGACCGCAACTCTACATGTAACCCCAGTCACATAGCAGACGTGTTAAGACAGCAAACACTTATTTGGAGGAGGGACAGGCCTTCCACTGTTCTTACTCCTCCTACCCCTGAAACTCTGAGAACGTTCTTCCAGCTGTTCTCACTAATTCTATATCTAACAAAGGAAGAGAGAGCAGTTAAAGAAATTTCAGAGAACAGAAAAGAGATGCAAATGGACAGATGCTATTAGTATGGAAAACCTCTTAGAGAATACTCTGCAGAATTATTATCAGTTCCTGAATTTCAAGTGATTTTAGTAACAAAGAGGTGTGTCCCTTCGACAAGATAGAATAGGAAACAGGCCCCAACTTACTAATTCTTTGTGGCTGTGTGCAGGCATGGATGTTTCTCCATGGCCACATGCAAGAGGATACGGTAGGCTTGTGGACCCTACTCATCATGGGACTATAACTCTCTTTGAAATAGAGACTCTGTGAATCTCCTGTTTCTCTAGCCATTGAGAGGACTCAGTGAAAGCTGAGAGATTTAATAGAAGTGTGGACAAAGCCCATGTAAATTCTGCAGGCTCCATCACATTTTTACATCTTATTTAAACAATTTGCAAGACTCATCCAGTTGCCTCTAATGCCTGCAAGTCAACCCTAAGCAACTAGAATAAGAGCAGTATTTAGTGGAGGTATCACACTGTGGAGGGGGTGGGGCAGGGTAAAGGTTATTAGAATACAGAAAACTAAAAAAAAAAAAAAAAAAGGAGCTTCACCCTATAAGGGTAGTAGAGTTCTTTCAAAGGTCAGCCACAGTGGCGCATGCAGAACGTGTTTGCCATATCCATTATGCGTATCAGGAGAGTGTGGCTTTGGCCATATATGTATGATTAAAGAGCTAATGAATCACCTTGCAGTGGTGACCTCTGAATTAGAACTGCTTGAAAGTTCCTGTCAGAGTTAGTGCTTTGCAAAAATAAGCTGCTTATAAGCGGTCAATGCAATCAACCAGGTTCACTAGGAGCTTGGGCTAGAATGAGTTAAATATCTTACTGTCTAGTTATGAAACTTGCACACTTGTAGTTTATTTATAAATGAAAATTTTTTAATTTGTAGAGTATTTGTTCTCAGCATGTTGTCTCACAGATATAGGGCTCTATGCTTAATAACAGCTTCAATTATTTTTTCAATTGCTTTATCTTAACATACTTCTCTCCAGCATTAGAAATTTTGACAGTGTTTCATATTATACCGTCCCTGGGATTCTCTAGGCAAGAACACTGGAGTGGGTTGCCATTTCCTTCTCCAATGCATGAAAGTGAAAAGTGAAAGTGAAGTCACTCAGTCGTGTCCAACTCTTAGCGACCCCATGGACTATAGCCCACCAGGCTCCTCCATCCATGGGATTTTCCAGGCAAGATTACTGGAGTGGGGTGTCATTGCCTTCTCCATTCATATGATAAGAGACCTTTAAAATATGATATGATAAACACCTTGGCACCATAGTTGCTTATTGACTTCAATGAAATGAACTATTAATATTTACAAATCCAGTACTCTTCTCTCAGTACTAAATTTAATTGGAAACTGGAAAGAACAGATTTCCAGACAAAACTTTCCCCTCAGTTTTTCATATCTGCAAAAGTGAAATATCCCATAAAACTGCTTGGTAGGATGCAGTTTTGAAACTGAACCCATATCTTTTCAAATACTAGCCATATCATTTATACAGCATCACAGAGCTCCAGGCACCTCATCAGGAAAACAAGGTTAACTTTCTCATAGAGTTGTTTCAAGCATTGGATAGGAAATTACATGTAAAGGAACCTATCAATAATGAACATTCATTCAACAAAATTTTATTTTTATTTTGTTTTAGTTGGAGGATAGTTGCTTTACAATAGTATTCTGGTTTCTGCCATCCATCAACATGAATCAGCCACAGATGAACCTAGAGCCTATTGCACAGAGTGAAGTAAGTTAGAAAGAGGAAGACAAATACTATATGTTAACACCTGTGTATGGAATCCACATATATAGAAGCCTGTGTATGGGCTTCCCTGATAGTTCAGTTAGTAGTAAAGAATCTGCCTGCAATGCGGAAAACCCTGGTTCAATCCCTGGGTTGGGAAGATCCCCTAGAGAAGGGAACAGTTACCCATTCTATTATTCTGGCCTAGAGAATTCCATGGGGTCACAGAGTCAGATATGACTGAGCAACTTTCATTCATTCATGGAATCCAGAAAGATGGTACTGATTATTTCTTTGCAGGGAAGCTATGCAGATGCAGACATAGAGAACAGACTTTTCAACAAAGATTTTTAAATCTAAATCCTTCTGCTCTAAGCTTTCAACCTGTAAGGACAGATAGAATCAAAGGAATTTCCTTTGACCCACAGAGTTCAGCCTCCTGAACTCAGTATCCTTCATATCTTGAATCCACTCCTAATCTCTTCCTAATCCCACACAATATCACCATGGCAGATCACTTTAGCAAATATTTCTGCTTTACATGGAGCTGAGACATCCATTTAATATCAAAGAAAGACCAAATGGGTAATAGGAGTTAACAGAGAAGTCTCCTAAGAGCAAAGGATGTGACTTACTCATCTTTACAACATGGATGCACATAGACACACACACAGGAGATGCTTCGAGACATTTGCTGTATAAAGGACATTGAACATCTAACCACATAACCTCTCTGAGCTTCATCTCTCAAATTAATACTGACTTCACAGTATCGCTAGAAATATCAATGAGAGAATGTGAAAATGTCTGCAACAGTAGCTGGGCTGTATGTGACACATTATTTAAATCATTGACTTGAACCTCCAGCTTCCTCCACATGACTGGCAAGCTTATAAAGACCCCTTTCCTCAAATTTGTGTCTAAATCAAAATCTGTGTCATATATTAGAGGTATAAATATAAGTGCTTTACCCTATAGTCAAGCTCTCATAGATAGATATATACTATCATCTTAGGTAATCTCCACACCTGAAATATGACAATTCTCTTTGAAAACTTCCAACCTGCCATAAATTTGACCTACTATTTTTTGTTGCTAGGACAAGGCCTCATTCTGAATCATCAGCTACCTACACATCAGTAAGAATCATTTTATTAAGACATAAACTGCTAATGCTTCATCCTGGTCTATATTCAGGACAGAACTTTCCACACTTTCATTCAGTATGAAAGAGTAGAAAACAGCTGACAATTGAGAAGCATATGTTTGGGGCAGCCTGGTTTAGTAACTAAGCCAGGTTCAACTCTTGCAACCCACAGACTGTAGCCCACCAGTCTCTGCTGTCCATGGGATTTTCCAGGCAAAAATACTGGAGTGGTTTGCCATTTCTTTCTCCAGGAGATCTTGCTGACCCAGGGATTGAACCTGGGTCTCCTGCACTGCAGGCAGATTCTTTACCAACTGAGCTACCAGGGAAGCCCATTCTCTTTTTCTTTGGAGCAGCCTATTCTCTTTCAACTAAATGTCTCATGATTAACTCCTCTCTCCAGAAAGAAGACTTCTATGAAGTTTGTTGTTACTCTCACAATGCTTCTTAGAATATTTCTAAGCCATATAACGTTCACTGGGTTTTGATGTTCAAATTTATGTCTATCTGCACTAATCACTGATTGCCTCCCCGAAAGCTAGTTCCACCGTAAGTCAGCTTCCTATTGGCAGGGTCAAAATTCAAAAGAGTTAACACCCAATGTTGGTTCCCTGGTGGCTCAGAGGTAAAGAATCTACCTGCCAATGCAGGAGATATGGGTTTCATCCCTGGATTGGGAAGATAACCTTGGAAAAGGAAATGGCAACCCACTTCAGTATTCTTGCCTGGGAAATCTCAGGGAGGAGCCTGGTGGGCTACAGTCCATTGGGTCTCAAAGAGTCAGACATGACTAAACAACTAAACAAAACAACATAGCTCAGCAACTAGTCAGAGGGGATGTTGACCAAACGACCCAAGCTGGGCACTGGGGGCCACCCTGATCAGTCTCCAGCTCTTTGCTTCTGAAGAGGCGGTCAGGTGGAAGGACAGGAGGATGGCTAGATGACAAGCATCACTCTGGAAGCTCGAGACAATAGCTGTCCTGGTGAAAAGTTACAGAAATGAAGAACCCAGGGTGTAAGGAGTTAAAGTTCCCAACATTAAAAGATAGTTTTAAGACATACAGATGGCCAAAAAGTACATGAAAAGATGCTCAGCATCACCAGTTATCACAGATGGTGAATCGAAACTATAATGAGGTAGCACCTCACACCAGTCAGAACAGCCATCATCCAAAGTCTACAAATACAAATGCTTGAGAGGGTGTGGAGAAAAGGGTTCCCCTCCTACACTGTGGGTGGGAATATAAGTTGGTACAATCATTATGGAGAAGAGTATGTGGGTCCCTTAAAAAAAGCTAAAAGTAGAACTACGTATGATCCAACGATCCCATTCCCGAGCACATATCCAGAGACTATGGATAAGACTCTAAGACATGGAAACAAGCTAAACGTCTGTTGACAGAAAAATGGGTAAAGAAGATATGGTACATATGAGGGAATATTACTCAGCCATGAAAAGAATGAAACAACGCCATTTGCAGCAACATCGACGGACATAGAGACTGTCACACTAGGGAAGCGAGTCAAACAGAAAAAGATAAATATCATATTACATCACTTATCCGTGAAATCTTAAAAATGGATACAAATGAACTTATTTACCAAATAGAAACAGACTCAGAGACTTCAAAAACAAACTATGGTTACCAAAGAGGAAAGTTGGGAATAACATATATGTACTACTATATATACAATCGTCAACAAGGACCTATTATATAACACAGGGAACTCTACTCAATATTTTGTAATAACCTATATGGGAAAAGAATGAAAAAAAAAATAGATATAGGCAAGTGTATAACTAAAAAACTTTGCTGTACACCTGAAACTAACACAACATTGTAAATCAACTATAATATAAAATTAAAAAAAAAACTTTAAGACAGCTGTAAGGGCAGAGTGTTGAAATCTCTATTTAAATACAAATTACTTGATAGAGAAACTCCTCCAAACACTTGCACCTATTATCACAGTAGTACCTACAGTTGAAGATGCAGCCAGTAGACACTGTTGAGCTTTGGGAGGCAGGAGAAACTCTGGCCCAGAAGACTGCAAAGCTGAGGGAAACAGGGAAGGTGGGAGGGTCCTAGGGTGGTCTAGCATCCTGGGGAGCAGAGAGAAGCCACCTAGCAGACCCATACACCCCTCATAGCACAACACTTTGTGCAAGGTTTTGCTGAAAAAATTCAACCACAGTATACAGACTGCCCCATTCCTGGTTTGGGTTTTCTCCCATTATTTTAAGTAAAGATAAGTGAGTAATTCAATGCTGCCAAACCTTCTCCAACCCTTCTTTAAAAGACATATTGATCAACAGTTATTTAAAGGTAGGGCTTTTAATAGCCAAAATCTCTTATAGAAATTTAGGTTCTTTATAAGCAACTCATCACACTGTTTTAAAGACGTCTAAGGAAGTGGCTCAACTTGAACTCCTGTGAATATAACCACAGATGGTTAAAAAAAAAAGATGAATGGCCTAGACTTGCAGAGCCATATAAATGAATCGTTCCCTACAGAAGGTGTTTTTCAAAAAAAACTCAAAAAACTATATTAATAAAATATAGATTCTATGGTTTAATGACCTTCACTCTGATTTAAACTAACTTTGCGTTCAGTGGGAACAGAAGAGAATAACAGTGCAGAGGAATCACTGTAATTCAATAAATCTTCTGAGCATTCTGATCTTTGTCAATGTATATCCAACACCTCAAATTATTTTATTTTAGTATCACTCTGTGAACAAGGCTTCATGTGCCAATAGGACAGTTTATAAGCTAATTAAATTCAGTTATATTGAAAAACTTTCTCCCTGGCTTTTCACTGCATTTGATTTTAGCATTGTATTACAAATTCTTTAATATTGATTGTTTTTCTAATGGAAGTATTGATCCCACCATGAAAGTGTCATTATTTTTCAATTGAAAAAAAATGTAAAATCTCAAAGCTACCTACCACCTAACACTTAATATATATGTGGACAAGACTATGGTTCAGTTAAGTTGCTCAGTCATGTCCGACTCTTTGGGAACCCATGGACTGCAGCACGCCAGGCTTCCCTGTCCATCACCAACTCCCAAAGCATGCTCAAACTCATTTCCGTAGCATTGGTGATGTCATCCAACCATCTCATCCTGTCATCCTCTTCTCCTCAAGAATAAAGTATCTCTTGCTAGAAAGCTATGTATGTGTGTGGAGATTTAAAAAAATAATCCTCTAATATGGTATTATTTGCATTTTTTTTTTGTATTTCACTTCTGCTTTCATTCTTCTACCTGAATGATTTGTGAAAGGGCACAGTTATACCATTCCAGAAGTGACTGCCGGAGAGTGGGAAAGAAAGGGCAGAGAAGCCCAAGAATTAATACTTAAGAAGCAGGGGGAAAAAAAATTTTTTTAAAGCCAAGATAGTGAGACAATTCTGGAAGAAATATACAGGAAAACTGAATGTTGCACACAATCTAGAAATCAGCACATGGGCAGCCAGTGGCTTGAGTTGGGAAAGTAACACCGGAGAAATTTATTTTGAAGGCAGGATGCTGGGGTAACAGCAGTGCATAAGCAAAGACATGAAGCAGCAGCTGGTTCCTGCCAAGTAGGCACTCCTTCTTGATGAAAGAAATAGTGCCTACCAATCCAGATTCTGGAGACTGGTTTTTCAGGTTCAAATACAGCTTACATGATCAAGAAAATTATTTAAGTCCCCACACATAAAATGAGACTAGCAAAAGGCTCTACCTCATAGACTGTTACAAGATTTAAAGGAGTAACTATTTAAGTGCCTAAAGCAGTCCTTGCAAATATATGATGACATAAACTTTTATTAAACAATAAAATGAAATCAAAGAAATTAAAAGATTTATGACATGAATATGTAAATAGGGATCAATTCATTTCATGTGACCCAGTCATATGAATATTTCTTAGACTATTCCCTCAGCCATATGCCTTCCCCTGACCCTGATTTTAATTTAGTGTGAGAGACCAAAAGACCGAAGGTCACAACTTCCTGAATCCCACAGACTTTGCTTGTCCATTTCCCCAACAATGGGGGCAGAACTAAGCCTAACCTTCAACCCTTCAAGAAAGCAACAGGAACATTTGAGCAGGAAATATGATTAAATTAAGGTCCTGCCAGTACTTCCACATGCTTATTTTCAGAATGGTTTAATTAAAGTTTCTGACATGAAGAGAGCTATTTCTGTTCATCTATTCAGAGCTGGTTTTGGAGGGGGAAAAAACTGAAATAGGCTGTTCAGTCAATTTGTAACAATACAGTTGTACAATTAAGCTGGAAGCATATAAAGAAAGTTAGTCTATATAATTTCTCCTCTTATAGAGGTATTCATTAGAGAACAAATTGAGGTCTCAGATAGTATAATGTTCAGGCAAGCCAGTCAGAGGAGAACACAGTTGTTTCAAAATGTTCAATGTGGACTCAATACCCAAAATTCTAACTGTATCCCTATTTTATCATTAATTCATTTTGAAAAGCAACAGAATGGTCAGACTGAACTAATTAATGCACTGCTTAATAGTTACTTATTGCTGATTTATGCTTAATATGCCTTTAGATTATAGACACATATGCATTATTTTTAGTAACTAAAATAACAGAAACTAAATAATTATCTGCAAAGGATTTGGATACCCTAGCCATTGTTATATCCAAATGGGGAAATGGGTACCATATATCAGAAAAATATCTAGGAGCCATTCAAGTGTTCTGAAAGGAAAAGAGCATGGATATAAATTCCAAACAGTTTTTCTCTCCAGACTGAAAGAACTTTATCAGGTCAGAGATCTTGTTCATCTCTCCCCGCAGCCTGAAACCAGAGATGACTACAGGACTATCTATTCAGGCTGCAACGCACCAGCTCCGTTTGTCAGCTGACCTGGGTGGGTGAACGATGGCAGGACTTGTCAGTCACCTAAAGGGTAGCAGCTGCTCTGAGTTCTGAAGAGACCCGAGGAGGGGCACAGCAGCCTACGTCACGCGCCAGAAAGCTTCATCCTCTCAGCCACATGGACGTGTGTGCTGCCTCCACACACCCGGGCCCGGGCTTTGGGTACCATCCATTATGCCAGGGATCACACAAGTCTCTAGCTTCCTGGGGAGCTAAGGTGAGGAATGCTTAATTGCACTGCAAAACAGCTTTTGCAGAAACAGATGTAGCCTTTCACATTCTGGTGACTTTGGGGAGGGCTGGGAAGAAAAAAGGAGGAGGAAGAGAAGGGATTGAAAAAAGAGAGAAGGAATAGAGGGATGGGGAGCAAGATACAATACCTACTAGATTTCTGTCTCACTTTTCAATTACACAAGTGGTACCTAGAGAATAAAGGAATGGCCTGGCGTGGGGATGTGGTTGTCATTTGAACAAATGTGCTTTACTAGATTTAGCCACAGAGTGAAAACAGCAAATACTTATTAGAGCTTTATTAAAATATAACTGAGATTCTGTGAGATGCACAACTTGATGTTCTGACATATGTACAAATCATGAAACCATCACCCCAATCAAGATAATGAACATATCCATCACTGCCAAAAGTATCCTCGGGTCTTCTCCCGCTCCCTCCTTCCCTCTCTGCCCACTTTCAGGCAAACATTATCTGCTTTCAGTCACTAGAGACTAATATGCATTTTCTAGGATTTTTTTATATAAGTAGAATTGCATGGACTCTTTTTTGACTGGCTTTGAGAATAGCATATGCTTTTTCTGCATTTTCAATTTATTTAATTTTTTTAAGTTCCACTGTGGTAAGAACACTGAAAAACCAACAAAGTAAGGTCCCTATCAAATTACTTGTGACATTTTCACAGAACTAGAACAAATAATTCTAAAATTTATATGTAACTAAAATCTAGAATTACCAAGGCAACTGAGAAAAAGAACAAAGCAGGAGGCATAACCCTCCTAGGCTTCAAACGATACTGTTTAGATACTACAGTAATCTAAACAACACGGAATTGGCACAAAAACAAATATATGGATCAGAACAAAATAGAGAGTTCAGAAGTTAATCCACACACTTATGGACAATTAACCTTTGACAAAGGAGGCAAGAATATACAATAGGCAAAAGACAGTCTCTTCAGCAAGTGGTGATGGGGAAAGTTGGGCAGCTGCATGTTAATCAATGAAGCCAAAACACACCTTTGCGCACACACACACAAAAACTTAAAGTGGCTTAAAGGCCTAAATCTAAGGCAGGAAATGACAAAACTCCTAGAAAAATATATAGGCAAAACATTCTCTGACATAAATCATACCAATGTTTTAGGTCAATCTCCCAAGTAGTAGAAATAAAATCAAAAATAAACAAATGGGACCTAATCTAAATTTGTATAGCAAAGGAAAGCATCAACAAAATGAAAAGACAATCTGAGAGAAAATATTTGCAAGTGACCCACAGGTCTTAATTTCCAAAATATACAAACAGCTTATACAATAACTTTTTTACAAAAACCAACTGAAAAATGAACAGAAGATATAAATAGGCATTTCTCCCAAAAAGACAGAGATGGTCAATGGGTACACGAAAAGATGCTTATCATCACTAATTATTAAAGAAATACAAGTCAAAACTACAATGAGGTACCACTTTACACAGGCCAGAATGGCTATCATTAAAAAATCTACAAATAATAAACGCTGAAGAGGGTGTAGAGAAAAAGAAACCCTCTTACACTGTTGGTGAGAATATAAATTGGTCAAGCCACTACTAAAGACAGTACGGAGGTTCCTCAAAAAACTAAAAACAGAGTTGCCATATGATCCTGCAATCCCACTCCTGGGCACATATCCAGACAAAACTTTAACTGGAAATGACACATGCACTTCCATGTTCACAGAAGCACTATTTACAACAGCCAAGACACGAAAACAACCTAAACATCCATGGACAGATGAATGGGCAAAGAAGATGTGGTGTGTGTGCGTGTGTGTGTATACACAAACATATATATGCACATACACACTGAAATATTAAGCAGCCATTTTAAAATGAAATAATGCAATTTGCAACAACGTAGATAGACCTAAAGATCATCATACTAAGCAAAGTAAGTCAGAAAGAGAGCAATAAACACCATATGATATCACTTGCATGTGGAATCTAAAATATGAAACAAATGAACATGTCTACAAAATAGAAACAGACTCACAGACATAGAGAACAGATTTGTGGTTGCCAAGTGGGGAGGGAGGGAGATTGGGATTAGCAAATGCTAATACATATATATATATTTAACTGATATATATATATATATATATATATATAACTGAGTCACTCTCCTGTACAACAGAAGTTAAAACATATGAATCAACTACACTTTAATAAATTTTAAAATTCATTAAGAGGGTAGATCTCATGTTTAATGTACAATACAGTATTGTTGACTCTAAGTACAATGTTGTAGAGCAGATTTCTAGAAAGTATTCATCTTGCTTAACTGAAACTTCATGCTCATTGCCTAGTATTAGTAACTCCCCATTTCCCCTTCCCCTCCCCACCCTTGGCAATCAACATTCCTCTATTTCTTTCTATAAATTTGACTATTTCAGAGACCTCATATAAATGGAATCATATAGTCCTTGTCTTTCTGTGACTAGCTTATTGTAGTTAGCATACCTCCTAAAGATTCATCCATGCTATTACATGCTGCAAAATCTCCTTTTTTAAGGCCAAATATTTTTCTATTATTTTCTTCATCCATTCACCTGACAGTGGACATTTAGGTTGTTTTCACATCTTGGCCCTTGTGAATATTACTTTAATGAATTTGCAAGGCCCAATCATCTCTTTGAGATTCTGATTTCTGTCTTTTTTGAATAAACACTCTGAAGTGAGATTGATATATATGTTAGTTCTAGTTTTGATTTTTTGATGCATCTCTATCCTCCATAAGAGCTGCACCATTTTTCATTCCCATCCAAGTGGCCAAGGGTTCTAATTTCTCCACGTGCTTGCCAACACTTGTGTTTTAGTTCTTTGATAATAGGTGACAGGTAGAAGTTGGTATCTCCTTGTGGTTTTGATTTGTAGGCTCCTGATGACTAGTTACTTTGAGCATTGTTTCATATACATATTGACCATTTGTATGTCTTCTTTAGAGAAACGTCTGCTCAAGCTCTTAGCTCAGTTTTTAATTTGGTTGTCAGAGATTCTTTGCCATTGAGTTGTAAGGCTTTCTCACACACTCTTTTGCCCACCTCACTCCATCTTTCTCTTCATTTTCTTTAACTTTATCAGTTTTTAATTCTAACGCTTGGCAGCCAATGCAAAAGCATTTATAACCCATTCGCACAAACCAGAACTTCACACGGACCATGGATTATATTGGGTCGATGTCCTGATGAGACAAATACAAAAGTGTTACCCATCCCAGACTATGTGAAACTCTCCTCCTCACACAGGAATCACAGTGGTCCCTGGTCCCAAAGGCAGAGTATATTATCACAGGGGATAATAACAGGAGATATACTTTAGATGCTGGAGATCAGCTATGTAGCACACACTCTTGAGTTCATCTTGGAAAAAATTTAAACATGGTGTCTGTCATTTTACCTCTACAGCTTCAATCCTTTGAACCTTCAAGAGCCCACTCATTAAGAATGCACATAGATTTTGAAATCACTCTGCCTTACTGTATTTGGGCTGCTTTACCCAGACAGGGTGGCTTGTAAACAACAGAAATGTATTTCTCACAGTTTTGGAAGCTGGGAAGTCTGGAGATCAAAGGTACTGGCAGACCTGTCATCTGCTGAGTGCCCACTTCCTATGGATGGCTGTCTTCTCACTGTATCCTCAGATAACTAGGTCTCTCTCACATCTCTTTTGTAAGGGCATGAAGCTCATTCATAAGGGTTCTACCCTATGACCTCATCACCTCCCAATACCCCACACCTTCTCTTATCATCACATTAGGAATTACGTTTCAACATACGAATTTCAGGGAGACACAGAGTCTGTAAGAACTCTTTCTTGAACTTTGGAGTTGATCAATTAAACTGGGATGAAGTAATGATGAAACTAAATGGGAAAAGAGCACAAGTGAAAGATAGAGAGATTCTGTTAAAGGAAGTTAGAGACCTACCACCTACCCTGATTACAGAGTAACTGTAGCAGCCATCTTTGAACTCCAGTGCTAGTGTTCAGACCTGCTCAGTGGGAACGCTGCCCAGCTGGACAGCCTGGAAGACAAGGCTTGCAACCCGTGGGCCACACTGAAAGTCTCTGAATGTCAGAAAATCCACCGGAGCAACCAGCTCTCCCCCAGCAGTGAAGTTGCCTCTCTGGGACCAATCATAACTTCACAGAAGGAAAGTAAAACTCTAAAGAAAAAAATGTTTCTTGAAACTGAATATTTGAGTCACAACAAGTATCTGACCCAGTTCTGCAGACATGAATTCTTGCTGCCAGCAAAACCAGTAGACTGAAAACAGTCATTTTGACTCCTGTAGAAAAAGAAGTCATTACTCAACAACACAATCACATTCCCAAGGGGAATATCCATGCCAAAATAAGGTGCATGAAGAAATCAGCTAAGAAAGGATGGAGAGAGGAGATATGAAAGGACAGCTCATAATCCTGGAAATGAGAACTACTGTGGGGCCTTGGGGGGAGTCATTTCACATTTCAGGACACGTTTCCCCTTTTGTGGAGTAAGAAAGTCAGGCAAGAAGGCCCCACCTCCTTTCCAAGCTCCATTACTCAGCAAGGCACAAGGAGAGGAAAGAAATAGGACGACAGGACCAGTAAGATTCAGACTGACCAGTGTGTATTTGTGGCTTTTAAAAAAAAATTACATCTCAAGACCTAGTCTAGCCAAAAGGCAGAAGACAGCCAGACAGAAAGCACAAATGGGACATCGATCCAAAAAGGTCACAGACAAGCCATTCTGGATCTCAGCCCCAGACTCAGCCATCCACCAAGAAATTTAAGAGGATGTCTCCAAGAGTCCAGCTGCTTTTAAACCAGCGTCTCCACTTCAAATGGCAAAATAATTCCATCTGACCATTCCCTCTGTAGTGAGGGGTTATAGCTATAAAGCTGCCAGAACCCTGGCACTGCTGGCATTTACACTGCAAGGTCACTGGCCTGTGAAATACATTCTGTAGTGTTGGTGAAAACAAGACAAACTACAGAGGTCAATGTGTGGTCCAAGACCCAGGGTCAGATCCCAGGGACTCATACACTCCACCACTCCCTGCTCTCAGTTGAAGGCAGTAATGTTTAATGGTCTGGAGGATTTTCTCTGCTCCTATTCTTAATAGCTTAAGGAATTAATTGGACTCTCCTCAGAAGAACTGTTCTCAAACGAAAATGACAGTGCCAAAACCTGTACAAAAAAAAAATGGCTCTCAAATTCCAGTGAGCATCAAACTACCTGCAGGGCTTGTAAAATCAGATTGCTGGGCCCTAGCTCCAGAGTTTCTTTCAGAAGGACTGGGGTAGAGTCCAAGAATTTGGGTACTGGTGCTGCTAGTCTGGGGACCACACTTTGAGAACTGCTCGAAATAATTTTCTTTTCTTGGCTTGGATAAATTTAATTCTTGACCCATCAATGGCAATAATATTTGACATTTATCAAGGATTTACTATGTGCTAGACAGAAAGTGCTAAGTGATTTACTCAGAGGAATCATGTTATTTATTCCTGATACTAGCTCTTTGAGGTATTGGTCATTATTTCTTTTTCACAAGTAAGGAAGCCAAAGTTTAAGGAGATTATGAAGAGAATAGCAGAAGAGAGGCCAAGTCCCATGGTGATCTCTGGGGAAACTGAGGTAGCAAGTAGAATACCAAATGGGTTTGCATTTGGAATCTGAAAAGTCACAACTAAGCAAGCAGAAAATGAAAGAGACAAGGAAAAATAGAAGTTCCAGTGAAAAATGTCTGGGTCTTCACAGGAAACGAGCTGATAGATTCATAACCAAAAGCCATCACTACCTCCCAACTGTATTCCCAGTACCTAGGACAGAGTTCTCACATCCTACAGCCTTTGAGGTCAAATAGATGATGGTAGAATTGTCACTGATGCTGTTATTGTTAGAGTCAATAATATTATAATTATGCATCTGGTTGTCTCCAGATGAGACCACACTCCTTAAAACCCTCTTAAGGTTTAGGTTGTTATGATTTTTTAAAGTTTTTTTCTCACACTCCATGTACTTCAAAAGCAAAAGTTAGGGTATGTGTGTGAGAGTAATGCTAGGGACTTAACACACTATAAGTTTTTTTCTTGCTCCTATGAAGTCCAAACTAGCGACCAAAAGCAGCAAATATTCAGGACCCCAGGACCCTTCTATTCAGTGACTGGGCATCCCCCAGGGCTCCTCCAGGATCCTGTCTCCATCAAGCAGACAGAAGAGAGAGAATGGAGCGTTGCATATAGAAGGCTTCATGGGACAGGATTGGAAGTGCTGAGCATAGTTCCACCCTAATTCTGTGGAGCAGAACTACACCACTTGACCACTCTTAATGACAGAGAAGGCTAAGAAATATTGTTTGTATGCCCAGGAAGAAGCATTACCAGGATCAGTGCGTATCTGGGTCGTGTTTGTCACAGTAATTGCTTCCAGGTCATTTGTCATCTTTTTTCCTTCAGTCCGAAGCACTTTGACTCATTAGCTGCAGACTTTCTCACACTCCTATAAGCCTCTCAGGAACTCCCCTTCATTTGCCAGTGGATTTAGCACCTAGTATATTGTCTCTCTACTTCTCCATCAATCTTGACATCGTCAATATCTCCAAGGATGAGCCGTTCACCATCACAGCCTGTTTCTTGACCTCCTCACCTCTAGCAAGTTTGCTTTTTTCCCCCCATCTCACCTCATCTCTGCCTCTCCCACCAATCTTAGTGGAACCACTTGCAGGAATTTCCAGTTCCTGCCCACAGACCACCACCATTTATCCTTCCTGTGTACTCGTATTATTCTCACTGCAAGACTGCTTGACTTCATTAAAAACACCAACCCACTGACCTCAACAATGTTCACCACTCTCACCCCCTCACCTCCTTATTCTCTAGGTAACCCAGCTTAGCATTTAAATAATCACTCCTCTAAAAACACGGTATTTCCCTGATCCTCATCTGTATTACCCCATTAATGATCACCACCTCCAAAAATTCCAGATTGGCTATCCTGTACCTGCTGCCTCTCCCAGGCTTGCCCCCAATCAGCTAAACATCTTATTCACAAATATTTCAGTGCTTCTCCCAAACCATTTCTGCATCCACTTAAAGTTAGACTAGGCAAACAGGTAGCTAACTACAGCCCATCTGAGCCAAATTCAGCTCAATGCCTGTTTGTGTAAAGTTTTTTGAAGCACAGCCCCACTCCCTGGGTAACAAAGCTTCTATGGCTACTTCAGTGCTACAACAACAGAGGTGAGTAGTTTTGACAGAGACTGTATGGCCCACAAGCATAAATTATTTACTGTCTGGCCCTTTACAGAAAAATACTTACCAACTCCTTGTTTACTCTCATGTTCAGTGCCATCTGAGTTTTAATGGCCATAAAATGTGCCATGTATTTTGAAAGGTTTTTCTTTTATTAAAGGATGGTAAATTTTAATTGCTTGAATTATTTATAATGTTCAATTATCTGTAAAAATAATTGATAGAGCCCTGATGCCACAATATGACTATACATATTTATGCATGCTAATTCACTTTACATTTTTGAGTACCTTAAATCATCATCCTATTGGAACTTAAAATAGTCCTGTAATGAGGGAGGGGCAGCTATTACTGGCTCAATATTAACAATGAGAGAAGAAGCGAACTGAGGCAAGGAGATTGAATGACAGCCCATCAGATAACTGCACCTGGGCTGAGATGCCAACTCCAAAGTCTGGCTCCTCGCCAGCCAGTGTTGTCTCACTCAGCGCTGCTGCCCTCACAGGGAGAAGGCACCTGTCCTTGTGGAAACACTGGGTCTTCTGTCCCCAGTGGCACTTCTATCATAGGCCTCTGTATCAGAACACACTGGCCCCCAGCCACAGGCCAGCATGCTAACTCCTGGCACACTGCCAAAGGCCTGGGATAAATGCCTATACAAAACACCAGAGTGCAGACAACACCACACCTAGGCTTGACATCATTTTTCTTTATAGGAAGGTAAAATGCAATTGCTAAGGAAAAAAAAAAATCACTGCTTTCTCTGATTAGTAACCCTACCAACTACACAAATGAAGGGTAAACTGCTTTGTCAGTTTCCCTAGCTTCCTGAGTCCTCGTCACACTTTCTCATATGTATCTTCCTCCAAAGTGGGGTGAAAGCTGACCTTCAGGTGTATTTATGGCTCACCTAGAACAACATCAGCTGAAGACTTCTAATTACTTTGAAAGTGAGCAATAGAACCGGGATTATGTGATTATGTTTAACACATAAACCTTAAATTGGGAGACCAAAAAAAAAAAATTTGACCATGTATGACTTCCTGGAATGTCATTTAGCAACAGCAAAATCTGGCTTCAGAGCCAACCAGCCAGCCTCAGACACCCACTGTCTCCTACTTTCTTGAACGAAGAGTGCTCATGGTTCCTCCCTGTCCATAATCCACAGGGACTCATTCAGCCAAGTGTGCTGGTCTGCCATCATTCAGCTCACTGATCCCAGTCCAGAGTTCATGCATATTGCGTGCAGCTGAGCCACTCTGGGGAGAGCCTCTGCCTGTGTAAATCAATAGACAGGATTCTTAACCCCATGTCACTCTCCCATTTGACAAACGCACAACCTGAGCAGAGCTCCCCCCAAGCCAGCCTGTCCCAGCTTTCATCTCAATACCTCTTCCCCCTCAAACCCAACCCTTCATCATTAACATCAACCTGCCCTTCAAGATGTCACAGGGCAAGGGGCTGAACTAAATCAACCCTCCAACATATTCCTAAAACAACTGGGAGAGGAACTAAATACTTTCTAGGAGAACTTCCTATTGCAAACTGAAAATTGGAATAAATATGCAATAAACACTAAAACTGCAAACCAAAGTCAAAAAAGCTAGCTATATGAACACTGTACCCAAATTACTTCTCTTATCTGTGTCCTTTTGTCCATCCTATCAAGGAGTCTAATATCTTGAAAGAAGAAATAATATCTTACCTTTTAGTAGCAGCTCCAGCCCTAACACACGTCCTGATGTTTAAGAGACACTCAATACTGGTTTAATTAATATTGTTAGATTGCAGAGGATTCAGAATTTGTATTGTCTTTGGAGTCACAGCTGAAGGTCACTGCTATATGACCAAAATGCAATATTAGACAACATCGATTTTACCTAGATGGATCATTCTAACTGAAAGTCCAATTTGTAATAATACCTTTATCCTATCTCAAAAGCTACTAGAAGCAGCAATCATACTTAAAATGTTCCATGAAGAAATGTGTTGACAGCTTTTTAGGACTTTTTTCAGTGTGTGATTTTTTTTTTTTTAATATAGGACATTGCTGAAAATAAAGCACTTTTATACTACAGAACTCAACCAACTAGACTGGCTGTCCAGTAATCCTATCAGGCAATTCCAGTTGTTCTCATATAGAATCTAAAAGGACAGAGTCATCACAAGCTTGAGAGTAGCCAGCCCAGGTCACACAGAAGCTCATAAGCCAGTCTGCAAATAGGAACAAGAATTCCTGGTGGTGGTGTCTGAGGCTTCTGAAAGTTTTAGTCGCTCAGTCATATCCGGCTCTTTGGGACCCCATGAACTGTAGCTCACCAGGCTCCTTTGTCTATGGAATTCTCCAGGCAAGAATACTGGAATGGGTTTCTATTCCCTTCTCCAGGGGATCTTCCTGACCCAGACACTGATTCTTTACCATCTAGGCCACCAGGGAAGCCTCTCCACACTGAAAGTCACTGTTTCTGAAATGGTCTTTATAGACCACTTTGCTGGGATACTACCTTTGTCCTTGAAGAAGTGGCTTCTTGCAAAAGCACCACTAACAGTGTTGAGCTTCATGCAAATTCTAAGGTGTCAGTTCAGGAATGCAGATCTTATAAATGGGCACATCTTATAAATGAACATTACAACTCAAGCCACAGATTAAACATTAACAGCAATGTATACAAAAGACCCAGAGGAGGACTAGTTAGCTTGTCCCTAATAAGAGACAGATGCACATTTATATTTTCCATGTATTCATTTTTTAGTAAGATTCCAAGCCCCCCTAAGCACAGACACTTTATGGTAAATCAAAAAGAAAAAGAAAAGAATTACTGCATACATTTTCACATTCTTCATAAGATATAGGAGAGTGTTTTTGTCTGATTTGTTTTTGCTATGTTATTCCTAGTCTACTTTAATAAGAAAGTTTCAGTCTGATCTAATTCAAAATCTCCATGGCATCCTCTCCATAACTTCACTCATCTCTTTAATGACTAGGAGTTAGAAAAGGGCTCTTTAATTCAGGGTTACTTGTTACTTGAAGTAGTTAACAGCTTTTTAAAATGAATCTCGGCATAGTCTCTTGATACTCCCAGAAAATATTTTTCAAGGCAAAAATCTACCTGTTTTATCATGAACACTAAACATTTCTGTGATCCTATAGGGAAAGAAAAAGCTAGAATTGAGTATGTTTCTAGAAATATTTTGAATCCTTGCAAGCATATGTTACATCCATTATAGATAAAACTCCTTCTGGGTCATGTCTCTGGCGATAAATGAGTGGTTTCTTGTGTATAAGCACAGGTACTGAAGGCCAGCTGGTACAATGCCCTCTGTGGAACTTTTTAATCAAATCTTGCACACAACCAGGGCTCCAGAGGTGATCTTATTTCTTCTCGGAGAAGCAGTTCTGTTTCAATTAGTATCTCAATATCAGAAAACACTGCCAGAAAATCACATAATCAAAAGGGAAAAAATTTTTAAGGACTTAACCAGTTCAAAAAAAAAAAAATGGAAGTAGGTAATTAAAGATTAAAAATACTCTGAAATCTTAATGTGGCAGTATAAACATGCCTCATGATACCATGGCAACATGTTCTCTTTTTTTAATGAAATTGATTAATTAGCTTGTGAGCTTGAAAAATGTCAGAGCAAAAGGATTGAAAATGCCTCACTCCAAGCTAACAGCTTACCTCGCCTCTTCTTTCCTGAGCATGTCAGTCGGAAACACTAGAGGTTGATCTGTGGAAGAAATCTCCAACTACAGCTCTGTTTTAAATGCATAAAGAATGTGAAGGCTTCGATAGCATGCATTCCAAATCAGCTCTGAAGATCATAGATGAGAGAGTCTCAGATACATAAAGGTCGAACGAAGCACCACGCCATTAGACTAGGGTACCAGTGCACAGAGAGAAACAGGAAAGAAGCTTTGCAAATAGAAACCACTAGAAACAAATTTATGTATGTGCCTGTGTGTATGATATAGCAATGAAGTAAAGAGATCATTTCCACAACTCATACATGGAAATTTCATGTTATAGTCATATTTCATGTGTATCTATAAAGATAAATAGATGCAAATATATTGGCATATTTTTACATATACTATAAATCTCTAGGAGTACTAAGGAGAGGAGCAAAATTAAATGCTAGACTTTCCCGGTCCTTCAGGGTTAAGGAGGTCATAGTCTTTTTTAGAAGCAAAAATGAGGACTATCTATGTTACAAGACCAAGCCTATTCACAATAAATATACAGATTACTGGCCACCTCTGTCTTATTTTAGTATCACTGTCTCATTCACATAAAAAGAAAGACACCTCCACACAACACCTCACTAGTGCACAAGGACTAGAAATTTCTGTCATTAGATCAGAACTGTTTGCACTTGGGTCCAGACAGCTCTTTGATGGAGACGTTCCTGTACGCAGGCAATATTTAGCAGATTTCCTATAATGGCTTCTACCCTCTAGATGCTGGTAGCGTTCCCCAACTGTGACAACCCAAATCGTCTGCAGACATAGCCAAATGTCCCTTGTTCGGGGAGGTGGGTGAGGGACAAAACTCCCCTCCACTGAAAATTCCTGCATTAGAATAATCAGTGAGTTAAAAAAAAAAAAAAAAAAAAAGGAGCGGGGGCAGAATAGAGCACTATCTCTCATGGAAATCAGTGCAGACCACCCAAATGAGAACAGGCTATTTATTCAGAGCTTGCCACAGCAAGGGAGTCAGCCACCATCCTCTGTAATTGGCAGAGACTCGGAGGCAGGCAGAGTAGTAGAAAGGCTTTATAGAGAAAAGAGGAGGAAAAAAAAAGGAAGGTTTCAGCAGTGCGCTGGTGGGCGGTTGTTGGCATGAGGAAGCTGAAGGCAGGGCACCTCATGTGATTGTTTTGGAAGCATATTTGGCTTTTTCTGTTGGCCCTGAGTTGGACATGACGGCAAAAACCAGTGAAGCTGGCTTAAAACAGTGCAACTATACTATGCAACAGTTCTGTAGATTAAAAGTCTGATGGCTGCAATCAAGTGTCAGCAGGCCGTGTTCCTTCTGGAGACTCCAAGTGAGAATTTATCTTTTAACCTTTTCCAACTTCTAGAGGCTGCTTCCATTTCTTGACTCACAGCCACCTTCCTCCATCTTCAAAGCCAGCAATGTCACAGCTCCCTCTGATTCTCCTCTTCTGTATCTCTTACAATTTTAAGCACCCTTGTGATTAATTGGACCCACCTGACTAACCCAGGCTTACTCTCTATTTTCAGGTCAGCTCTCTTGCAATCTTACTTTACTAATTAATAGCTTAATTATAAAGTAATTCTATCCAAAACCCTAACTCCCTTTTTCTAGCCAGCATAATATAGTGATGGCTCCAAGGATCAGGATAGACATCTTTGGGGGGGGTCACTGTTTTTCCTAAAACATCATTCAATGAACAAAGTGTGATCCCTGAACAGCAGCATCAGCATCACCTGGGAACTTGTTAGAAAAGCAAATTCTGAGGGCTCACCCTGGATCTACTGAAGAAAAAGCTCTGTGGGTGGGTTCCAGCAACCTGGTTTAACAAGCCTTCCAGGTGATGCATTTTCAAGGTTGAGAAATACTAATCTATACTCCTCTTTTCCATTCTAAGATTGTGTGGTCTTTATATGAGGCCTTGGGAACAATTTAATTCCTTAGAAATATGCTGTTTACCAGAGTAATCTTCCCAAAATGTAAATTCTACTTACATCACTCCTCTACTAATAATCCTTAAATGCATCTCTCCCCAGATCTCATTGGCTAAAATCCACACATGTTGGCATGGCATGAGAGCTCCTTCCTCATCTCACCTCTGCACATCTCTCCCCCTCCTCTCTCTCCTCTCCATCACCCTCCCTTGAAACTCTAGGCTCTCTCATGTATTTGATGCCTCCTCACACATGCTCTTCCCTCCCCAGCCTCTTTCCTGGCAAACTCCACCTCCTCCCTCATAATGTTACTTCCTCCAAAACACTGCCTTGATCTTCAAGGGAAGTTGAGGGTTGCATCTCCTGTGGCCCGTGGTCTCCTGCATAAACTTCTACATAGAGCTTTCATGGGATTGAGTTTACATGTCTGTCTCTCACCCCAGACTCTGAAGCTTTCATGTGCCAGGAAACCTGGCACAATAGTAACCCAGAATAAACAGAGGGCTAGGAACATAAGATTCTTTGCGAATGTTTAAGTGTGTAAATAGATAATATTTAATGAAGCATTCTTCCATTCAAATACCTGGTGATATCCTAAAAGCAACTATCATTATATACATTTGTCCAGAAAAAAGGTTTCCTGAAGACAGATTAATATTCAACTGACTCTAGGAATAATCATCTTAATCTTCAATGAGAAGGGCAAGAAAATATTGTTAAAACCCTCCTCCCACATCCCAAACTTATTTCTTCACCCATCTTACTACTCCTCTCTGAAAACCATCTGGAAACTGATCAAAAAGGCATGAAACAAATAGCTGGATCTGGGTCAGCTTGGCAAAGGGGTTCCACAGTTCTTCTTTATTGTGTACTCCACACAGAGGCCCCAACCTGACGTGGTGGGGTGGGGAGGAAAGGAGGAGAAGTTAAGTCCTCAAACTGCTGTAGAGGGACCTCCTATCCTAGGCAGACACCAAGAATTGCCACCAGCTAGTCCACTGCAGAGACACGGTGATTTCATAAGCTTCATGTCACAGAAGGGTATCGAAAAGAGAAGAGGGCAAACGGCACAGCAGGAAGCAGTTGGGCTTCTGCCCATGGGCCTACAGACTGAGACCTGCACTTGCCCAGGTTTAGGACCAACGAGAAAACCCAGAGTCGGCAACACAGACTCAGGGGTATAATGGACAGAGGAGCTTACCTGTCTGAAGCATGGTCCTGGAGCAACACCTCACTGTGTGGAGCAGACAGTGGGCACCTCCAGGCAGCAGTTTTCACTCCCACTCTGCATTCCACCCAGCCAGAAGGTTAGTATACGGGAATTGATGTCAGAAGGGCTCGTTAGTTACCAGGGAAACCAGCACATGGTCACGCCCCTCCCTGCCTTTTTGAAGAGCACAGTCACCAGCTGGGGCCTGCCTACAGCAAGTGTTGGGTTAGCCAAAAAGTTTGTTTGGATTTTTCCATAAGGTGTTAGGGAAAAATCTGAACAAGTATGTTGGTCAAGCCAGTATGTAGGAAGGTCAGTGAGGTGCAGGTGAAGGAGGCACTGGTGGAAAAGGGACGCACAGGGAGCAAAAGAACAGCCATCTTGAATGACCTGACCACACAGAGGCAGAGAGGTTTTAAGTCAGGTCTCCAAAGCAGTATCTTTCAGGTTGTGGATGATAGCTAATTAGTGGGGCATTTAACAGTTTATTGAGAGGACAACCTGTATTATTTTCCATAAGGGAGAATATTTTTTATAGAACAGAGTATTAAAAAAATAGAATAAGTGAAAGCATACAACACATAGAAAGGGTAAGTATTTTCAGTGAAACTTCAGTGATTCACACCCATAAATTTGTTTGGTTCTGAGATCAAAGACTTCACTTAGTGTCAAGGTCACTTCACTTACAACTCAAGGTCAATACAGTTGGAAAAACACTGCTCAGAGGGACGTTGGAGTGACGCTGGACACTCCTCATGGACAACCCTTATCTCTTCAGCTGGAAGGGATTTCATCCTGAAAAGATTGCCTACTTTGCACAAGTAATTGGCACTTGGGACACACGGCTCGTGATTCACTGTTTGCATATGTGTCCTAGCTTCTCAGTTGCACCCTCAGCTCTCCGTGGAACAGAACAGCCTTCTCTCCCCAGTTCGCTGCTAGCCTGGCCCAGGGCCTCGCACACAAAATAGACTTTTAATGAATATCTATGGGTTGGCTGAATTATACAAACCATCGTTTATTAAGAGACTCGGGTAAAATGCTTAGAGGAGAAAAAAAGAATTTCAGAGTATAAACTTATTAAATGTTCAGCATCCATGCCTAATTGTCCGATTATGCTGCTATTTGGGGGTATATCTGACATGAAGCATTATAATAAAACCAAAATAGGGCATGTGCCAAGAAAACAGTGTAGGAAGACCCTAAACTACCTCCTCTCACTGGCATACCCAGATGACAACTACGCAGAGAGCAACTACCTATGAGAATGACCTGAATACCAGTGGAAAAGATTTTCCACAACAGAACGTATAAAGAAGAGACCAAACAAGAAGGGTAGGAGGGGCAGAGATATAGGGTACAGTCAAGACCCACACCCCCAGGTAGGCAACCCACAAACAGGAGAATCAGCACAATTGAAGGGGTTTTCCCAAGGAGCATGGGCTTCCCCGGTGGCTCAGTGATAAAAGAATCCACCTGCAATGCAGGAGACACAGGTTCGATCCCTGGGTCAGGAAGATGCTCTTGAGAAGAAAATGGCAATCCACTCCAGCACTCTTGCCTAGGAAATCCCATGGCCAGAGGAGCTTGGCAGGCTAAAGTCCATGGGGTCACAAAGAGTCAGACACGACTTAGTGACTAAACAACAACAATCCCAAGGAGCAAGGGATCCAAGCTACAATCAGGCTCCCAGCCCAGGGAAGCTGCCCTGGAAAGACTAGTCTCCGAAGGGCTTGTGTATGGGGACTTTCCTGGTGGCTCAGATGGTAAAGAGTCTGACTGTAATACAGGAGACGGGAGTTCGATCTGGGATCCCCCTAGGGATCTGGGTAGCAGCCATTTGAGGAGCTCATTCTACCACAAGGACACTGATGCTCGTAATGCCATTTTGGAGTGCTCTCTCCAGCCTATTAGCCCTGGGGGTCTTACCCACCCACCAACAGGCTGGCACTAGCCCTGAGCACCCATAGGCCCTGCAGCCAGTCATCCCAGGACCTGGCCTTGCCTGACCATTGGACCTGCAACCAGTACATCAGGCAGAGCCTGGCAGTCAGCTGGGCTGGCGCCAGCCCCACCTACCAGCACGCTTGCAATAAGTGGCTCTGCCACAGTGAAAGAGCCCATGCAGCTCACGTAAGGGGCACCCTTACAACATATAAGCTGCTGGGCCCCCTAGGACTTCTCCAACATAAGGCCGCTTCTCCGAGATCAGGAAAGGTAACCAGCCTACTGAATATACAGAAATAAACACAAAGAATTAGGCAAAGTGAGGAATATGTTCCAAATGAAGGAACAAGACAAAATTTCAGAAAAAATATAAATGAGGTGGAGATAAACAGTCTAATAAAGAGTTCAAGATAATAATCATAAAGATACTCAATGAACTCAAGAATAGATGAACACACAGAATTTTAACAAAAATTTAGAAAATATAAAGAAGAACCAAACAGAGCTAAATATAATAAGTAAAATAAAAAATATAATAGAAGTAATCAAAAGTAGATCAAATGATACAGAGGAAAAGATCCACGAACTGGAAGAAACAGTAGTGAAAAATACCCAAGCAGCACAACAGCAACAACAAAAACAAAAAGCAGGATCAAGATGGCAGAGTAGGAAGACCCTGGACTCACCGTCTTCCATGAACACACCAAAACTACAACAATATATAGGGCAACATATGGAATGTTATACAAAAAATATAGAACTTATAACTTACATGTTGTATGGAATATATAGAACAATACATAGAATGAGCTGAAGACCATCAGAACAGTTCTACAACCAAGGATATAAAGAAAACACCACACTGAGACAGGCAGGAAGAAAAGAAAAGTGATCTAGTCAGAACCTACAAGACTGGTGTTGTGTGTGTGTGCATGCTAAGTGGCTTCAGTCGTGTCCAAGACCATTCGACCCTATGGACTGCAGACTGCCAGGTTTCTCTGTCCATAGGATTCACCAGGCAAGAATATTGGAGTGGGCTGCCATGCCCTCCTCCAGGGGATCTTCCCAACCTAGGGACTGAACTCACCTCTGTTATATCTCTTGCATTGGCAGGAAGGTTCTTTACCGCTTGAGAAGTCCCAAGCCTGGTGGGTCACCCCAAAGAGGAGGGGGATATCACAAACTTAGGAATCCTCCCTAACGAGCAAGGGGTTCAAACCCTACATTGGACATCCCAGCACAGGAGATCAACACTGAGAAAATGAGCCCCCCAGGCTGGTTTACAAAACCAGTGGGCCTACTACAGGGCTGTGGGAAACAGACTCCACTCTTAAAGGGTGTGTATACAGAACTGTTCGCTTTCAGTCCTAACACAGAGGCAGCAGATTAAAAAGTGCCTTGTTCTCTGGCCAATCTGCCCAGACCACTCCAGCTTGTCCCCAACATACACTGGGCTCTGGTTGCCAATAAACTCCAGGAGAACCCACAGCTCACAGCCCCTCATCCAGCTCCTGCCCCATCCCCCACAAAGCAGTGGCCATCATCACATGGCTCCAGCTCCATGCCCCATGAAAAAGGCAACCATCATCACACCCCAGAAGAAGTCATGGCTTGAACCAGGCTGTTTCTCCAGCTCCTGTAGCTCCATCCTGTCCTTTGCCAAGGTAGCAACTGCCAGTATGCCCTGGGAGAAGCTGGGGCTCACACTGAGCTCTGGTTCTAGCCCTTTTGGCTCCAGTCTACCCCTGGCCAGGGTGCAGCCACCTGTGTATCCCAGGAGAAGCCTAGCCCATGCCAAACTCCAGCTCTAGCCTTTTCCCTCTGTCTCAATCCCACTCTGATAAGGCAATGCCCCAGTGCATGGTGGAAAAAAGTCCCAGCCTACACTCAATTCAGATTCAACTCTCCCATCAAAGCCACTGGGCACACACAGAGTACGTAGGACATGCCCACACAAGGACACACCTGCAGGACCAGGATAAGGAACCGTTTCACCTAATTTCATAGAGATAAACAGAGAAAGTGAAAAAAGAGAGAGGAGACAGAAGAATATGTTCCAAATGAAAGAACAAGATGCAACCTCAGGGAAAAACCACTACTGAAATGACAACTAAATAACTGAACTAATAAAGAGTGCAAAGCAATGGTCATAAAAATGCTCACTGAACTCAGCAAAAGAATGAAGGAATTCTGTAAGAACTTCAACAAAGAACTGGAAAATATAGAAAAGAACTACTCAGAACTGAAGAATAAAATAACTGAAATGAAAAATACACTAAAAGAATTAATAGCAGATTAGAAACATACAATCTCCCAAGTCTGAATCAGGAAGAAATAGAAAATATCAACAGACCAATTACTAGTAATAAAATTGAATCAGTAATTTTAAAACTCCTAATAAACAAAAGTCTAGGACCAGATGACTTCACAATGGAATACTACCAAACATTTGAGAGTTAATACTTATCCTTCTCAAAAAACTTCCAAAATATTGAAGAGGAAGAACACTTTTAAACTCATTTTATGAGGCCACCATTACCCTGATACTAAAACCGGACAAACACACTACTAAAAAAGAAAATTACAGGCCCATATACCTGATTAGCAAAGTGGAAAAATCCTCAAAATACTAGCGAACTGAATTCAACAATACAATAAAAGGATAATATACTATGATGACAAAATGGGATTTATTCCAGGGATGGAAGGATGGTTCAACATCTGCAAACCAATTAACATAATATACCATATTAACAAAAAGAAAGATAATCACATGATCGTCTCAATAGATACAGAAAAACTTGACAATATTCAAAATTTTGTCAAAAAAGTTTTATTTATGATTAAAACTCTCAATAAAGTATATATAGAGGAAATATAACTCAACATAAAAGGACCAAAGCCAACATCATACTCAATAGTGTAAAGCTAAAAGCATTTTTCTCTAAGATTGGGACTAAGACATGATACTCACTTTCACCATTACTTATTCAACACAGCATTGCAAGTCCTAGTCACAGCAATCAGACAAGAAAAAGAAATAGAAGTAATGCAAATTGGAAAGAAAGTAAAAATATCACTGTGCAGATAAATGAAACTATGTTGGGATAATTCTAAAAATGCAACCCAAAAAGCTATCAAAATTAATAAATCAGTAGAGTCAAAGGATACAAAATTAATATACATAAATTTGATCCATTTCTATACATTAACCACAAACTATCAGAAAGAGAAATTAAGAAACATTTATAATTGCATCAAAAAGAATAAGATATGTAGGAGTTACTAGGATTTACACCTAGATTTAGGAGTAAATCTAACCAAGGAGGTAAAAAACACTATACTCAGAAAACTATAAGATATTGGTGGAAGAAACTGACTATGAAACAAATAAATGCAAAGATATGCCATGCTCATGGATTAGAAGAGTTGATGTTAAAATGACTGTACTACCCAAGGCAATCTGCAGATTCAGTGCAATCCCTATCAGAATACCAGTGGCGTTTTCCACAAAACTAGAAGAAACAATTCTAAAATTTTCATGGAAACACAAAATTCCAAACAACCAAAACAATTTTTGGGAAAGAACAGAACTATAGGTATCATGCTCCCTGGTTTCAAACTCTGCTACAAAGTTCATTCACCAAAACAGTATGGTAGTAACACAAAAACAGACACATGGATCAATGGAACAGAATAGAGAGCCCAGAAACAAACTCACTCTTATACGGCAAATCTACAGCAAAGGAGACAAGACTATACAATGGCGAAAAGATCACCTGTTTAATAAATGGTATTGAAAAAAAAACAGGACAGCTATATGTAAAAGAATCAATCATAAAACTTCTGGAAGAAAATATTTGCTTTAGTAATATTTTTTAGATCTGTCTCTTCAGACAAGGGAAATAAAAGCAAAAATAATCAAATGAGACTACATCAAACTAATAACCTTTGCACAGTGAAGGAAACTATCAACAAAACGAAAGGCCACCTACTGAATAGAAAAAGATACTTGCAAACAATAACCCAGTAGAGATATTCAAAGCACATAATGAATTAATACAAGTCAACACCAAAAAAAAAAAAAAAACAGACAACATGATTAAAAAATAAACAGAGGACCTGAATAAATATTCTCCCAAAGATGACAGATAGCCAACAGACACATGAAAAGATGTTTAACATCACTAATCAACAGAGAAACACAAATCAAACCACTGTGAGATGTCGCCTCATATCTGTCAGAATGGCTACTATCGAAAAAAGAAGAAATAACAAGTGTTGCCAAGGATATAGAGAAAAGGGAACACTGATTCACTGTTAGTAGAACCATAAATTGGTGCAGCCACTATGGAAAATAGTATGGTGGCTGCTGCTGCTGCTAAGTCACTTCAGTCGTGTCTGACTCTGTGCGACTCTCAAAAAGTTAAAAACAGAACTGTCACACGATCCAGCAATTTCACTTCTGAGTACTTACCCAAAGAAAACAAAACACTAATTTTAACAGATATATGCCTTCCAATGTTCATTGCAGCATTCTTTACAACATCCAAGATATGAAAGTGTCCATCATTACACGAATGGATACAGACGATGTGATACACACGTACACAAAACCTTGCCAATTGCAACAGCATTAATTCAGTTCAGTTCAGTCACTCAGTCATGTCTGACTCTTTGTGACCCCATGAATTGCAGCACGCCAGGCCTCCCTGTCCATCATCAACTCCCGGAGTTCACTCAGACTCATGTCCATCGAGTCGGTGATGCCATCCAGCCATCTCATCCTTGGTCGTCCCCTTCTCCTCCTGCCCCCAATCCCTCTCAGCATCAGAGTCTTTTCCAATAAGTCAACTCTTCGCATGAGGTGGCCAAAGTACTGGAGTTTCAGCTTTCGCATCATTCCTTCCAAAGAACACCCAGGACTGATCTCCTTTAGAATGGACTGGTTGGATCTCCTTGCAGTCCAAGGGACTCTCAAGATAGATAGAGTCTTCTCCAACACCACAGTTCAAACACATCAATTCTTCGGCGCTCAGCTTTCTTCACAGTCCAACTCTCACATCCATACATGACCACTGGAAAAACCATAGCCTTGACTAGACGGACCTTTGTTGGCAAAGTATGTCTCTGCTTTTGAATATGCTATCTAGGTTGGTCATAACTTTCCTTCCAAGGAGTAAGCATCTTTTAATTTCATGGCTGCAATCACCATTTTCAGTGATAAAGTCTGACACTCTTTTCACTGTTTCCCCATCTATTTCCCATGAAGTGATGGGACCGGATGCCATGATCTTTGTTTTCTGAATGTGGAGCTTTAAGCCAACTTTTTCACTCTCCTCTTTCACTTTCATCAAGAGGCTCTTCAGTTCCTCTTCACTTTCTGCCATAAGGGTGGTGTCATCTGCATATCTGAGGTTATTGATATTTCTCCCAGCAATCTTGATTCCAGCTTATGCTTCTCCCAGACCAGTGTTTCTCATGATGTATTCTGCATAGAAGTTAAATAAGCAGGGTGACAATATACAGCCTTGACGTACTCCTTTTCCCTACTTGGAACCAGTCTGTTGTTCCATGTCCAGTTCTAACTGTTGCTTCCTGGCCTGCATACAGATTTCTCAAGAGGCAGGTCAGGTGGTCTGGTATTCCCATCTCTTTCAGAATTGTCCACAGTTTATTGTGATCCACACAGTCAAAGGCTTTGGCATAGTCAATAAAGCAGAAATAGATGTTTTTCTGGAACTCTGTTGCTTTTTCCATGATCCAGTAGATGTTGGCAATTTGATCTCTGGTTCCTCTGCCTTTTCTAAAACCAGCTTGAACATCTTGAACTACACAGTTCACGTATTGCTGAAGCCTGGCTTGTAGAATTTTGAGCATTACTTTACTAGTGTGTGAGATGAGTGCAATTGTGCAGTAGTTTGAGCATTCTCTGGCATTGCCTTTCTTTGGGATTGGAATGAAAACTGACCTTTTCCAGTCCTGAGGCCACTGAGTTTTCCAAATGTGCTGGCATATTGAGTGTAGCACTTTCACAGCATCATCTTTCAGGATTTGAAATAGCTCAACTGGAATTCCATCACCTCCACTAGCTTTGTTTGTAGTGATGCTTTCTAAGGCCCACTTGACTTCCCATTCCAGGATGTCTGGCTCTAGGTGAGTGATCACACCATCATGATTATCTTGGTCGTGAAGATCTTTTTTGTACAGTTTCTCTGTGTATTCTTGCCACCTCTTCTTCATATCTTCTGCTTCTGTTAGGTCCATGCCATTTCTGTCCTTTATCGAGCCCCTCTTTGCATGAAATGTTCCCTTGGTATCTCTAATTTTCTTGAAGAGATCTCTAGTCTTTCCCATTTTGTTCTTTTCCTCTATTTCTTTGCACTGATTGCTGAGGAAGCCTTTCTTATCTCTCCTTGCTATTCTTTGGAACTCTGCATTCAGATGCTTGTATCTTTCCTTTTCTCCTTTGCTTTTTGCTTCTCTTCTTTTCACAGCTCTTTGTAAGGCCTCCCCGGACAGCGTGGCTGTATCTAAAGTGTATTTTCTAAGGGAAGGTAAGTCAGAAAGAGAATGCCGGTACTACATGGTCTCCCTGAGTCATGGAGCCTAAAGAGCACAACAAACCAGACGAAGGAAAAACAGATTCGCAGACACAGAGAACAAATGTGGCTGTCAGAAGGGGGCAGGGCAGAAGTGGTGGAAATAGGTGAAGGAGACTAAGAGATACAAAACTCCAGCTATATAATAAACAAGCCACAATGATGCAATATACCATCTAAGGAATATGGTCAATTACATTATAACAACTTTATATAGGGACAGATGGTTACTAGACTTATTGTGATGATCATTCATAAGGTATGCAAACGTCAAATCATGTAGTACACCAGAAGCTAATATAATATTATATTGTACATCAACTATGCTTCAATTAAAAAAAATCAGAAATGAATGCCACACAAAAAAAAACATAGAACAAAAAGAATCATCAAAATAAGGCCCTGGTATAGACAGAGGTTCTTGACTCAATGAATAATTTATACAGTCTATAAAGCCAACATCTGGGAACTGCTAATTTAATTAGTTTATGTTGAACATTGAATTGTAGTAGGCCAAGATTTCAGACTAGTTTGACAGCTGTTTTCATTACTTATAATTAATCTGTGGCATTTGGTTCTCTTTGACACCTTGCTTGGAGTTTAAGGTCCATTTAGTTTTGTTTGGTCTGAAAAATCAGTTCCATAAGGTGATATCATGTCACTGTTATAGCCCCTTTATTTTCCCTAATTCTAACAATTTATGTGATAATAGCAGAGTCTTGCCTGCTCGAGGACACTCCATCTGCCTGCTGTGGTCTCATTGGTCCTGCTCAAGGAACAAACACTATGTGGGCCCAGCGTCTCCCCAGCAAGCTTTCCCCAACAGCCTCAATTTTCATAAAGGTATTCATTTATTTATTCACCATTTGGCACCCATTCACTAAGTCACTTATGCCAGGCATAGCAGGAGGCAATGGAGTTAGGGTCAAATAAAACTGAGTCCTTATCCCCAAGGATTTCCAGTCTGGTGGAAGACTCAAAAAGGAAACTAATATTAAAACTTTACATCAGACTCTACCTTAATATTTGCAGGCCCAGGAGAGGGTACAAATAGAGGCCCTCATACCATGTATCTAAATATCAAAATGACATATATCAAGCTTGTTTTGCTGTTTAGTTGCTAAGTCATGTCTGACTCTTTTGTGACCCCATGGACTGTAGCCTTGCAGGCTCCTCTGTCAATGAGATTCTCCAGGCGAGAATACTGGAATGGATTGCCATTTCCTTCTCCAGGAGATCTTCCCAACCCAAGGATCAAACTTGTGTCTCTTGCATTGGTAAGCAGATTCTTTACCACTGAGCCACCAGGGAAGCCCATATATCAAGTTAGAAAAAGTTAAGTAAAATATGTTCTAATCAAAATGACATATATCAAGCTTGTTTTGCTGTTTAGTTGCTAAGTCATGTCTGACTCTTTTGTGACCCCATGGACTGTAGCCTTGCAGGCTCCTCTGTCAATGAGATTCTCCAGGCGAGAATACTGGAATGGATTGCCATTTCCTTCTCCAGGAGATCTTCCCAACCCAAGGATCAAACTTGTGTCTCTTGCATTGGTAAGCAGATTCTTTACCACTGAGCCACCAGGGAAGCCCATATATCAAGTTAGAAAAAGTTAAGTAAAATATGTTCTCTGCTGCTGCTGCTAAGTCGCTTCAGTCGTGTCTGACTCTGTGCGACCCCATAGACGGCAGCCCACCAGGCTCCCCCTCCCTGGGATTCTCCAGGCAAGAACACTGGAGTGGGTTGCCATTTCCTTCTCCAATGCATGAAAGTGAAAAATGAAAGTAAAGATGCCCAGTTGTGTCCGACTTGTAGTGACCCCATGGACTGCAGCCCACCAGGCTCCTCTGTCCATGGGATTTTCTAGGCAGGAGTATTGGAGTGGCTTGCCATTGTTCTCTACTGCTATCTTAATTAATTTAACTTCAAAACAACCCAGAAAGTAGGCTCAAATTTAGAACTAGAAGAACAGAAAAACCAGCCCCTCGCCTGTGTCCCACTGCCTTTCTCTTCCTGCCCTCAGCTCCATCTGCCCATCAAGGGGCCTGGCATACATGTGTGTGGACATCCTCACATGTCCATGTTCATCCAGAGCCCCCCCAACCCCATGCCAAAATTGCCTCTCAACGGACCTGGAGGAGAGACCCATACAAGCTCTAGAAACAGACTCAGGACAGAGAGTTTTAAAGCCTAAGGATAGAGGTACCCCATCAAGAGGACAGAGCAGAACCTTTAAACATAGTATTTATCAAACATTTATGTACATGAGGATCACCTAGAAAGCAAATTAGAACATAGTTTCCTAGGCCCCACTTCCAGAGATGAGGCTTTAGTAGGTATGGGATGGGGCCCAAGAATTTTTATTTCTAACAATATCTATAAGATGCTAATGAAAAGGAGGAGAACCCTGCATTCCCCACTCCAAGTACAGAGGCTCCTACTTGTCCCCTGCATTTTTACTTGTAGAAAACCTGAAATGTCTCAGCTCTCCCTGAGTCACAAAAGAGGAGGCTCAAGCAGCTAACAACTAAGATGACAGAGTCACAGATCAGTGTCTGATACACAATTCTGAGTTGTTTTACAGATACTATAACTGCTACATGAAGGGAAAAGCTACCCGCATGTTGACCAGACTGTAGCCATGACATAAGCTGCTACATCCACGGCTAGCACAATTCCAAGAACTTGCCTCAAGAGAATGGGATTAATTTTACTGCTCATAATCATCTATATCTTTGTGGGCATCAAAATAATTATAACTTGCTCTGCCTGAGTGTAAGCAGGCGACTAAAATGGCCAGCAAAGAGATGCCACAGTCTCATGTTCACACCCTATGTCAGCATGAAGTTATGGAAGATGGACTTTTGCCCATAATTTTATAGAAATGGAATGATGTCTGACAAGTAGGGATTTGTGAGCAGCTCTTTTGCCCCTTTCTGTTTGCCTATTTCTGTTCTGTTTAAACCTTATAGAAATGAGATCACTATTTAATATTCAACCTAACTCCTAACTTAGTGAAGTGAAGTCACTCAGTCATGTCCGACTCTTTGCAACCCCATGGACTGTAGCCTACCGGGTTTCTCCTTCCATGGGATTTTTTCCAGGCAAGAGTACTGGAGTGGGTTGCCATTTCCTTCTCCAGGGGAACTTCCTGACCCAAGGATCGAACCCAGGTCTCTTAGCTCCACTAAATTCTCACAATACCTTGCCTAACCTGTAGATTCGTCTCCTAGATTAAAAGAAGTGGAAATGAAGATTTAAGTAGTTAAAGAATGACCAGCTTTTTACCCACAACAGCCTGTTTAGCAATCCTGTAGATGAGATAACATCTGAGGAAAGAGCATGAGGAGCAAGCCAGCCTGCAAGCAATGGAAAATGACTCAGAGTTGTTCTCTGGCCTCAATGATTAACTGAGATTCTTCCTTCCTTTTTTCCACGTTTTCCCTGAGCAGACCTTCTGAGTTGCTTTGGGACATGAGTCCACCTCTCCCCACATTGCCAGCTTTTCTGACTAGAGCAACTTTCTGCCAGCACTCACTTCTTGAGTATTAGCTTTGGAGCAGCCAGCTGCCAAACCTGAGTTCAGTTATTCGGATGCTGCCTCTGATGCTCAGTTTTATGTGTGATCTTAACTGGGTTGTGGGATGCTCAGATATCTGAGTAAACCTTCTTTCTGGGTGTGTGTACAAAGGTATTTCCAAAAGAGATTAGCATTTGAATTGGTGGACTGAGTAAAGCAAATGGTCCTTCCCAGTGTGGGCAGGCACCATCTAATTAATCTACTGTGGGTCTGAATAGAGGACAAAGTGGATGAACCTTCATTACCTGTTTTAACTAAGAGAAGTTAGCAAGGTAGAGGGAGCAAAAGAAGGAAAGACTTGAAGTGAAGACATTCCATCAGCAGGGAGCCCTGGTGTAGAGGCAGAAACATTACGTATGATAGTGAGTTTAAGAAAGAATCTGTTTAACTTGGAAGGTATTATGCTAAGTGAAATAAGTCAGATAGAGAAATAAAAATACTGTGTATGATTCCACTTATAAGTGGAATCTAAAAGAATACAACAAACTAGTGAATATAACAAAAGAGAAACAGACTCGCGGATTACAGAGAACAAACCAGTGGGGAAAGGAAAGAGAGGAAGTGCGATACAGGAGTAGGGGATTAAGAGGTACAAACTATTATGTATAAAATAAGCTACAAGGCAAACATTTACATTCCATTTTTATCTTAACATTTGAATCAGATTTATTCTTACTCAGTATCATGTCACTATAAATTTGTTTCTTGAAAAACAGGCAAATAATGTTCTTATAATATTGACAGATTTATTTAATGATTAAAAAGACTTGATTTTTTTTAAGTAAATAAAAAAGCTATAAGAATATAATATGTAACACAGGGAATATAACCAATATTTTACAATAACTATAATAGAGTATAAGTTAAATAAGCAGGGTGACAATATACAGCCTTGACGTACTCGTTTCCCATCTGGAAATATTCCATTGTTCCATGCCCAGTTCTAACTGTTGCTTCTTTACCTGCATATAGGTTTCACAGGAGGCAGGTAAGGTGGTCTGGTATTCCCATCTCTTTCAGAATTTTCCACAGTTTGTTGTGACCCACACAGTCAAAGGCTTTAGCATAGTATATGAAGCAGATGTTTTTCTGGAATTCTCTTGCTTTTTCCATGATCCAACAGATATTGGCAATTTGATCTCTGGTTGCTCTTCTAAATAATTTTCTAAATCCAGTTTTAACATCTGGAATTTCTTGGTTCACACAATGTTGAAGCACAAGCTGGAATCAAGATTGCTGGGAAAAATATCAATAACCTTAGATATGCAAATGACACAACCCTTATGGCAGACAGTGCAGAGGAACTAAAGAGTCTCTTGATAAAGATGGAAGAGGAGAGTGAAAAAGCTGGCTTAAAACTCAATATTCAGAAAACTAAGATCATGGCATCCAGTCCCATCACTTCATGGCAAATAGATGGGGAAACAATGAAAACAGTGACAGACTTCATTTTCTTGGGCTCCAAAATCAATGCAGATGGTGACTGCAGCCAGGAAATTCAAAGACGCTTGCTCCTTGGAAGAAAAGCTATGACAAACCTAGACAATGTATTAAAAAGTAGAGACATTACTTTGCTGACAAAGGTCCATCTAGTCAAAGCTATGGCTTTTCCAGTAGTCGTGTATGAATGTGAGTTGGACCATAAAGAAGGCTGAACACTGAAGAATTGATGCTTTTGAACTGTGGTGTTGGAGAAGACTCTTGAGAGTCCCTTGGACTGCGAGGAGATCGAACCAGTCAATCCTAAAGGAAATCAGTCCTGAATATTCATTGGAAGAACTGATGCTGAAGCTGAAACTCCAGTATTTTGGCCACCTGATGTGAAGAGCCGACTTGTTAGAAAAGACCTTGATGCTAGGAAATATTGAAGGCAGGAGGAGAAGGGAACGACAGAGAATGAGATGGTTGGATGGATGGCATCACCGACACAATTACATGAGTTTGAGCAGGCTCTAGGAGATGATGAAGGACAGGGAAGCCTGGCATGCTACAGTGCATGAGGTTGCAAAGAGTCAGACTCCACTGAGCGACTGAACAATAATAGAGAATAACCTTCAAAAATTGTGAATTACTATACTGTATACCTGAACTTGGGATTTCCTGGCAGCTCAGTGGGTAAAGAATGCAAAGCAGGAGACGAAAGAGACTCAGCTTCAATCTTTGGATCAGGAAGATTCCCTGAAAGAGGGCATGGCAGCTCACATCAGTATTCTTGCCTGGCATATCCCATGGACAGAGGAGCCTGGTGGGCTACAGTCCATGGGGTCACAAAGAGTCAGACACGACTGAAGCCACTGAGCACACACGCAGGCACATCTGTAACTTATGCAATATTGTACACCAACCATTAGAAAAGAATGGACATGTTTATCTGCGGTAAAGAATGAGCACAGGAAAGAAGGCAAGAAATAGGTATATGCATGGGGAACTTTTCAGGAGGTTTGCCCTATGCAAAAGATATTGAAAGAAAAACAAAGCAGGCATTGTGAGACCTGTACAACGTCCATTTTGTACACATTCTTCAATCCTCTCACCTCTTGTGATAATATCTTCAGAGTTTGTTTTGTAATTAGTCGCATACCTCAAGGTGAAATCTCTGCTGATATTTCTAAGATTTATATAAGCAATCCATCATGACCTCACCATCCACACATCTATATCTTGGCTCTTAAGATATAGAGTAATTTGCAGGCAAGAAGTGTGTAGGTGGGTCTCACAGAACAGGAACAACTCATTATACGTTGATTTGACTCCCAAATGCCTGAAGTATCAATACACTTTGCAAGAGAGTCATTAGCAATGAAAACATCAAGTTACTTCTCACTGGTGATGAACAGAACAACACAATATGTCCCTTGTGAAGGTACTCAGGAAATATTCTTGTTTGTAGAACCCAACTTGATAGGCAGAGAGAGACAACAGAATCAGTTCCTAATTGGACAGAGGTTTCTGTATATGTCTTGATCTAAACAGAGCTAATAATTCTGGCTGTAATTCCCTATGTGGATCTTACAGTAATTTATATGGAACTCAGACTAGTCTCTAAAAGCCTATCAGCCTAATAAATTTTACTAACTCCCTTATATGGAATAAAAGCAAATGAAGACACATTACAACACATCTTAAACTTGCATACAATAAGAAATGGCATTGTGGTGAAGTAAATTTTCTTTGAGTTACTAACCTGGAGGTGCATAGGGAATATTGGCTCTAGTTTGTTCATAAAGTTGCAGCAGAAAACTTAAAATGTTGTCACAAAGACAAAAAATATAGATTCCCCAGCTTGTAGTTCGGCATCTCCTTAAGGAAGTATAGTTTCTTAAGTTCCTTTGTACCCAAAGCATTATATGAAGTACCCACTCATGGATTACAATGAAGTTGGAAAAGCATTTAATGCTGTGAATGATTTTATGACAAAATTTGCTATAACCCTGTTAGCCCCTTCCATAGAAAACTCACCCTCAGAAACTCCCTGAGCTATAGGTAACAGGACAGTAGTTACTTACCAGAGGAGGGGAATGAGGGGAGGTGAGACAGAACATTTTCATTGCATCAAGGCTGCTACTCACCTAGACAACCTTAATATTCCCCTCATCTTGACTAAATTTTAGACAGGCTACTCCACTTGGAGATGTAAAATTTCTACAACTCAGGAATGTCTAACTCAAGGAGCTGAAAGCCATCCCTTTAAAATGTAATCATCAAGAAAGTTAGGACCCTTCTCCCCAGTCTCCATGGAAGGGAGGGTAGGAACCTAATTTTGATTTTCAAAAATTAGCAAACACAGAGAGCCTAATTACACTGACCAAAACTCCCACTAGATTCTTTCACAAGAGGATCCCTGAGCACTGGGAGAAAGGAGATGAGAAGTACCTACACAGCATTCCTGATTCTGCCTTTCAAAGCTACCTGCCTGAGTGGACCAGGAAGGCTCTGACCAAGACCCCTGTGGCATGAGAAGACAAAAATCTCCATGAATCAATTTCCCTGGCAAGTCTAGGCTGGTGACTCAAGTTCAAGGGTTTGGGACAGGGAGGTCTGGTCGGAAAGAACAGACGGTTATGTCCTATGCTTTGAGGTTGGCCAAGCTGGACACTAATAAGACAGTCATCCTGGAGTCCCAGCTTGGGCACAATGTTTCCCATATGGACTAGGCACCACAACCTCAGGAACCTAGTTCAACAGCAACACCCTGTGGCTCTGAAAGACATAGCTATGGAGGACTCCTTTGCTTGACTCTGGTGGAAACAGTCAGTTCCCTTTTGAATGAATGAACCTGAATTCTTGGAAGTTGGGGTGGGGGTGTTAGGATAGAGATAGGTGACTCTCAAGTAGAAAGTAATGGACTTCCTGCTCTCTGGGGCACCTCCTTGGGCAAATGATTAGAAAACGTGGAGATGTGAATGTATTTAAATAGGCAAGTACACCCTTTTTTCTGAGTTGGCCATCCTCTAGATTTGTTTTTAATGAAAATAGACACATGATGAAAACTTCTGTCTTTTCTAGCGACATGAAAGAAAGCTTTGAGGAAGTAGAGAAACTGAAACTCAATCATTTTGAACAGGTGGAGGTAGAAAGGTCTTCACCAAGAATAATTTCCAGGCTTCTTTCTTCTCCCTTCTGAATATGACATAGTTCGTCCAGAATGGTAATCAGTTGAGTCAGAGCCCTGACTAGGGCCTGGGAGACTTATAAGATTTCGCCTATTCAGGCTCTCAGCCCTTCAAGCTGTTAAAGGAGGCAGCAGCTTCAGAAATGATGAGTCTAAGTTATAAAGCCTCAGGGAACCTCTGTGCAAAGGCTCTGTGCTTCACTCGCAATTCATAAAGAAACCTCAGGTTTATGAACCATTGATAGGCAACTCAACTGACTCAGAGTTTTCTTTTTAATTTAATAATTGTGTTTTATTCTTAACACACAAACATCTCCCTTTTAGAAAAATTAGAATACAAAGAAAACAAAACTCCTCATAATCCCACCAAATGATAAGTGCTTTTAAATCCATTAATATTTTGAGGTTTATTTTTCTAAACATATATCAATATATGCTTTCTATTGAGGATTTTCTTATGGAAAAAACAAAAATGAACTTTTTTGGCCAACTGAATACAAAGTAGAATCACAAATCTCATTCTATTTGAGGATTTTTCTCTCTTAACAAGTGTATCATAAAGCCTTTTCCTAGACAATAAATATAGATATACCATATTATGTTGTTAGATACACAGTAAAGAGAAATTTCTGTACTGACTAGCTCTTTAGCAACTAACTATTCAGACTTATACCCAGAAACACACAATATTTTCATTTCTGAGGCTAATGGAATTTCAATTCTACTTTGTGAAACAGCTGCACCATTCTGTAAGTCTGCATGAAGGGTAGATGTGAGGTGAAGATGTCATTTCTTCATCTTTTTTATTGCTTATAATTCACCCTCTATTCCCAATCACTGTACTAAGAAGAAAAGAGTGAAAGGTTCTCACACAGGCATTTATTTAAATACCATTCTGGAGTTGTTACCAAGAGGCATAATTCAGTGTGAGAGCTGGATGACATGTTCCCCTCCCTATTAGGATGGAGAGGAGAGGAGACCCATTTCCAGGAGGAGGGTTGCATGTCTGATGTGTGTAACCCATCAATTAATCTTTTGGACCTTGCCTACTTATTACTTAACTTCATCTGTGCTCTACTAAATCATTTCAGCCCTGCTGAGCAACCAAGTACTGCGGCCAAATCTTAGATTGCTCTGTTCTCCAGCCTCACTTTTACTGCTGACTTGTCTTCAACTTTCTTAAATTAAAAAGCAAGAGAAAACTCTTTCACTCCCAGAACCGCCCAACACCATCTGCTTTTGAATGAAGTCTCTCTGACCCTTGTCATAAATATATTAAGCAAAGAAAGGTTAAAAATCCACTGAAAGAGCATGATCAGCCGTGAGTCATTTATGCCCTGGGGGTGAAATCTGAAGTTGGAAGTGAAGGTAAATCAATTCCAGTGTTATATCAGAGAAAAGAAGAAATAAGAAAATCAGAAGCTACCATGTTACTCATACAGAAATTGTCATTTGGTGAATGATTCTTCAAAGATGTGGAAGGAAAGGAAAGAATAGGAGAAGCCATTCTTGGGAGACCAGGCAGTGATACTTCAGTTAGCAGTGATTTCAAGTGTAACTATTGTGATTCATAACCAAATAGGCAAAAGTGAATTTCTGAAATCACACCCCTTGAGCAAAAACTAATTTCAAACCTCCCTAAAGCTCCTGTACTGTATTCCTATGACAGAGGTGAGATTTATTTTCAGTTCTCTGTGTCTGCCATAAATTACCTAAGAGGACCCCAGACTCAAAATGCCCTTATTTCTTCCAATGCTCAGCTGCTGTTCAGCTCCATTCCTTATGAATTACTAAATGACACAAGAGAAATCTCATCTCTGACTCTCAACACAGCCTTCCTGCCATTCACAATAAATGTCCTCCTGATTGAACACATTTACAAATAAAACCAGAAATACTGCATTTTAGTAGGTTAAAGATAAACACAGGACTAAGAAATTGATTGGAACCCAGCATGTGTCCCATCCTGAGGAAGCACTGATATTACTGTACTTTGCTATGTGAGGATGTTTGATCAGTACCTGTTAACCATAATGGGGCCCTTAGTTCTGCCCAGTTCATGACATTGCTGTTTCCCATTCTTTTTAAACAAACAAACAAAAAAAAAACCTTAAAACAGCTTAATAAACACAATTCATTAAATGTAAAACAAATGCAATCTTATGACTTTTAAATCCTTTCTATTTAAATAAATACACATATCAGACAAACTATTATATAGGATTAAGTTTCCAGGTAAAATCTGATGAAAACATATTAATCTACTCATCCAAGAATCTGAGGGCATCCAAAAGGCTGAAACCTCCATTGTAGCTTTTGTCTGGTGGTGGTTTGGTCACTCAGTCATGTTCAGCTCTTGTGACTCCATGGATTGTAGCCCACCAGGTAGGTCCACGGGATTTTTCAGGCAAAAATACTGGAGTGGATTGCCTTCCTTTCTCCAGGGGATCTTCCTGACCTAGGGATTGTACTCAGGTCTCCTGCTTTGAAGACAAATATTTTACCTTCTGAGCCAGCAGGGAGGCCAGCTCTTTTCTACTTGAAGTTAATTGAGATTCTTGGGTGTGTAGAGGGGAGAGGAAGAATAAGAGAACCACTTGACCTTGAGAAGATGACTGCACCCCTCCTGTAGCCCCACACTACAGTTATACAGTAAAAGCAAGCAGCTGGGAATGATAAGGGAGAAAAATCAGTGGTTTTTCTGTGTTGTGCGATGGCTGCTGTTAGGAAGGGCAATTTAATTCTTTTCTGCTTCTGATGCTTTGATTTAAGCCAACTCAAACAAGCCTCTGTCCCCACCAGTTGGCTAACTGACCTAGATGACCAGAATTGAACACACTGAAAACAATGACTGTAGTTCTGTCACTGGGCCGCTGAGGGGTGCTTGGTCAGATGTAAGACATCCCTGCCCCTGGGTGACAAGCCACCACCAGAGCAAATGACAAAGCCCACATCACTTCCAGCACTTCAGCAGTGTAATAAATCATTAAATTGACATTATGTCTCTGACCAGGACAAAACACACAAAGCACCAAGCAGGTTTACCTTTCCAGGCTAAGAAAAAGGTGAAATTGACATCTAGGGTTTTCATCTAGTTTCCCATAAAATGATGATAAAATAGCTCCCAGTGTTTCTTTCACACTTGAGCATCAACTCTCCCATTCAGGATCGGCCTGCACTTTGGATACTAAAACTAACACCCTAATTGGAAATCTCAGGCTAAACCTCTTGCTTCTGGCTCTAATGGGATGATGGTCAAGTTAGGGGCAGGCAGACTTGATGTGCAGAACTCATCTCTCCTCCTACCCACACCTGCCTCCCTGTGAAGACACTGCCTTGGTCCACCCTTTCAGAGGCATATGGTACAGAGCAGGAAAGATTTTGCCCTGTGGAAGCACGGCTGTTGTTATCCAGTGCAGCCAAAGACAAGGTGGACAATTCTAATTTCCAAGGCAATAATTAGAAACTCACACCTCAACTATGTTCCTTCACATAGTCCTATCAGGAACAAAGCCAACATTTTGATCTTCATCAAACCCCTTTATCCTGATTGGGTTAAAACCTGGAAGAGAACATAAGGATGTAATTTCCTAGTGTTTCCCATCATGAAACTCAATAATGCACACCAAATTTTTATTCCATAGCTATTTGGGGTTTTTCCCAATGTATAACCTATAGGAAAATAGACTGGGTACTACATTGGGAAATCAACTTCATATATGTCAATCTATGCATATGTATACCTGTGTGTGTATATATACATACATACATATATATATATGTGCTTCTTGTTGGCTCAGCAGTAAAGAATCTGCCTGCCAATGCAGGAGATGTGGGTTCAATCGCTGGGTCAGGAAGATCCCCTGGAGAAGAGAACGGCAACCTACTCCAGTATTCTTGCCTGGAGAATCCCAAGGATAGAGGAGCCTGGCAGGCTACAATCCATGGGGTTGCAAGAGCGTTGGATATGACTTGGCAACTAAACAACATTAAATATATGAAGATACGCCTATAATCATATGAACTATTTACAGTTTGTCAACTTTAGTGAAATATTTCTGCTTTAGAAGAATGCAGCACTATTGCCCTACTAACATGAAACTTGAAGTTAGAAGATGCCATAGATAAATATAGGAATTTCTCATTTCAAATCTCCTTTTAAAAATTATACTCATTATTAGAGTACATCAATATAAAAAGTTTCTAGAACAAGGATCAGCAACTTACAACCCACAAGCCAAATCCAGTCTGTCATCTGCTTTTATACAGACTGATAGATTTTACCATTTTAAAGGATTAATCAGAAAAACAAAAAGATTATGTAAAAGAGACCATATGTGACTCACAAAGCCTGAAATATTTACTATCTTGTCCTTCACTAAAATAACTTGCCAAACTCTATCTAGACCAAATCTCTCCCAATACACACAAACACACAAACACACACACACACACACACACACCCCAACATTCTTTCTCCTACACTGAGATTAATTCCAGGTTCTCTCAGTGTAGTGTAATGGTTATAAGAACAAAGTCAGACAAATCTGGGTTCAAATCCCAGCTCTGACATATTAAGCAAGCTACTTGACTTTTCTGAGCATCCATTGTTTGGTTTTAAAAATACAATAGTAATAGTACCTAGCTGATAGAATTTTGTGATGTTTTAATAACATAAGCACAAAGAAATTAGGACAGTACCTGGCATGTGGAGTTGCTTAATATGTTAGTCACTATTAATCAATTCTATTTATGTTAATACTCTTCTTGGTCTACACAATCTCACAGTCCCACAGTCATCCCCAGAGATCAATTAGTCCTTATGTCTCCTGAGAAACCTGTATTTTGGTCAAGAAGTTAGAACCTTGTATGGGACAACTTCCCTTGTAGCTCAGTCAGTAAGGAATCTGCCTACAGTGCAGGAGACCCGGGTTTGATCCCTGGGTCAGGAAGATCCCTTGGAGAAGGAAATGGCAACCCACTCCAGTATCCCTGGCTGGAAAATTCCATGGACAGAGGAGACTGGTGAGCTGCAGTCCATGGGGTCGCAAAGAGTTGGGCATGACTGAGTCACTAACACACACACACGGAACAACTAACTGGTTCAGGATTGAGAAGGGAGTGTATTATTACTATGTTTATTTAACTGATACTCAGAGCACATCATGTCAAATGCTGGGCTGGATGAGTCAAGCTGGAATCAAGATTGCCAAGAGAAATATCAACAACCTCAGATATGTGGATGATACCATTCTAATTGCATAAAGCAAAGAGCAACTACAGAACCTCTTGATGAGGGTGAAGGAGAGTGAAAAAGCCAGCTTAAAACTCAATATTAAAAAAAAACTGAGATCATGGCATCTGGTCCCATCACTTCATGGCAAATGGAAGGGAAAAAGGTGGAAGCAATGGCAGATTTCCTCTTTTGGGGCTCCAAAATCACTGTGGATGGTGACTGCTGCCATGAAATTAGAAAATAATTGCTTCTTCACAGGAAGCTATGACAAAACTAGACAGTGTGTGAAAAAGCAACGACATTACTTTGCCAACAAATGTCCATATAGTCAAGGCTATGGTCTTTCTAGTAGTCATGTACAGATATGAGAGCTGGACCATAAAGAAGGCAGAGTGCCGAAGAATTGCTGCTTTTGAACTACGGTGCAGAGAAGACTCTTGAAAGTTCCTTGAACTGCAAGGAGATCAAACCTCTCAGTCTCAGAGAAAATCAGTGCTGAGAACTCATTGGAAAGACTGATGCTGAAGCTGAAGCTCCAGTAATTTGGCCACTTGATGTAAAGAATCATCTCACTGGAAAAGACCCTGATGCTGAGAAAGATTGAAGATAGAAGAAGAAGACAACAGACGATGATATGGTTGAAAGGCATCACCAATTCAATGGACATGAACTTGGGAAAACTCCAGGAGATGATGAGGGACAGGGAAGACTGGTGTGCTTCAATCTGTGGGGTTGGGAAGAGTCAGACATGACTTGGCAACTAAACAGCAACAACAAATGTGTCTAAAAGCAACTGTTCCCAACAGTACAGTCCTTTCACCATTTTCTATACTAAAAACATAAAAACTATCAATAAGGCTGTATTCTAAGAAAGGTTTCAGGGAACAATACTACACTGCAAGACAATTGGGTCAAGGTACTCAGCAGCCCTCCCCAACAACTGTGAAAACTCCGTGCATTTGGACCTTTGTGTGAAATTATTCAACACGAGAGCAACCTATTCCTACACAAAATGAGGGACAAATGAGTAATCGTGTGCTCAATCAGGCAACGACAGAAACCACTGGACTCAGCATCCACAGTTAAAAATAATACTGGGGTGATTCAGCATGACTTCTGTTTTCAGTTCAGTTCATCACTCAGTCGTGTTCAACTCTTTGCGACTCCATGGACTGCACCACGCCAGGCCTCCCTGTCCATCACCAACTTCCAAAGTTTACTCAAACTCATGTCCATTGAGTCGGTGATGCCATCCAGCCATCTCATCCTCTGTCGTCCCCTTCCCTCCTGCCCTCAATCTTTCCCAACATCAGGGTCTTTTCAAATGAGTGAGCTCTTCACATCAGGTGGCCAAAGTACTGGAGTTTCAGCTTCAACATCAGTCCTTCCAATAAACACTCAGGACTGATCTCCTCTAGGATGGACTGGTTGGATCTCCTTGCAGTCCAAGGGACTCTCAGAGTCTTCTCCAACACCACAGTTCAAAAGTATTAATTCTTTGGTGTTCAGCTTTCCTTATAGTCCAATTCTCACATCCATACATGACTACTAGAAAAACCATAGCCTTGATTAGATGGATCTTTGTTGGCAAAGTAATGTCCCAGCTTTTGAATATGCTGTCTGGGTTGGCCATAAGTTTTCTTACGAGGAGTAAGCATCTTTTTATTTCATGGCTGCAATCACCATCTGCAATGATTTTGGAGCCCCAAAAAATAGTCTGTCACTTTTTCCACTGTTTCTCTATTTGCCATGAAGTGATGGGACTGGATGCCATGATCTTCATTTTCTGAACGTTGAGATTTAAGTCAACTTTTTCACATTCCTCTTTCACTTTCATCAAGAGGCTCTTTAGTTCTTTGTTTTCTGCCATAAGGATGGTGTCATCCACATATCTGAGATTATTGGTATTTCTCCCAGCCATCTTGATTCCAGCTTGTGCTTCATCCAGCCCAGAGTTTCTCATGATGTACTCTGCATAGAAGTTAAATAAGCAGGGTGACAATATACAACCTTGATGTACTCCTTTTCCTATTTGGAACCAGTCTGTTATTCCACGTCCAGTTCTAACTAGTGCTTCTTTACCTGCATACAGGTTTCACAGGAGGCAGGTCAGGTGGTCTGGTATTCCTATCTCTTTCAGAATTTTCCACAGTTTACTGTGATCCACACAGTCAAAGGCTTTGGCATAGTCAATAAAGCAGAAATAGATGTTTTTCTGGAACTCTCTTGCTTTTTCCATGATCCAGCAGATGTTGGCAATTTGATCTCTGGTTCCTCTGCCTTATCTAAATCCAACTTGAACATCGGAAGTTCATGGTTCACATATTGTTGAAGCCTGGCTTTCTCAGACAGCCGTTTCGCTTTTCTGCATTTCTTTTTCTTGGGGATGGTCTTGCTCCCTGTCTCCTGTACAATGTCATGAACTTCTATCCATAGTTCATCAGGCACTCTATCAGATCTAGTCCCTTAAATCTATCTCTCACTTCCACTGTATAATCGTCAGGGATCTGATTTAGGTCATACCTTAATGGTCTAGTGGTTTTCTCTAATTTCTTCAACTTAAGTCTGAATTTGGCAATAAGGAGTTCATGATCTGAGGCACAGTCAGATCCCAGTCTTGTTTTTGCTGACTGTATAGAGGTTCTCCATCTTTGGCTGCAAAGATGACTTCTGTTTTAAGTTATACAAAAGGAAAATTTTTTGTTTCTGTGTCTTTTGACATTGTTGCAGAAGATTTTAAGCCTCTAAACCTTGCCATCTTGGGCTAGCCCATATACAACCCTTGTTTTCATACTGAACTATAGACAATCTTAGCTCTTCCAAAAATATATTCAATAGAAGGAACTTCCCATTTAGACATTGCCTGATTTGTCCCGTTTGCCCTTTGACATGAAAAGCTAAGGAGAATTGCCACTCACATCTAGGTAACACTGGAGATGATAGAAGAGGAGCTCCTCTCTGCCCTAAGCCCCCAAAATCCTTACTCTCATTTACTGGCTGTATGGTTGCCCATTGTTCTTCAGAGTTCCAAAACACTGAAGAGTCTGCATACAGACAAACCAGACTCAAGAGGCCAGTTATTGACACTGAAAAATTGTGTGGTAGCTATGAAACTCAAACTGTTTTTAAATGTGGTAATTTTTATTTTTAATGACTCAAAATTCCTGCTTCAATATCCTATTCTGAGGAAGTGGTGAAAATAAAATCTCAGTGACCTCTCTCCCAGGATTTCGGAAGCGTGGGGCACAGACATCTGCCAAGGGGTCTAGAGAGAAGTTCTCACTGACAGCTGGCAGGAATAGCTGATAGGAGTGGAGGAGGGAAGGGGTGGATGTGGAGACAGAAGCCTGAATTCGAATCCCAGCTCCACTACTTACTAGCTATGAGGCCACAGCAAGGCACTTAACCCTTCTGTTCCTCAGTCATCTCATCTGTAAGCTGGGAATAATAATAGTACTTATGTCAAGGGATGTCATGTGGATTGAGTTAATATTTATTAAGCACTTGAACAGCTTTTGGTTCTTAGTATTATTTAATTATTTGTTAAATAAATAATAAAGAAATACCATCCAACTGTGAAGGCATCTACTGAAACCCCTATCTGAACTGACTCAGTCTGCAACCCAAACACAAAATGTCCCTTGTTTCTGTCCAAATAGCTGCACCAGTCCAGTGGATTTTCCTGTTCATAACTCATTCTCAAGAACAAGGAAATCATCCAACCACTTCCTTGTCTAATAGGGATGTAGAAAATCCTTGGGAGGCTGTGCTCACACCCAATACACTGAAGCAAGTAATGTAATCACATAAACACATCCAACATGGAATGGTAATTCTAGCTGTAATTCCCCAAATCTTCAAAGATTATCAATGTTTTCTGTTTCACAAGGAAAAAAAATCATGCAAATATTAGATTAAAATTCAAAATTTACTGTCTCTAAAGTCAAATAAAAAGAAAAACAAACTCATTTGTGCAAACACTTGTGATTTTCCTATCTTCCAAAAAGGAAATTCACTTTAGAAAATGGTTTTAGACTTGATCCCTAAAAACCCTTAAGGTAAAACATTGTAGCTTAGATGTTTCTAATTAGTCAAACTTCAAAGAGATATTAGCTGGGAAAATTCCAGAATATAGTACCAAATTTCAGCAAGCAGTCTTGTGAACACATAATAACATTTTACATTAATACAAAATACACGCTTCTTCTATATCTGAGATTCCAAATAATAGCCAGTAGCCACATGTGGCTCTTGAGGACTTTAAATGTGGAAAGTCCAGGTTGAGATGTGCCATAGGTTTAAAATACACATCTGATTCCACAGCTTTAGTAAGGAAAAGAATGCAAATACTCAATGATTATCATATTTATTACATGTTGAAATGATAATGTTTAGAATATATTAGGTTAAATAAATAAAATAGATAGCTAAAATTTATTTACCTATTTCTTTTTTTAGTTTTTACATGAGTCTACTAAAAATTTTTAAGTGCACATGTGGCTAATACTTTATTAGGCAGCACTCATCTCAATAATGTAGAACTGAACCTTGCACATTAATTCAAAGTAATCAGATATTTCTAGATAATAAAGACCTGTCAATTGATCAAAATTTTCTTTTTGTCTTAGAAATGAAAGGAAAAAAAAAAAGAAAGAAAACACATATTCTTTGCTATTTTCTCAAAGTGGAAGGCCCAAACTAAAATTATTTACATCTTTGAGTGAACTGGGAAATGCTTAAGATTTAGTCTTTTTTATTTTGTTTTTCTTTTATTTTCTTTCATTATTTCATCTCATTTGTGTTCATGTAGTGATTTATGATTTAGTGTGGGGCTTCACAGGTGGCTAGTAGTAAAGAATCTGCCTACCAATGCAGGAGACACAGGTTTGATCCATGGGTTGAGAACATCCCCTGGAGGAGGAAATGGCAACCCACTCTAGTATGCTTGCCTGGAAAATTCCATGGTCAGTGGAGCCTGACTTGTTACAGTCCATGGGCTCTCAGAGTTGGCATGACTGAGCATGCTTGCACACAGTGATTTACTATAAAATTTAGGCAAGTAATTTATAATAATTTTCAGTACCAATTAAATGTATCCAAGGCCTTTTCATCCCCTATTCATAGCTATTCCACCAGCTCTTGGAATACATAATAGAGTGAAAACCTAGAACATTTATGACTAGAATCAATAGATTCAGTTAGTAGACTAATCAAGACACAATAGTCTTGAGAATCATATTTCATGTCTTCTGGCCCTGGAGTATAGCAGGAGACAGTTGTATAATTATTCTGTTGATTGCACTCTAGAACCAAGGTATCTAAAACCAATGAAGCCCATAATAGGGCTGACGATTCTTTAGTCATTGTTCCATTCTTTCAGCAGCTGTCATAAACTTCTCCCAACTCTGAAAGTCTAACTTTACCAAATATCTAAGGCAGTGTCCCTCTCTCTGAATATCCTATTGGATATCTCCTCTTGGATGTTTCCTCCGTAAAACTCACCTACCCTCATAGGATCACCACTCATAGAATGATCCAGTCATCAGACTCAGACCCTGGGGTTACCTTTCACTGTTCTTTCAATGATCAGTCCAGTGAATGACTAGTGAAAACAGGGTTCCTAAACCAAATCTTTCCCAAGAGCTCCCTTAACATTTGCCTCTAGGATCCCTGAAATACAGAAGGTTCTGAGACCACTTATACCCTTGTGGGGTAGGAAAGAAAAGAAGGCTTCAGCCCTTTCCTTGTAGGAGTAGAAATCACAAAAACAATGAAATCTCAGGAACACAAGTCATTGGCATTTTGTTAGCAGGCACAGCCTATACCTATAATTTTAGAAGGTATAGCTGAATTATCTGCTAGTAAAATTGGCAGTACATGCCACTCCAGTGTTCTTGCCTGGAGAATCCCAGGGACTGGGGAGCCTGGTGGGCTGCCATCTATGGGGTTGCACAGAGTCAGACACGACTGAAGTGACTTAGCAGCAGCAGCAGCAGCAGCCACTATGGAACATGGGGTTCAAGAAGTCACAGGAAAAATGCAGAACATGCTTCCCTTACAGTTACTGAACCAGCAGATCCTTAAGTAGAGAGTTACCCATCATGAGCCAGCCCCTCTCAGAGGTATCCATAAACTTTGCAAGAGCCATTAGTCTATTCCTTTATTTATGCACAGAGGAGTTACCAAAGAAAACTCAGGTTCCCAGTAGAAAAAAGGCTGCTGCTGCTAAGTTGCTTCAGTCGTGTCTGACTCTGTGGGACCCCATAGATGGCAGCCCACCAGGCTCCCCCATCCCTGGGATTCTCCAGGCAAGAACACTGGAGTGGGTTGCCATTTTCTTCTCCAATGCATGAAAGTGAAAAGTGAAAGTGAAGTCACTCAGTCGTGTCCAACCTTAGAGACCCCATGGACTGCAGCCTACCAGGCTCCTCCGTCCATGGGATTTTCCAGGCAAGAGTACTGCAGTGGGGTGCCATTTCCTTCTCCAAGAAAAAGACTAAGATAGGATAAAACCTCAAGCACAGATGGACTCCTGCAAATATTGTGTTTATCTCTTCTATTAAAGTAAAGCACTCCATGGCTCAGACGGTAAAGAATCTGCCTGCAATGCAGGAGACCTGGGTTCTATCACTAGTTTGGGAAGAACCCCTGGAGAAGTGAATGGCAACCCACTCAAGTATTCTTGCCTGGAGAATTCCATGGACAGAGGAGCCTGGCAGGCTACAGTCCCTGGGGTCACAAAAAGTCAGACACAACTGAGTGACTAACATAGCCATTCCTTAGGTTGCACCCATGTGTATATATCTGTGTGCAAGCATGCTAAGTTGCTTCAGTCATGTCTGACATTTGCAACACCACGGACTAAAGCCCACTAGGCTCCTCTGTGGAATTCTCCAGGCAAGAATACTGGAGTGGGTAGCCATTTCCCCCTTCAGGGGATCTTCCCAACCCAGGATCAAACCTGCATCTCCCACATTGGCAGGAGAGTTCTTTACCACCACTGGCAGCTGGGAAGCCTGGTGTATACACCTCAGTTCAGTTCAGTTCAGTCGCTCACTCCTGTTGGACTCTGACTCTGAGACCCCATGATCTGACTGCAGCACACTAGGCTTCCCTGTCCGTCAACACTGGCACTTACCAAATATCACATGTGTGCAAAGTGTAAACTTTAGGTGCATAGTAGACTGGATTGATTCTATTACAACCATGTATCAAACTGAAAAAGGCAGAAAAAAAAAAGATTAATTTTAACAGACTCTCATTCAAAGCAGTACTTCTTAACACTTGAGTGTGGAAGAGGTCCCAGGTGCTTGTTATATTCAGAATCCTGGAATCTGAATCAGGAAGTCTATCTCTAATATATGCATTTTTAACAAACACACCAAGTGACTTTCATGTAAACACCAAGGGATTCTATGTGGCCCGGTCCACACTTTCAGAAATTCCAATTTAAAACCTGGGCTTTAATGTATCACGCATTAAATCTGATCCTCAAATGACTCCTGTGCATAGTTTAAGAAATAGGAAAGAGATTTAAGGACACAAAGTTTCTGAAAATCTTCATATTCCCAGAGACTAAATCCTACTTTCTTGGCACATCTGTGCTTCTTTAGTAAAACACAGTTTTAAAATGAATCTCAGTCATTCTTAAATTCTATTATATAATTTGGGGGAAAGAAGGGTAATTTCTCACTGTCTTCAGTGAGAGAAGAATCTTATTTTGTTAAAATCCTAAAATAGTGAGGAGGAAAACTGGCTGGGAATTTGCAGAGAGAGAGAGAGAATCTGGTGCTACATTAATTCACAAACCCTGAAGCTTTTAACAACAGAACAGGAGGACAGGGAATACTTCATGGGGAGGAGCGCGCTTCTATGTGGAGCTCAAGACTTTCCAGCACCTGAAAGCCATAAACATCACAGACTTCCTCAAGTTCTATGTTGCTTTTAGGAGACAGACCACCTAAAAATAGTTAGATGCTGATTTGCTTGAGTTTGAAAGAGCAACTTTGTCTCTCTACTTAAACAGCTCAAGCTGAGCCAGACAGCAGTATTAGAAGCTTTTCAATAGAGCTTAAAGAGGAAGCACAAACATCTGCTAGGTATAGAATAGATTTTTTAAGAACAGGAAAGTAAATTAGAAATCTAAACAATTTAGAAAGACTGAGACAAGAAGTTTCCTTGGAGAATAGCCTGAAGCCATCTTGACTGGCATTTATCCTAAACGGATTTTCTTTACTGAAAGAAACCACTTCAGTATTCTTGCCTTGAGAACCCCATGAACAGTATGAAAAGGCAAAATGATAGGATACTGAAAGAGGAACTCCCCAGGTCGGTAGGTGTCCAGTATGCTACTGGAGTTCAGTGGAGAAATAACTCCAGAAAGAATGAAGGGATGGAGCCAAAGCAAAAACAATACCCAGTTGCTTATGTGACTAGGATAGAAGCCAGGTCCAATGCTGTAAAGAGCAATATTGCATAGGAACCAGGGAATGTCAGGTCCATGAATCAAGGCAAATTGGAAGTGGTCAAACAGGAGATGGCAAGAGTGAACATCAATATTCTAGGAATCAGCTAACTAAAATGGACTGGAATGGGTGAATTTAACTCAGATAACCATTATATCTACTACAGCAGCCAGGAATCCCTTAGAAGAAATGAAGTAGCCATCATGGTCCACAAAAGAGTCCAAAATGCAGTACTTGGATGCAATCTCAAAAACAACAGAATGATCTCTGTTCATTACCAAGGCAAACCATTCAGTATCACAGTAATCCAAGTCTATGCCCCAACCAGTAACGCTGAAGAAGCTGAAGTTGAACAGTTATATGAAGACCTACAAGACCTTTTAGAGCTAACACTCAAAAAAAAATGTCCTTTTCATTATAGCGGACTGGAATGCAAAAGTAGGAAGTCAAGAAACACCTAGAGTAACAGGCAAATTTGGTCATGGGATACAGAATGAAGCAGGGCAAAGGAGAGTTTTGCCAAGAGAACACACCCTCTTCCAACAATACAAGAGAAGATTCTACACATGGACATCACCAGATGGTCAACACTGAAATCAGATTGATTATAGTCTTTGCAACCAAAAATGGAAAAGCTCTATACAGTCAGAAAAAACAAGACCGGAAGCTGACTGTGGCTCAGATCATGAACTCCTTATTGCCAAATTCAGACTTAAATTGAAGAAAGTAGGGAAAACCACTAGACCAGGTAGGACCTAAATCAAATCCCTTATGATTATACAGTGTAAGTGAGAAATAGATTTAAGGGACTAGATCTGATAGAGTGCCTGATAAACTATGGACAGAGGTTCGTGACATTGTTCAGGAGACAGGGATCAAGACCATCTCCAAGGGAAAGAAATGCAAAAAAGCAAAATGGCTGTCTGGGGAGGCCTTACAAATAGCTGTGAAAAGAGAGGTGAAAAACAAAGGAGAAAAGGAAAGATACAAGCAATGAATGCAGAGTTCCAAAGAATAGCAAGGAGAGATAAGAAAGCCTTCCTCAGCAATCAGTGCAAAGAAATAGAGGAAAACAACAGAATGGGAAAGACTAGAGATCTCTTCAAGAAAATTAGAGATACCAAGGGAATATTTCATGCAAAGATGGGCTCGATAAAGGACAGAAATGGTATGGACCTAACAGAAGCAGAAGATATTAAGAAGAAGTGGCAAGAATACACAGAAAAATTGTACTAAAAAGATCTTCACGACCAAGATGATTACGATGGTGTGATCACTCACCTAGAGCCAGACATCCTGGAATGGGAAGTCAAGTAGGCTTTAGAAAGCATCACTATGAACAAAGCTAGTGGAGGTGATGGAATTCCAGTAGAGCTGTTTCAAATTCTCAAAGATGATGCCGTGAAAGTGCTGCCCTCAATATGCCAGCAAATTTGGAAAACTCAGCAGTAGCCACAGGACAGGAAAAGGTCAGTTTTCATTCCAGTCCCAAAGAACGACAATGCCAAAGAATGCTCAAACTACTGCACAATTGCACTCATCTCACACACTAGCAAAGTAATGCTCAAAATTCTCCAAGCCAGGCTTCAGCAGTACATGAATCATGAACTTCCAGATGTTCAAGCTGGTTTTAGAAAAGGCACAGGAACCAGAGATCAAATTGCCAGCATCCGTTGGATCATGGAAAAAGCAAGAGAGTTCCAGAAAAACATCTATTTCTGCTTTATTGACTATGCCAAAGCCTTTGACTGTGTGGATCACAAGAAACTGTGGACAATTCTGAAAGAGATGGGAGTAGCAGACCACCTAACCTGCCTCTTGAGAAATCTGTATGCAGGCCAGGAAGCAACAGTTAGAACTGGACATGGAACAACAGACTGGTTCCAAACAGGAAAAGGAGTACGTCAAGGCTGTATATTGTCACCCTGCTTATTTAACTTATATGCAGAGTACATCATGAGAAATGCTGGACTGGAAGAAACACAAGCTGGAATCAAGATGGCCAGGAGAAATATCATAACTTCAGATATGCAGATGACACCACCCTTATGGCAGAAAGTGAAGTGGAGCTAAAAAGCCTCTTGTTGAAAGTGAAAGAGGAGAGTGAAAAAGTTGGCTTAAGGCTCAACATTCAGAAAACAAAGATCATGGCATCTGGCCCCATCACTTCATGGGAAATAGATGGGGAAACAGTGGAAACAGTGTCAGACTTTATTTTTCTGGGCTTGAAAATCACTGCAGATGGTGATTACAGCCATGAAATTAAAAGATGCTTACTCCTTCTAAGAAAACTTATGACCAACCTAGAGAGCATATTCAAAAGCAGAGACATTACTTTGCCAGCAAAGGTCCATCTAGTCAAGGCTATGGTTTTTCCAGTAGTCATGTATGGATGTGAGAGTTGGACTGTGAAGAAGGCTGAGCACTGAAGAATTGATGTGTTTGAACTGTGGTGTTGGAGAAGACTCTATCTATCTTGAGAGTCCCTTGGACTGCAAGGAAATCCAACCAGTCGATTCTAAAGGAGATCAGTCCTGGGTATTCTTTGGAAGGAATGATGCTAAAACTGAAACTCCAGAACTTTGGCTGCCTCATGCAAAGAGTTGACTCATTGGAAAAGACTCTGATGCTGAGAGGGATTGGGGACAGGAGAGAAGGGGACAACAGAGGATGAGATGGCTGGATGGCATCACCAACTTGATGGATGCGAGTCTGAGTGAACTCCGGGAGTTGGTGATGGACAGGGAGGCCTGGCATGCTGCAATTCATGGGGTTTCAAAGAGTCAGACATGACTGAGCATGAACTGAACTGAACTGACCTTCTTTAATTTTTCTACTTCTCTTGTCTATCTCCAACTTCATCATGTACTTTCTCCTCCATCATGGTCAATTAGAAAGAGCTGGTCTTGCGATCAGAAGAACCACTTATCCCTACTATTTTTATGATCTGAATTATGTTTCCCAAAATTTCTATGTTGAAGGTCTAGCCCCCAGAACCTCAGAATGTGACTGTGTTTGGAAACAGGGCCTTCGAAGGGGATTAAGTTAAATGAGACCATTAGATGGGTCCCAAGCCAGTGTGAATAATAGCCTTAAGAGAGGGACTATGGACTCAGAGAGAGAGAGAGAGAAACCAGGGATATGCATACAGAGAGAAAAGATTACAGAGACACAGACAGAAGATGGACAGCTGCAAACAAAGAGAGCCCTCAAAAGAAAACCAAGTCTCCTGACACTTTAGTTCTAGACTTCTAACCTCCAGAACTATAAGAACTATAAATTAACTCCTATTGTATAATCCACCCATTCTGTAGTAGTTTGTTATGCCTGCCAAAACCTTGTCCCAGTTACCTAATTATCCCTCATCTGTAAAGCAAATAAAGACACAACTGACTCTACTTATCTACCCTACCCTAATTGTTAAGATTAACTATAATATTTTAAAAAAAAAACCTGCAAATAGGTTTATACAAATGTAATCGCTAAGATAGTTTATTTTTAGAAGCAGTGCCCTGGTGTTCCTTTCCCTACATTTGAAGTCAGCTATTAGGAGGCACTGATATGCCCAGTGTCATCACTAAGATCATACTGCAAGTTGTGGATTCTTGAGACCCAGATTTATGCTCCTGGCTCAAGCTGTTGACAGGTGAGGACAAAGATGGGTAAACATTAAGTATGAGTAAGAGAGAGGTTCTCTAACCCATCCCGTTTCTTGTAACTCTAAAAATAATAATAAAATTCCAGGATAGAAAGGAAAAGAGTCATCTCAATATTTACTCTTGTTAGGTAGCTTAAAATCAAGGCAAGAAAAGCTGAAGATATTGACATTTGGAAAGTGACTTGAGAGGAAATAGAGGTAAACAATGAATTTTAATTAGCGTTCTAGGATACATAGTGTTATATAATATATAACTACAAAAGTGAAAAATATTCAAAAAACATTGACATAAATAATTGAAATGCATTTGAATTCCTTTTAAGGGGTTATAGAGGGCAATGTAGTTAAATAGGGTATAAAGGTAAAACAGAAATTAAAAAATGATTTTCAAATTATGAGAAGCTTTTAGGGAATACCAAAATATTCGCTTGGAAAATAAGCAGACATTACAAAAACAACAAATGTGTAAAATCAACTATATTTAAAATTAAAATGCCCTTTCAGTTCCCGGAGATCTTAGAAATGAGCTCATAGGAACCAAACAACTGAAAAACTAAATTGTTTCCCTAAAACAGAAAAAAAGATTAGAAAGAATGTTAGATCTTGTAATAGGTTATTTAGGCAGATGTCTTGATTTTAGAAAGTTCTAATGGTCTCTATGATGGATGTGATCCTCAAACTTCAGTGCATCAGAATCAGCTGGAAGCTGTAATAACCAATTGTTAGGCCGCATTCCCAGGTTTTCTGATCCCTAAGGTCTGGGATGAAGCTCAAGAATTTGCTTTCATAACACATTTCAAGGAGATGTTGATGCTGCTGATCCAAGGACACTTTGTGAGCCAATATCCTACAATAAAGATGTTGGCATTCCAGTTGAACACAATGGATGGAATATATTCATCTATTTGCACAAGAGGCTGCTGTGTATTTGTATATATCTCAACTCTTTCCCATTAAAAAAATGTTTTAAGAGATGAAAAACAGGTAAGAGGCAGCTGACCTAGAAGACCACAGAAAATGAAAAGTTATTCCTTTGGGAATAGGTGATAGAAAAAAGAAGTATGCAATGCTGGAAAACTGCAGGCATCAGGTGTCTCTAAGGATAAGGAATAGGACTGAAAAACAGGAAAATTAGTTCAAAATCTGGGGCAACAAATCCCCAGATCTCCTTCTATATCCCAGCAGAAGATTGCGTGTTTACCATCAGAAAGAATGAAGCCATGAAGGATCTGGCGTCAGAGGAACCTGGCAAAGGTCGGAAAGTATTTTACTGAAAAGCCAGAGACATAAAGGAAAAATCTGCACACTAAAAGGTGAGACAACAACCCACCACCACCTTACCCTCCACCCCTGGTCCCTTCTCTTGAGCCTCACCCAAACTGGCCAGCAGAAAATTGATCACACACATCCTCTCTGGCAAAATTATCAGGTCAAAAGACCAATAGATACCGATATTAAGGATTCTTCAATGAAATGGGACCACTATCATCCAATAACCCTACATGAAGACCCACAAATATGCCCTATGCACACACAAACAGGTTCCAGTTAGTGTTGTGGTGCCTCACTTTTAGGTATGAATTATTACCCAAGGATGATCAAACATTAGAACAACTCTCCCAGAAGAATGACTACAAAATAAACTAATAGAACAAGAGAACTTAGAGGAAACAAAGGTAGTCAAAGTATCAATCAAAACAATAAACAACTCAAACTATTTTAAACAGGGTGGATAGACAACAGGGTCTTTATTCAATATCCTGTGAAAAACTATAATAGAAAAGAATATGAAATATATATATGTATAACTGAGTCCCTTTACTGTTTAGAAGAAATTAACACATTGTAAATCAACCATATGTCAAAATTTTAAATAACTGATTTTAATATAAAGTATTAAAAATAATAAATAGCTATAAATAATGCTTTTAAAAGAAAAGATACTGCATTCATGGAAAAAATAAAGATACAGTTTTAATTTTTTAAAAAGGAACACTGAGAGCAACAATGAATATTAAATCATGATGATAGAAATGAAAAATAAAATTGAGAAAATCTCCAATAAATTATAAAAGTGAAGCAAAAGGAGACAGAAGAAATCCCTATATGACCGTGGTGATCAACTGAGGGGTGATTTTCCCTTTCGGGGGCATTTAGCAATGTCCAAAGGCATCTTGAGTTGTCACACCAGGGAGATGGCTATTTCTGTCATGTTGTGAGTAAAGGCCAGGGATGCTGCTAAACATCTATTAACCAAAATTTCAGAAATGAAGACCTTATTGAAGTAAAGAGGCGTTTAATTGGGGTTTGTTAGGACTGCAGCCTGGGAGACACAGATTTAAGAAGAATTTAAACTCTGTTCCTCTGGACTATAAAATAGAGAGTGCTTATAAAGGCAAAAAAGCTCAAGGTCACAGTTGGTTACATGAGTTGTTTGTCAAGAATTTAATTGGAGCAGGCAAGAAGCAAGGGTGCCTGTTAGGCAAGGATTGGTTGTAGTCTGAAATGGCTGAACAGTTAAAAGAGGAAACAACCTTGAGACCACAAGTTTGCAGCTACAGACGCTGATGTTTAAAATGGCTGGCAGCATCCTTGACTTTGGTACAGTTCACAGAAAGTTCAAGTTCTTGGTGGGACAGGGTTGTGTCTGAGACCAGGCCCTCAATGCCCCCCACCCCAACTCCACTTTGTATGCCTGAAGTGTGACGACTCCATTATGATTTCAACCTGTCATCACCTCCTGGAATGCACAGGGCAGTCCCCCACTACAGCAAGTGATCTCTCTCAAAATGTCAAGGATACGCCAAGGTAACTTCAAATCCCTGCCGTAAAATAACGCAGTCACTTGAATGTGAATCTCTCCACCTCCTACAAAAATGTACACATTGACAAGGAGAACAAACACAACTGCTCATGATCCAAACCAGTAATATGAATCCAAAAATATTACAAACTTCAAATTTCTTGTAAATAAGGAAATAAACATCCAAATCCAGAGTGGAGAGTCAGGGCAGAGAAGAGAGGAAAGAGAGAAGGGAGACGATAAGAGGGGAGAGGAAGGAAGGCAGAGAACATCTGGGAGTGGTAGGAAATGGACAGAATAAACCCCAGAAGGAGAGAATCCACTCTGAGTGGAAACATACTAAAAACAGGTCTCAGATGGGAAAACTGGCATCTGGCAAATTAAAAGGAAAGCTTTGGGGCATGTACAGTCGAGGAGGTGCCCTTCTGGGGACAGGCATGCTCTGGTACCTTGTGGAAGTAAAGGGTCCCATGGCAACAAAGGAGGCGCACCATGTAAATACTCATCCCCAATCCCATCCCTCCACACAGACACTGGTTACAGAGAATGTACTTCAGTATAGCAATGGACGAGGCTGTGGAACTAGAAACAAACGAACAAACAGAAAAGACTAGAAAATACCCACATTTATCATCCTTGGTTTACAAATATAAATGGTGATCCCAGAAACTAATACAGTCCCAATCACTCTCTGAGATTTAGTCTCTTCAAAGAAGTTCTGTGACTGAAGGTTGACCTTTTGATCTTTCTAAGGTATTAGCAGAAGTTTGTCCAGCCACAGTCTCAGATTTTTCTTGAAAACACAATTTTCTGTCTGCTAATCTCTTAATTTTAACATCTTCTGCAATCCAGATAGGCTGAAAATTTCCCAAATCATCAAATTTTGGTTTCTTTTTATTTAAAATTTCTTACCTCAATTTGTCTTTTCCCTTTCACATCTTACTATAAGTAATAAAAAAAAAAAAAAAGACTGCGTGTTCAACACTGTGGTGGAAAACTCGTCAGCTAAATATGTCCCTTCATCGTTTCCAAATTCCACTTTCCACAGAATTGCAAGATACAATTTTGCTGGGCTTTCTACCCTTATATAATGAAGATCCCATTCCCTCCAGCTTCTCGTAAATGTGCTTCATGTTCATGTTCGAGTTCATTTCTCCACAATTCTCAAAAGCATCTCTGAGTATCCTGCTAATGACTCTTTATTTAACTGAGTATATGGTATTATCAAATTCAAAAGCTCAAAGCCAATCGTGGTTGGGAAAAGAAAGCTGGAGCCCTGGGCTTCAAGGTGTAAGTTGACAGGAATAGCTAACAAGAAAGCCCTTTCGTGATGGTGACATCCACATTGGCAAGATATAATAACTAAATACATAGGTTTAAATCCTATGTCTGCTGCTGACCATCTCAGTGAGCTGAAGTCCATTTTTAAGCCTCTCTGAGCTTCAATGTCCTAATCTGTGATGTAGAGATTAAAATACCTACTTAAAGAGTTGTTTTGAGGCTTCAACAAGATATTGAATGTAAAGTATACTTAGCACAGTGCCTGGCTTGTGGTAAGTGCGCTTTAGATGGAATCTTAAAAGAAATGATCTCCAAGCGCCCTGGTGAATGTAACAAAGACTGAATCATCAATAGCCCTGTTCTTGGGATCCTTGAATGACAATCCAAGGGACAACCACTGCTTCAGGAGAACCCAGGACTTTATAACCATGAAGAGCCAGAAGTGAAATGAGCATACATTCATAGAGCAAGCAAAATATTCTGATTTCTCCTCTCCCTTTGAGACAGTTTTTGATGTTTATTTTGGGGTGTAAATGTTTATGTACATTTTACTAAAATAAAAATAAAGTATGCTTACTTTAGTATGGACACATACATGTGCAGACACATACATACACTGAGATATTTCTTCCCCAAAATCAGTGGCTCTCAAACTTGTACATGAATCAGCGCCATGGGCAGGGCTTGTTGAAACAGGAATTCCTGGGCCTCAGCCCCTGAGTTTCTCTTCCTGTAGGTCTGGGATGTGTGCATGCGTGTGTGTGTGTGTGTGTGTGTGTGCGAGTGTGCCTGTGCACGCATGTGCTCAATCTTATCTGATTCTATGACTCTATGGACTGGAGCTTGCCAGGCTCCTCTGCCAATGGAATCTTTCAGGCAAAAAACAATGCAGTGGGTTGCCACTTCCTCCTCCAGGGGATCTTCCCAACCCAGGGATCAAAAGGCAAATCTCCTTTGTCTCCTGCTTTGGCAGGTGAATTCTTTACTGCTGTGCCACCTGGGAAGCCCATGGATATGGGTGGGGCTACATAATTTACATCAAACAGTCTCCAGTAGATGTTACTGCTGCTGCTTCCAGGACCACGTGGGGAGAACTACTGCCCTAGAGAATGAGACAAAATGGATGTGTCTTCTGAAAGTATATGGCATTCTATCATTGGTCACATAAGATTAAAATGGCTTTTAAATAAGCGTGTGCTACTTAATGCATTTTTCACACAACCAGCAGAAATATAAGCAGACAGTTAGCCCTTGTGTCTGAAAACTGAATTTAACCCAGTTCTTTTTTAAATTGCAAACTATAATATTCTTTTTTCCTCCAAAATTTAAAGCCTGCAAAACCTTTACCCATTTTATTAATACTGGCTGTTATGAAACATTACCGTAAATCACACTTTAGTTTTTGCAGAGTGGTTCAATAAAGTGGCGAATATAAGTTGGAGACAAATTCTTATTCTCATTGCCCAAGAGGATAAACAAAGGATAAATTATATTCAAGGAGTTTGACCTAAGCAGGAATTTTGAAGGCACTCAGTATCTACCAAAACTAATCAGCTACAGCCTTCTGGGAAAAAAGTGGGGTATTTCCATTTTTTTTCAGGTTCTCTGTGGGATGGCTATAAAAGTAGAGGATTTTGTTTCTTTAACAACATAAAGTCTAATAATTCTTTTACTTCATTTCAACACAGAAAAATCTGATGAAGCACTTTTAGCATTTTAGTGTTAAATTTTAAAAGGTTTTTAGACAAACAATTATAATTTTAAACAAAAAAGCAATTATAATCTAACAAGAGTCTATTGAATACCCTTTAGTTAAAGATAAGTGAGACAGAAGGTAATCATGTACCTCAGGGTACTTAAACTAACCACATTCAGTGTGTGTGTGTGTGTGTGTGTGTGTATGTGTGTGTTCAACATGTAGTCCAGAGGAAAGGGCTTATTTCCATACCACTGTATAAAGGATATTGTTTACTTGGTCTTGCCACTCAGAGTATCAGGCCTGGGAATACACACAGCTACTGAGTCCATCTTATTTAGTTGCCTCTATACTGCAGTATATGAAGAATGTGTCCAATATTTTCGCCATAAGTTTCTTTGCCCTAAAGATCTCTGATGCAAGTATTTTTTGCAGCAAACATTTTATTTTTTATTATTATAAATTTATTTATTTTAATTGGAGGCTAATTACTTTACAATATTGTATTTGTTTTGCCATACATCAACATGAATCTGCCATGGGTATACACGTGTTCCCCATCCTGAACCCCTCTCCCACCTCCCTGCCTGTACTATCATCCCAGCGCACGAGGCCAAAGCATCCTGTATCATGCATCGAACCTGGACTGGCAATTTGTTTCATATATGATATTATACATGTTTCAATGCCATTCTCCAAAATCATCCCACCCTCTCCCTCTCCCACAGAGTCCAAAAGACTGTTTGATATCTGTTCTCTTTTGCTGTCTCGCATAAGGGGTTATCATTACCATCTTTCTAAATTCCACATATATGCGTTAGTATACTGCATTGGTGTTTTTCTTTCTGGCTTACTTCACTCTGTATAATAGGCTCCAGTTTCATCCACCTCATTAGAACTGACTCAAATGTATTCTTTTTAATGGCTGAGTAATACTCCTTTGTGTATATGTACCACAACTTTCTTATTCATTCATCTGCTGATGGACATCTAGGTTGCTTCCATGTCCTGGCTATTATAAACAGTGTGCAACAAACATTTTCATTGCATAACTAATTAGCCATAAGGCAATTTTGCCATAAAAGTTAAAATAATGAAAAAAGAGAGTCATTAAAATGGAAATAATGAAACATGAGAAAGGGACAAGAAAACTAAAAAGAATTTGTTGCAAAACACAAAATATTTGAATACACTGAAAACATGTGTAGATTCATGGCAATATTGTGAAAATAACTGATTTTATCTTGTGTTATACCTAAGCACTTGTCTTCAAAATCTTTTATTGATAGTAAAATCTTCAAAAAAAAAATTTTTTTTTTGCTTGTTGATTCATCTCATTTGGCATCACACACTTTTTCTTCATCAAGAGGAGTCTCGATTTCCAAGTACTAGGATGCATATTGGTAATTGAAGTTTGTGTCATGTTGTGAAAGCTTCTATCCCATTATTTGTTCTTGGCATATTGTTACATGTCCATTGGTAGATGTTCCAAAGTTCTATGGGAAATGTGGGTTCAACTCTCTGTCAGCTCAATAAAGCCACCAATAATGTCTCTGACCAAAGACAGGCTAACACATTCCAACCAGTTGAAACCAAACTGTCAAACCAGACTATCAGCCAGTTATTTTATCTTTCATAGCAAAAGTGCCTTACAGCCAATAAGTTATATGGCAAAAATGCTTGTGGCAAAGATGTTACAGCAAAGACGCTTACAGCAAAAATACCCAGAATCATAAAGGAGTCCTTATGACTGATTGTATGAAAGATGTTCCATTCGACCCTTGCCCCTCCTCTCTAAAAAAATCAATTCTCATTAAGGGCAACAATCACCTCCATGTTACTAGATCCAATTTTCATTTTTATTCCTCATCATATTTGATGTTCCCATGGAAATCAATAATGATGACCGCATCTTTTGTTTTTAAATGATCACTTCCCTTTTCTTTTGTACCTCATGTTTCTGATTTTTCTCTTACTTCTCTGGCTGGTCCTTCTCAGGCTCCTCTGAAGACTGGGTCCCCTCAAGTCTTTCCTCAGCTTGATCCCTCCTGTCTTCAGTCTCTCCCAAACACTCTTCACATGTACCATAGCACCAGTCACTCTTCAAACACCAATGCTCTCAAATTACATCAGTCTCTAGAACTCTTTTCTCAGCTCCCATGTAACTAAAACTGATCGTACAATTGTTTCTCTAAATCTCTACCTTCATTGCACAAAGTCTAGGAAACCTATTCTCTCTCCCTGCTCTATACATAATGCGTCAGCATGACGATAAATCTTACTGCCTAAATGGCTCTTGAAGGCTTTGATTTCTTTCCACCTCCACAGCCACCACTTTAGTCCAAGGTACCACCATCTTTAGCCTGGATTCTCACAGTAGCCAGATCTACACACTCTGATCCATTCTCACTCCCTCTAATATATTCTCCATGATGCAACCAGCATAACCTTCTCAAATCACAAGTCTGAGAAGAAACTTCTTAGAGAACTCAGTACCAATCAAGCTTCAAACCATTTGACGCCCACTGGGCAATAAACTCCTCCATCCCCAGCTAAGACAGTTGGGAACAGTCAAACTCAGCCGACCCCCTTCTTGATCATACTGTGCTTTGGCAAGGCCACTACTATCCCGTCACAGAGACAGTAGTGTGAAGTTCATGTTGCAATTCTACCCCTCCCCCAACCATTTTTGGACTGGCACTCTTCAGAAATTTTATTTCTGATAGAAAGTACCCCTCTCTTCACTTCACTTCAGATCAGTCGCTCAGTAGTGTCTGACTCTTTGCAACCCCATGAATACAGCATGCCAGGCCTCTGTGTCCATCACCAACTCCCGGAGTTCACTCAAACTCATGTGCATCAAGTCAGTGATGCCATCCAGCCATTTCATCCTCTGTTGTCCCCTTCTCCTCCTGCCCCCAAACCCTCCCAGCATCAGAGTCTTTTTCAGTGAGTCAACTCTTTGCAAGAGGTGGCCAAAGTACTGGAGTTTCAGCTTCAGCATCATTTCTTCCAAAGAACACCCAGGACTGATCTTTAGGATCCCTCTCTTACCCTCATCCTTATTTTGAAACCTGGCTTCTAACAGGTCAACCATTTTGTAGCAAATTTTTCAAAAATAATTACAATCTGATCTCAACTTTCTAGAGCCTGGACATGTTCAGACAGCAGGAAGAACAAAGTCACCAACTTTTACATAGCCCAGCTAATCATGGAAGTGTGTCCAGGCTTCAGATAACTTGTTTTAATTTTTTTCTCAGCAGAGTAATGTAAAATTAAAATGGGGAAAGATATTTGGTATTTAATAGAAAGCTTTAAAAAGAAACCTGCTGTCATTGCTATGTATCTTGATGCAAACAAAGATTATGATGATAATAAAAGGATACAGAAGATACTTGGTATTCGAAGAAAAATAAAACAGAAATCTGACGATGTAACCTCTTGTTTAAAAGTGTTCAAAGCTCGTGCATTGCTCTTAGAACAAAAGCAATTTCATTACAACTCTGAGGCTCCACAGAGACTAGAATCTTCTAACTCCCAGTCTCTACTGCACCACCACCACCACCCCTTACTTCCTGGGCTCCAACCACACTCCCTTCAGTTGCTTGAATGCACCAAGCTCCCACCTCCTATAGCTGCTATTTGCTCTCCCCTCCTGTACACTTAGTTAATGGGTGTTCCTTCTTCGGTTGTCAGCCTATAGCCTGCTTTGTCAAGGAAGGCTTTCTTGATGTTGAAGACTCTGATCTCACACCACCATGTACTTACTTCTCCTTCATGGCACTTATCACAATTGTGGTTTTATGTTTATTACTAAGATCGTTGAGTAATGTCAGCCTCCCACTCTAGACTACAGGGCAGACTGTAACTTTCGTCATGTATTATATCCTCAGCACCTGGCCCTGCCAGATGCTCAATAAACACTTGTAGAATAAATGAGGAGATAAATAAGAAAGATCAGCTGAGAATTCATTAATGTGGAGTCTGTAATAAATAACACACAGAATGCTAACAAATAATATGGCCACAGAAAGAGGTGTGAACTCACAGAAACCAGCAAGCATCAAATACTATGCATGGCTCTGGGGGGCTTCTGGCCTAACTGCTCATTTCTCCTCACTAGAATGTCACAGAAATCCAAAGATGGGTGGGTGTGGGGAGATACCCTTACCCACATCTTTGTCTTATTGTCTGGTCCTAAGTCATCCACTGATCCAGTCATCTACTCTAACTTCTCCGAACATGCCATGTTGGCTCTCCTCCCAGGTTTTGCACAGGCCATTGCCTCTGTCCATGATGCTCTTCCCAATGCTCCCTTCATCCTTCACACTTCTACATGCCTGCTACCTTCTTCTGACAAACTTTGCTGCCCCAGTGAGGTTTGACTCGGGGCTTCTCCTTTGCAGATAATGACCCACTAGGCTTCTCTGTTCACAGGGTGCCTTGTGGTACAGTGGTTTTGCCTGTATCCTTTCAGGTCTTCCTCACTAGTCCACAAGAACAGAGGCTGGGCCTTTCTCAGTTGCATCATCAGAGCTCAGCAGAGGGTTATACTCGTTGAATGGCTGCAGAGAAGCTTCAGATTCTATTTCTGCAACAGGTCAGAGTTCAGCTAGTAGCAGCCTTCTGCAACTCAAAGCAGTTCTTGTTTCCTTTGCTTTTGTATAGATTCAGCACCACTGCAGAAACCCTGAGATGCATTGGTCCCCTAATGTTCACTTGGCAACAATACCTACTGTAAATATTGCCTTCTGTGTAGTACTGAGTACAAGGCATTTTGTAGGCCTCTCTATATTTTGACAGGAAGAAAATAATTCTGCCAGAATCAGTACAATTCAAAATATCCCCCTCCTTGCTAGCCCTAAGATTTGTACTTTAGCACTTTCAAAAGTGTGTTACAAGAAACATCATTATCTAGGATGTCAATTGATATTATGCAAAAAAGAACTATTCCAAAGTAAGCTATGTTTGAGGAACAAAGTTAGATGAGAGTCTTTACTGTAGGACTTCTCAGAGCCTGTGACAAGTTAGTCTACATCGCGAATTTCCAGAAGGAAGATCTAGTTCACAACCATTACCCAAATATATTAAACCCTAGAGCTCCAAACCCACCCTTTTTGTGCATTTTTCGGGGAAAGAGACTGGTCTTCTATGGAACTCACTTTGGGAAATGCTGCTTTATGAATACTTTCTATTAATATATGTTATTAAAAAAAGAAAAACATTTCCTCAGCTTAAAGACTGATTGCGGCCTTATACGGAGTTGTACTGTGCATCAGTGTTATGTCTCCTCATATCTGCAAGTGACACTCAAGGTCCCTTCTTTGTGCAAGAACGCACATAGCTGAGGAAGTACTGCTTAGCACAGCTCTGCCTCCAAGGGAGCTTGTTCACAAGGCAGAATAAGAAAATGTCTACAACCTCATCCACTAGGCTTGGTGCACCAAAGAAGCAGTCCACGTCCTTCCACTGAACAGAGCCAAAGAGGCAGAACACAGGTTTCCCAACTGCTCTTCCCAACTGCCTCTCAGTATCTGTAAAAAATGACCTTACCTTTGGTGTTGCTCCTTGAAGGCAGATTTTATATTCAGTCACTTTGTTCTAAGCAGATACTTGCTACACCGTCTCAGTTCAGTCGCTCAGTCATGTCCAAAGCTTTGTAACCCCATGGACCGCAGCACGCCAGGCCTCCCTGTCCATAACCAACTCCCGTAGTTTACCCAAACTCATGTCCATTGAGTCGGTGATGCCATTCAACCATCTCATCCTCTGTCGTCCCCTTCTCCTCCTGCCTTCAATCTTTCCCAGCATCAGGGTCTTTTCCAATGAGTCAGTTCTTCGCATCAGGTGGCCACAGTACTGGATTTCAGCTTCAACATCAGTCCTTCCAATGAACACTCAAGACTGATCTCCTTTAGGATGGACTAATTGGATCTCCTTGCAGTCCAAGGGACTCTCAAGAGCCTTCTCCACCTCTAAATAGAAACAAACCTCCATGCCCTTTTGACCTTTAATTATGTGTGTGTGTGTATATGTATATACATATATATGTGTGTGTGTGTGTGTATGTAGGCTTCTCTGGTGACTCAGACAGTAAAGAATCTGCCTGCAATGCAGCAGATCTGGGTTCAATCCCTGGGTCAGGAAGATCCCCTGCAGAAGGGAATGGCAACACACTCCAGTATTCTTGCCTGGAGAATTCCATGGACAGAGGAGCCTAATGGCTACAGTCCGTAAGGTCACAAAGAGTTGGACACAACTGAGCAACTAATACTTCCTTCTTTCCTTATATGTGTGTGTGTGTATTCTTTTTCAGATTCTTTTCCATAATAGGGTAAATGGTTCTTTTCTTGTTTGTATCTTGAATGTAGAACTGGCCCAGCTGGTTCTAAACCATTCCTGGGCCCTTCCTAGTACACACTATCAACATACACACCCACCACACACACACACATGCACATTTAAATTTTAAGTTTAAATTTTAAATTTATAAATTTAAATTTAAGTTTTAAGTTTATAAATTTTAAGTTTATAAGGAGATTTAAATTAAGTTTATAAATTTTATAAATTTATAAATTTAAAATTAAGTTTATAAATCTTTCTGCAAAAAGTCAAGTCATACAAGAAATTTTAAAAATATAATTTCTAAAGGACAATCAGACTCTACCTTCCAATAAACCATTTTCATAAATCCTACATGAACAAGGAGTGAGGAGACAGACACAGAAACACACAGATCATGAGCTTCACAACCTCTTGGTGGACCCAATAGTGACAGCAGAGGAGGAAACTGTCCCCACGGAACAGCCCACCCTCCACTTCCAAGTCCAGCTCCCCTACAACAGTTCACAGCATGCAAACTCGTGCCATTGACTCTATTTGCAGGACCTTGTATTCTAGAGGATTTACGGTCATAGCCCTGTGTTTCCTTTTACAGATCAATAAGACTTCAAAACTGAGAGCTGGGAAAATGTAAATCCACTGTGGGTATAAAACCCACTGAATTATATGCTTATTTACCATTCCTCACAGCACATGAGCTAATCTAATAATTCATTTCTGACCCAAGAAAATGTGTTGAATTGCATGAGACTCAAAGCTACATGTGTCTGGTTTCGGCCTGTTTGGCTTTGGGGAAAAGAGAGGGCAGAAGAGAGGGAGACAGGAACTAAATTCAGCCGACATCCCCTGAGTGTTTACTTTGCCTTGATCAATGTGGGATAAGGAAAGAGTGAAAGGTGGCAAGTATCAGGATAAGTGGTCCCTCCCTTATGACAGGACCAGCATGACACCAACATCCCTAACACGGCAAGAGAGGAAGGATGGGATGGAGACAAAGGCAAGGCCACTCGAGGCCGGAAAGAAAGACACAGGCAGGATGGCATAGGACCGTAATGACAAATGAGCCACTCAATATCTGTAAAAGAATGACCTTACCCTTGGTGCTGCTCCTTGAAGACAAATTTTATATTCAGCCACTTTGTTCTAAGCAGACACTTGCTACACTCTCTAAATAGTAACAAACCTTCAATGCCTCTTTTGACCCTTAGCTTTATATATATATATATATACACACACATACATATATATATAAAACATATATACATATACATATATATGTGTGTGTGTGTGTATATATATACACACACATTCTTTTTCAGATTCTTTTCCATTATAGGTTATTACAGTATATTAACTATAGTTCCCACTTACCATTGAGCCTTAACTTTTAAAACAACTGCAGCTGACACTGAGGTGCTATCCATGATCTGTTATATTTGCATGTCTTGTCTACATTGAGAATTAGAGTTTCAAAAATGTAAGCCATTATCCAGTCTAACCTCTGCAATTTTCTGACTGAACAAACCCCGTCTAACTTACTTCCACCCTATCCTCAATGGTAGGAATTTGGCTGAGGCTCAGAGTGAAGGTGGACAATACTCCAGAGCTCTTATAGCTCATCCACTCAACAATATTTATGTAAGAAGATAAAAAGATGAAGAAGAATCCAGGAGGCTCCTCAAGGAGCTCAGAGCCTAATGGGGGAGAGGACACACAAACCGACCATCACTAGAAGGGGGTAAGGAAAGCCGGCAGTGAGCACAGTGAGGATGGCCTCAGAGGCTTACAAGCGTAACTCATTCCATCAGCACACTTCCGTCATTCCCATTTTATGAATGAGGAGACCAAGGCTTAGAGTTAAACCCAGAGAGCTCATCTCCAGAGCCACAGTCTCAACCACCACCATATACTTTGATCCCACACCCCTATTCTGGCAGGCACCTTCTGCCACCTCTAACCATCAAGTTTCTCCAAATCTCAGATGACCTCTCCTTTCCTCCTAACTCCCATAAACCCATCCAGGTGGCTTAGAAGAAAGAACAGTGAGACATTGTGCTGTGTGGCTGGGTTTGGCACTCTGGGTATGACATAGCCAGTTGCCTTCTTAACCATTTTTTTTTTCACTCAAACTTTGGACAGTGACCAGTGCAAATCATGTCTGATTCATTAGAGCCAGGAACACAAATACAAATAGAATACCTTTAGATGTAGCTTTAAGTTATTTATCAACTATGAGTTGATACCAGTTAATAATATCAAGACCTTAAATTTGCTTTTCCCCAAAAGGGCCAAAACATGATATACACAAGTACACTCAGTCCAGACTCAAAATTAGGAGGAAGGAACTTTTGCTATAACTTTGAATCAGTGGATTCTATGGCTGTTTTAATGTTTACCTGGGTAAACTTACAGTCTGGTTAAAACTCCCCCTTAGAGTTGGGCTTTCAACTTTCCCAAACCTCTCAACACACATCTTATTTCACCCTCACAACCCCATAAAGGAGCTTTTACCACATTTCACAGCTAGAAAGCTGAAATTTAGACGATTCAAAACACAAAAAAAATTCAAAAACCTAAATGTGCTTCTTTACCTAACATGATTCTATAAAACATAATTTTTCTATAAAATCATTACCTCAGTTTAGGGATCTACCAGAGCTTATGCACTACCATTGAGAGAAACTATTTGTTAGAACTCTGTTTCCAGAAGTGGAACCACCTAGGTACAGACACACATCTCCTGCACTGAAACTGCTTTTAACACTGTTTAATATCACTCCGGCAGGCCTCCTAACCTCACATTTTAGCCCCATTCACAGTGGGCTTTCTGCTGTTGAAAAGAAGTGCTGCATCTTAACTTCTGCAGGACGTGACCTGCCACTTGACTGATTATACTATTTCTAGTTGCAGCTGTAGGCATTTGGGTTCAAAGTGAAATGAACCACTGGAGAGTATGAAGTGTTTAAATTCTCGAACTGCTAGAGCTGAGGGCTTAGCTCTCTCTATCCAAGGCCTACCTATTCTCACAGTTGCAAACACTTGACAAAAAAACCCTCTCTTTAAAAGAAAGACTACATAACTTGACTGTAAAGGAAGCTGAATGGCCACTAAATGCTTTGAGGTTTTTAATGGGCAGTTTCATGCAGAAACACTATGGGACAAAGGAGGGACACAGGAGATCCATTTGCATTGTAACCCACCCTCCCAAAGGAGCCACCTCACATAACAGAAGAGGTGTGGCCTCCAAATCTGACTCACCTAGACTGTGATCCCAAATCCCCAGGTTAACACCATTCAGGCTCCCAGGGAAAAGAATGTCTGCCTAATAGGATGTGCATGCATGCATGCTCAGTCATGTCCAACTCTGCAACCCCATGGACTACAGCCCACCAGGCTCCTCTGTTCATGGAATTTTCCAGGCAAGAATGCTGGAGCGGGTTGCCATTTCGTACTCTGGGGGATCTTGCTGACCCAAGGATCAAACCTGTGTCTCTGGCGTCTCCTGCATTGGCAGGCAGATTCTTTACCACTGAGCCACCAGGGAAGTCCTGGGATCAATCAATTTCTAGAGCTGTCATAAAAAAGTACCACAAACTGGGTAGCTTAAAAAAAAAACATTGTCCCACAGTTCTGGAGACTAAAAGTCTAAGGTCAAGGGGTTAGCAGGCTTGGTTCCTTCTAAGAGCTGTGAAGGAAGGCTCTGTTCCAGGCCCCTCCCCTTGGCTTGTAGGTGGCCATCTTCAAGTTCATATGGTGTTCTCTCCATATCCATGTCTGTGTCCAAATTTCCCCTTTTCATAAGAACACCAGTCATGTTGGATTAGGACCCTATTGCTTATTTTAACTTGATTACTTCTATAAAAAACCCTATCTCCAAATAAAGTCAGTACATGCTAGAGTATTACGGCTTAGGACTTGAACCTGGAATTGGGGGAGGAGGTTACAATTCAAGCCATCACACTGGGAGAGAACATTTTTTAAGCCCTTGGCATAACGAGCATTCAAAAATTGATTCCTGATTTTCCCAGTCCTGGCACTGCTATTGTCCACCATAAACTCTGGGTAAGTTATCTAATCTCTTTGAGTATGTGGTCCATGCCTATGAAAAGAAGTGGCTAGAATCATGGATTTTAAAGATTTCCCTAATACTCTCTGCTGCTGTACTTTCTTGATGCCTTTTTCTGTTCTAATACATATATTTTACATTTTATAACTTCTACCAGGACAGTCTGTTTTTCCTTTCTTCCTTCCTTCCATCTTTCTACTTTTCCTTCCCTTCTTTATACCTACAGGCATCTCCGCCAATCAATTTGAATGCATTTTTTAATAGCACCGTAACTTTAGTTTACTCACATTATTAGGGGAAAAGATGGACCTCATTAGTTGAGCTAATCTCCTCCCAAAAACCATGGGATAAAAGAAAACATGTTCAAGATTTTCCAGATGTGCTTACAAAATCCAAAATAGTCAGCCATTCCTAGGAAGCAAGTTAAAATGCCCCTGTCCTTCCTGGAAGTTAAGTAAGGAACCAGGTAACCTAGTGTTCCAGAAACCAAATGACTGAGAGAATCATACAATTAAAAAAAAATTTTTTGATGTGTACCATTTTGAAAGTCTTTATTGAATTTGTTAAGTATTGTTTTTTTTTAATTGGAGGAAAATTGCTTTACAATGTCATGTTGGTTTCTGACATAAAATACAAATCAGCCATAATTATATTTATATATATATATATATATATATATATATATAACCTCCCTATTCAGCCTCCCTGCCCCCACCCATTCCCACCCCTCTAGGTTATCACAGAGTACTGTGCTGGGGTCCCTGTGTTATTTGGCAATTCAGCAACTGTCTATTTTACGCATGGTAGTGTATATATGTCGATCCAATTTTCTCCATTTGTCCCACTCTCTCCTGCCCTCACTGTATTCACAAGTCCATTTTCTACATCTCGTCTCCATCCCTTCCCTGCAGTTAAATTCATCAATACCATTTTTCTAGACTCATTATATATGCATTAATGTGTATGTGTTTATGTTCCATCATGTCCAACTCTTTGGGACACCATGGCCTGTAGCCTGCCCTGCTCCTCTGTCCATGGGATTTCCCAGGCAAGAATACTGGAGAGGGTTGCAATTTCCTTCTCCAGGGAATCTTCCTGACCCAGGGATCAAACTCACATCTCCTTTCTCCTGCATTGGCAGGTAGAATCTTTAATGCTACACCACCATGCTGCACCACCTGGAAAGTCACACTTTAATACATAATATTTGTTTTTTCTCTTTTTAACTCACTTCACTCTGTAAGCTTGTGAAAAGTGAAAGTGTTAGTCACTCAATCATGTCTGACTCCTTGTGACCCCATGGACTAGCCTGCCAGGCTCCTCTATCCATGGAATTCTCCAGACAAGAATACTGGAGTGGTTTGCCATTCCCTTCTCCAGGGGACCTTCCCAATGCAGTAATCGGTCTCCTGCACTGCAGGCAGATGCTTTACCATCGGAGCCACCAGGGAAGCCACAAGCTTGTGAAGTTGAAAATCAAATCAAGGGTTTGACAAGAAAAACTCTGTGGAAGTTTCCAGGGGAGAACTTCCACAGGAAGAATACATTCTATCCTCATGCTAAGGCTCCTGGGCTCTGCATCTGGCTTACAAACCACCAGGGACTGCCTGCTCTAGAGCCGTGTATTTCTCTGGTTTCAGCACACATATGGGGAGTCTTGGAGCCATACAAAAATCAGAGTTATGTGCAGGTCTCTCTTGGCCCTCCCTCCTCATTAACGACAATTTGACTTCTGAGGACGGTGGTCTTCCATATGCGGTTGGGATGACTTGACAAGGCCCCCAGTTTCCTTTGGAAAAGGAATACAACAGGAGCTTCTGCAGCCTTGGGAATGGGCTGCTTGCTCAGTTGTTCCTGCATCCAAGCTCAGAATCCCACCTAAGTCCAGACAGCAGGTATTTCCTAACACAGTCAGTTCTGACCTGGGCAGTCACCTACATTGGTGTCCTCAGGAAGGAGGCAGGTGTGCATAGTTCTAGGGGGAAGCTGATGGGCAACCACATGTCTTTGGGGATAATCTATGCCAGGAAATCAGGAGGTCATTCAAACAATTCTGGAGCCAAAGACACTGAGCATGGCCCAGAGGCAATGAAAGATCTTTAGGTCTCTGGGGAGTTCATGACTCAACTCCAGTTCCAGCTGCTGTAATTATGATCTTAGTTCAGTTCAGTTCAGTCGCTGTCATGTCCGACTCTTTGCGACCCCATGAATCGCAGCACGGCCAGGCCTCCCTGTCCATCACCAACTCCCGGAGTTCACCCAGACTCACGTCCATTGAGTCCATGATGCCATCCAGCCATCTCATTCTCGGTGGTCCCCTTCTCCTCCTGCCCCCAATCCCTCCCAGCATCAGGGTCTTTTCCAATCAGTCAACTCTTCGCATAAGGTGGCCAGAGTGCTGGAGCTTCAGTTTCAGCATCATTCCTTCCAAAGAAATCCCAGGGCTGATCTCCTTCAGAATGGACTGGTTGGATCTCCTTGCAGTCCAAGGGACTCTCAAGAGTCTTCTCCAACACCACAGTTCAAAAGCATCAATTCTTCGGCACTCAGCCTTCTTCACAGTCCAATTCTCACATCCATACATGACCACAGGAAAAACCATAGCCTTGACTAGACGGACCTTAGTCGGCAAGGTAATGTCTCTGCTTTTGACTATGCTATCTAGGTTGGTCATAACTTTTCTTCCAAGGGGTAAGCGTCTTTTAATTTCATGGCTGAAATCACCATCTGCAGTGATTTTGGAGCCCAGAAAGATAAAGTCTGACACTGTTTCTAGTGTTTCCCCATCTATTTCCCATGAAGTGATGGGACTGGATGCCATGATCTTCGTTTTCTGAATGTTGAGCTTCAAGCCAACTTTTTCACTCTCCTCTTTCACTTTCAGCAAGAGGCTTTTTAGCTCCTCTTCACTTTCTGCCATAAGGGTGGGGTCGTCTGCATATCTGAGGTTAGTGATATTTCTCCCAGCAATCTTGATTCCAGCATGTGTTTCTTCCAGTCCAGCGTTTCTCATGATGTACTCTGCATATAAGTTAAATAAGCAGGGTGACAATATACAGCCTTGACGTACTCCTTTTCCTATTTGGAACCAGTCTGTTGTTCCATGTCCAGTTCTAACTGTTGCTTCCTGACCTGCATACAGATTTCTCAAGAGGCAGGTCAGGTGGTCTGGTATCAGAGTTATGTAGCTGTCAAAATTTTAGGGCTTAACATTTTATCCATCTCTAATAGGTAGAACCTTAGCTAGTTACTACATTGTTCATTTGAAATGATTAAAAAAAAGTTTGACTCATGACGTAGTAGAATGGTTTCTTTTTATATTATTATGTTTTATCTTTGCAGCTCGGAAAAGCAGATACCATTTCTCACAAATTTAGAAGGAAATCAAAAATCAAAGAAACCAAAAGTGAGGAAACAACCACTGATCAAAATATAATCCCTTCTTCCTTTAGTTCTTCATCAAATGTGACTTATGAAGAAGATTATTGTTTGGATAATTTGCAGGATAGAGGAGACAAAGAATTAAAGAAATTTTCTCTCAGTTCAGAACTTTTGAATTCTGAGTCATTGACAGAACTGCCCTTGGTTGAGAAAATCTCAAATTGCAGGCTGTCTACACCCTCTTTGTTTGCTGATAACAACATGGAAGTTTTTCACCCTCCTCAAGCCACTCCAGCCTCAGTTGCCAGTGAAATCTCTTTAGCTTCTTTGTTGGAAGAAACTACTGAACACATACATTCAGATCTTATGGAGGTCTGTAATAATGAAGCCATATCTGTGTCTTCTTACAAAATTTGGAAAGATGATTGTTTGTTAGTGGTCTGGTCAGTTTTTAATAAGAGTGGTTTGGAACTGAAAAGTGCTAACTTAGAAATTGCTCCTGCAGAAAATTTCAAGGTAAGACAATGAGTGGTTTATTATTTCTGCCTTAAATGGACAGTGCTTCCTTACTGTTTCTACTGTTGACTATTCTGATGGCTTATAAATTTCTCCCACGTCCTTTTTTCTTGTTTAGCAAAAACAGTGAGAGGTGTGACAGGTTTTTAAAATTATTTTAAGTGGGACAAATCATTCAAAAGAGACAGGGAACATAATAAAGATCGTATTGGAGAAGACTAAGAAAACTGTTCCAGTTTCTTCTCTGAGCTAGAATGCATTGAGTGGGATAAGGAAATAAGACAGAACAGCACTAGGATCTGGAAGGGGAACCTCTGTATGAGGAGTGCCACAATCCTTTGGGCACCTGATGGGAAGAGCCAACTCATTGGAAAAGACTCTGAAGCTGGGAAAGATTGAGTGCAGGAGGAGAAGTGAGCAACAGAGGATGAGATGGTTGGATGGCATCACTTAATCAACAGACATGAGTTTGAGCAAACTCCGGGAGATGGTGAAGGACAGAGAAGCCGGGTGTGCTATAGTCCATGGGGTCGCAAAGAGTCAGACATGACTTAGCGACTGAACAACAACAGCAATTGACTTCAGAGGCCACTCACCAAGGGATAAGGAGATGGAAGGAAGTTTCCATATTTGGTTCATCCCTTTGTTCATGAAATATTAACTTCAAGTGAAATTGTACTGATAGTCCTCCTCCTGCCTCTTCCCTGTGCAGAGTCAGGACCTGCTGAGCCCACTGGAATAAGATTTCATGGTATAACTGGTAAGAGACAACTCATTGCTAAGGCCTGAGATTACAGCAGGGTCAGTGGCCATATTCCAGGGTCCTCAATTGGTCTTAAGTCCCAAAACTCTGATGAAGAAGCAAGACTCCTTGACATGCCACTGACCCCACTGTTTACAAAGGTCAGAATTAGCCAGGAAGCAAAACATCAAGGGGTGAAGTATCACCAGTCCAGAGGCCCTGCTGTGGATGTGGGCCAGGAGCCCAGCATCAGGCAATCAATAACCGGAACATGATCACCAGTGCCACAAAGAGGAAGGGGCATAACAGAAACTGCTTGTCCTCGTACTGGCGCATTCCCAGGACAGCTACAGGAGGCCACCCATCCGTTCATGGTCAATGCTGTGGCAAACATGCCACAGGGAAAGACCCCAACTCCAAAATATATCTGGAAGCCATCATCTCCAAATCCACCCCTTGAATCCCCCTCTGTTCTCCAGCTCTGGCCTCTGGCCTTGAGGGCAAGGAGGGGTCTGCTCTCTGGGGGCCTGCTGCCCAGTGCTGCCCCTGCTGTGGAACAGGATGACTTTGTTGTGGCTGATGCCAGCTTTGCCAAGGGGACACACCTGTCTGTTAGGTTTTGTCTCCAGCCACTGATGTAAACACAGCCAAGAGAAGAGGAGGCTGCCCAGGCTGACGGCGGCCTCCATGGCTGTGTCCCGGCAGATGCTGCCCTCAAAGGTGCTGTCCTGGCCTTCGCTCTCATCAGCACCATTGCTGCTGGCCCTGGGCTCCCAACACTCAAGGTCTCAGGGGACGCACAGGCCAAGGACCCCTTGCTCAATGTCCTTGGCCCTCAGCAAGCTTGGAGTGGAGTTTCTCCCCAGAGAAATCCCGGATTAGTCTCTCCGGCCAAACCTCGGATCCCAACTAACACAGACTCTGGTTAACTGACGCAGAGCCCGAATCACACAATTGTAATATATGGGGGAAATTTAGGCTCCTCTGAGATCCTTCAAAAGAGTATTTTAAAATCCAGAGAAATGAAGTGTTTTGCTTGTCTGGGCCATGAATTCACAGTGCAGTCAGAAGTGATATCTGGTATAATAATGATTTAATTTTGACTTCAAAAGGGGGAATTCCACCTTATCTCGTGGGTGGATTCACTGTAAGAGAAACAGCACCAGACGTGACCTCTGGAGCTTCAGTTGTGTCCATGTGATCGTGGGCAGCCTGGTGACACTGGGCTCATTGCTGCATTTTTCTGAGTCTCATTTTCCATGTATCCAAAAAGAGAATAATTCTGGCCTCCTTGGAACTATTGGAAGGATCAAAATATAATAAAGTGTGTCAAAGAAATTTTCAAAGCATAAAACCCTTTACAGATGGAAGATACTTTCATTATTAGCTATGCACATACCTACCTTTTGCCAGCTAAATGAGGTCAGGCTGGCTCCCCACAGGCTTGCTCCCCACTTTAAATGGAAATTAAAATGACCCTGCCCATGGGTTCACATTCCAATCACCTACAATAGCTTCTTTTGAACATCATTAAGCAGCATTCCTGAAACGTACCATTCTTTCTTTTGAAACCTCCTGCTCATCACTTGACCATCCAGAATAGCACCTTGGGGAAAGGAGGTCTGAAATATGAACAAAATCTTCCAAAATTCAAGGTAATTTTAACAGGAGCTGGGGATATATATGTGTGTGTGTGTATATATATATGCATACCCTTGCCTCTCTCTTGAAAACTTTTGAATGACTAGTACCCATCCTTTAGGTGCTGAAAAGAAATCTTTGCTTTGATATAATCCCTAGGGTCTCGTAATGTATTTATCTTTTTTAAAAAAAAGCCTGAACATGCCATCATTCAGAAATATTTAGAGCTATCATTGAGGAGAGAAGGTCTTAGTGTTGCTAAGGCAACAATGATGCCATAGAAAAAGCAGGAGACTTGGAGCCAAATGGCCTTAGCACAAGGCCTGCTCAGATCATTTACTTGTCCAGAGGCCCCTGGAGTTATTCAACATAACCCTGGCCCAGCCTGTCCCAATGTTATCACAAGGATTAAATTGTGTTCATCTATGCCTGTCTATACACCCCACTGAAGATCATGTATGAGTATATAAAACATGCTGATCCTAATATTTACTGAGCACTCATGAGCTAGACAGAATTCTAGTTCATTCCATGTTATCCTGTGTATCCCTCTGTGTGTGCTCAGTCATGTCTGATTCACTGGAGCCCCATGAACTATGGCCTTCCAGGCTCCTCTCTCCATGGGATTCTCTAGGCAAGAATACTGGAGTGGGTTGCCATGCCCTTTTGCAGAGGATAGTCCCGACTCAGGGATCAAACCTGGGTCTCTTGTATCTCCTGCATTGGCAGGCAGATTCTTTACCACTCATGCCACCTGGAAAGCCTCATTCCATGTATTATCTTGTTTAATATTCACAGCAAACCTTAGGGAAGAGGTACTATTTATAAAGGCACAGGCAGGCTAAGTGACTTGCCAGGTCACACCATAGTAAATGGTAAAGCCTGGATTCAAGGCCGAGCAGTCTCCCAAGTTCATACTGTCCCCTCAGCAATGCATCTGGCATCCAGCAAGCAGAACTCTTCACTGGCTCTCTTTCACCTACAAGTTGAAACTCAAGTTCCTCAGCATAGCATGAGAGGCCTTATTACACCCACCACTGCACATCTCAACTGGTTCATCTTCTACTGCCCTTTTTCAGATCTTTGTGACCACCGCCATAATAAACAGGAAGAAGAAAACCTAGGACACAGTAAATATAGAACTGGACTGGGGTGAGGTACCTGACGTGTGTTGGGCACTGAAGCTCTCCTCCAGTAGGGAAGCCCACCATGTTTTCTGCTCAGTGAATTGCTACAGGAGGTCACCCCTCACAGAGCTCTACTCTCAGGAGTATCCACTGGGAAAGGGCTGAAGAGGCAAGTCCAGTTAATGTCTAATGGTTCAAAGTGATAGACAAATTTCAACACACTCCTAATGATCGATTAAGAGACCATTTGGTACATGGTCAAAGGGGTAGAAGCAGCCTGAGGAAAACACACAAAAACCTCTTCTCTCTTGAGGGTCTGTCTCTTATTAAAGGGCATTTTGAAAGCACCCCTTAACCGGGAGAGACATAGCTGCAGAAATAATGCTCAGGGGACTTCCCTGTTGGCTTAGTGGTTAAGAATCTGCCTGGCAATGCAGGAGACACAGGTTCAATCCCTGGTTGGTGAAGATCCCACACACTGAGGAGCAACTAAGCTCTTGCACCACAACTATACAGCTTGTGCTCTAGAGCCTGGGAACTGCAACTGCTGAAGCCTGAGTGTCCTAGAACCTGTGCTCCGCAACAAGAGAAGCCACTGCAAGGAGAAGCCTGCACACCACAGCTGCAGAGTAGTCTCTGCTCGCTGCAACTAGAGAAAAGCCCACGAAGCGGCAAAGACCCAGCACAGCCATAAAATAAACAAAGCAAAGTATTTTCAAAAAAAATAAGTCTCAGGACTCCCTTTGTTTGTTCCTGTATGTGGATTTAATTCTCAGTGTCAGCCAAAGAATAGGGTGGAGTTCTATGCAGAATTCAGGGCTCCTTCTGAGTTGCCACTTAGTGCTGTTATTTTCCTTTTATTTATGAGAGGATATCAATACACTTTAAAACAAATGCTTTGCCTAGTGTGGCATCTCTTCTTTATTGACTGAAAACATGGACAGTTATACATGAACATGACACCCACCACCCCCTCCTGGAGACCTGACTTTAGACTAATTACCTTTATGCAAACACACCCAGAACATTCCCCCTCTGTAATTCTCAATTCACCCATTTTTCTCTACTAGGAAGCTCTTACCATCATCCAAGAAGCCCCTACCTGTCCTTAAAGGTCCAGATAAAATGAATTGTCCCATGATTTCCCCCAAAAGAAAAAGTTTTCCCTTATTTCTTCCATCTGACTGAAGGGCCAGGGACTGTGCCTTTTTCATCTCTGTGCCTCCTAGGCAGCTAGTACAGTACTTTGTACAGTACTTTGTACAGAAGAGTGGCTTCTAAAATATTTGCTTAATTTGCAATGACAAGACATATATTAGAACAAGAAAATTCATTGTAATGGGAAGGGGTACAGAGGAAAACAGAGAGAAGAAAAGCTGAAAAAGAGAAAAAGAGGGACAGATTCAGTCCCATTTTCCCAGTGACAACCAGCAATTGATTGCCTCAACTATCTTTAGTGGATTATCACAATGAGGGTTATCTTACATCCAAAATTAAAATTTATCTCCAAGTCATACTGACTAAATCAAGCAATGTCAGGCATAAAAATAGTTTGTAAACAATGTTCATAATAGTTTGTTTCATTTTTCTACTCCTGATATCAGGCAGATTTTAACTGGACATCAGTGCTAAATTTATGGCAATATTACTAACACCAGTACTATAAATCTGCATAATTGTTAAGCCATACATCTACCTAGTTTCCATTTTCACACTGATAGCTAAATGATAAGTACATCAGGACCCCAAGAAATAACTCACCTAAAACGAAAGGCCAAGCAAAACTCAATGCATTCACTAATTCAGCAACTCTGCACTGAGCACAAAGCACATGTCAGCGCCATCATGGATCACAGAGAGAGCAGGACCACCATCTAAGAAGAGCTCATGACTGAGATCACGGCTCAGGCCAGTTCCGTGTATACAACCATTAAGCTGGTAGGTTAGAACAGCTAACGTTTTTTAGATGTCTGACGGTTATATAATTCCCTTCTATGCACATGGAAGTAGCACAGTCTCTGGAGTTGACCAAATCATAATATCACAGAAGGCCCCAGTAGCCTCATATGGAGTATGGCTTTTCTGATGAATTCTTAACTAAAATCACTCCTGGAACATGAACTTTTGATTAGGTCAACTGGGTCCCTTTAAAATGTGGCTTAAACTAATTCAAACATTCTTAATGCTATCCAATCTATGCTGAAGTATTTAAAGTGAATTACAGACATTGTAACCCACTGATATCAACATATATAGTCAAAATGATGTAACATTCTTAAGTCACCAGGACTCGATTCTAGTAGTATCTGCAGTTCCTCTACATGCAGACATTTTACTGAATCACAGCTGTAAACATCATCTGATAGCTTGTACCAGTTCTCTAAAATTCAGTCCCACTTATTGAAAATGTATTGCAACTGAAGTATAGCATCCTAATTATAAAGCAGGGCTGACTGTGGAAAATGTATTTGACTCTTCTGCTACTGTGCTTTTTAAAAATTTACACTTCAATTCCCCATGAATGATAAAGCAATTTTGCCCCACTTATTAAGTCCTGAACTACAAATGGGAATGTTCCTCCTTCCTACATTTGGACCTGGGAATATTTAAAGCATACATCAGTGCCTTTCATTGCAAACAGGCCAATAGGTTTTCCCAGCAACATGAGGAAATGAATTATTCTGCATTAAATAAAATAGTATTTAATTAACTGTTAAGCAAAATTTTAGCAATCAGAATCCAACAACACATTAAAAAGATCATACACCATGACCAAGTGGGCTTTATCCCAGGGATGCAAGGATTCTTCAATATCTGCAAATCAATCAATGTAATACACCACATTAACAAATTGAAAAATAAAAACCATATGATTATTTCAATAGATGCAGAGAANAAAAGCAAAACAAACTAAAAAATAAAAATTAATTAAAGAAAAAAAATTAACTGTTAAGAAACTTTGAATTAAGACAACTAGAAGGTTAATATTTTATCTCACTGTCTTAATTCAGGATTTTTGTTCATTTAAATTTTTTCATTGGCTATTAATTAATAAGATGTGTGCCTTGTTTTGTTATTTCAGAAATAATTTTCCCAGTTATTTCTAGTTAGAAACTTCTGGGAGAAAAAAAAACTAGAAAATTTTCTTCCTCATTTCAGCAAGCCACTGCTTGCTGAGACTCTCCTGTACATCTCAGAGGAAAGTGAGGGTAATTTCTATTGTTCTTTGAACATGCAGTTCTGAAGAATACCTCCATCATCAAGAAGCTATGTTCCTACTCTAACTCCCAACAAATGTATTTGCTTCATTAATTTTTTGTGATATAGCTCCTCTGATTTGAACTACTAGGATAGAATTTTTAGCTATAATTTTCCACGTTTTCAATCAGCCAATAAAGAAGAGATGTCATAATAGGCAAAGCATTTGTTTTAAAGTGTATGATATCCTCTTATAAATAAAAGGAAAGTAACAGAGCCAAGTAGCAATGATTTTCCCAGCACTAGCACTAAATAACCACAGAGAATTTCACCCTGTTCTTTGGCTGGCATTGAGAATTAAATTCACACACAGGACACAGAGGGAGTCCTGAACATTATTTCTGCAGCCAAGTCTCAACAGACTCCCAATCAAGGGGTGCTTTCAAAATACTCTTGAATGAAAGACAGACCCTCAAGAGAGAAGAGGTTTTTGTGTGTTTTCCTCAGGCTGCTTCGACCCCCTCGTCCATGTACCAAATTGTCTCTTAAGTCATTATTAGGAGTGTGGTCAAAATTCTTCTGTCACTTTGAGCAATTAGTCATTAACTGGATTTGCCTCTTCAGTCCCTTCCTAATTGAAACTTCTGAGAGCAGAGCTCTGTGAGGGGCGACCTCTTGCAGTAAGTCATTGAGCAGAAAACTTAGTGGGCTCCCCTCCTGGTGCAGGGCTTTGCTGCCCATCACATCAGGTACCTTACCTCAGTCCAGCTCCTCATGCCACCCAGCTCTATGAGCTGTGTCTAGATAATAAGAAATCTGCTTTAACAAGTGTTCCTGAGCTTGTCTTCATTTTTATTGTTGTTATAATAATCACACCATTCTCAGGCACTGCATAGTTTAAAAAAAAAAATCATAGGCATTATCTCATATAATCGCCACACTATTTCCAGCTAAGTAAACTGAGACTTGAGGCAGTTAAAAGACTGGTTCAAATTCACATGATCTGTATGTTGCAAGCATGTACCCAGTATCCACCACCCCAGCTCGTCAGCTTCAAGGTCAGGACTTTGTCCACCTCACAGCATACTTCGTACTGGGAAGGTCTCCTTCAGAGTATGGTCAGCTGATTGCAGACTTTTATCACCTTCAGTGACTTGGTCCAGGTATATTGATCTGCCACTTCTCTGTAGCTTGACAGTCTGTAGTTAAGGATTGCACCAGAGTTCTTCTTAGGTAGGACAAGGTCTTTGTTTAGCCAAAACTCTCAATAGCCTCTCACAAATGGCTAAAGCGTTTGGGGGTACAGGCTCGAAGAGCTAAAGGGCAGTACAAGGCAAGGAAGGGGGCAGGGGAGGGTAGCATTCTAAACAATAATAAGGAATGAGTCACAGAGAGGGTTCAAAAGAAAGGTAGCCCAGACTCTGCACAGGAGATAGTCAATAATTGCCCTGGAGATGGACAACTTGGATATTTAAAGCACAGAAATGTTTATCACTCAGTCCTAAGTTGTTCGCTTTTCTGTGATAGAGTGTCATCCTCAGAGCCAGACTAGGGTATGGTAAGAGAGGCACCTAGGATGCAAAATTTCAGGGTTATGTAGCACTGACCTCAGCCTAGCCCCAGCTCTGGGAATTCCCAGCAGGACAATGAAGCTTCAGTGAAGTCTGAAACATACACAGCCACATGTAGGTGATATTTTGAGAAAAAGAAAGAATTAGAACAGGAACCAGCACAAAGTGATAAGATTCAAAATACGATTATACAGTGTTTGGTACGGGCTTCCCTGGTGGCTCAGAAGGTAAAGAATCTGCCTGCAATGCAGGAAAACTGGGTTCGATCCTTGGGTCAGGAAGATCCCCTGGAGAAGGGACTAGCCACCCACTCCAGTATTCTTGCCTGGAGAATTCCATGGACAGAGGGTCCTAGTGTGCTACACAGTCCATGGGGTCACAAAGAGTTGGACACAACTGAGTGACTTTCGCTTCACTTATTAGCAGGGTGATCCTGGCCTCCTGGAGAATCTCAGGACATCTGAGTGACCAGCAGTTGAGCTACAGTTATATGTGTGCTTTTTGTTGCTGTTTATTTACAATTTCCTATTTTTCAGTTTCCTAGATACTTTATTACATTTTATGATTAATAAAGTCCTTTTTCTCTCTCAACCTACTTCTATTCAGCCATAAGGGAAAGTAGGAGGGAAAATTATAATCACCAAGAGGAAAAGGACTCAGCAGTGTTTCTCCAGCCTCTTACTGTCCACACACATCTATGACCAAGGACATCGTGGGAAATACCAAAGGACATCCCTAAACTCCGAGCACAAATTTTAACCCATCTGTAAAGATATGAGGAAATCAGAACTTGGACTAAAAAGCATTTGGACAAAAAGCCTTGTGGTCGAATGGCAAGTGCTTTGGGATGGGGGGGTCAGGAGACTTGAGGTCTTTGTTCTGATCAATTTTGCCCTGCTCCCATGGGCAGGTGACCAGAGATCCTTCCACCTCTGCTACCAACCAACTTGATGACACAGGCAAGCCATTCAGCCACACCTGGACTCAATTTCCTCCTCTATCAAAGAATACCGGCCTCCTATAATTGTAAGGAAAGAAGGACATTTTTGGAAAATGTGGAAAAAAAAAAACTTAAGTGAAACATGCTGTAAAATAACCAGGGATTACTTTCACTGCTCTTTTGTTTTATGGTTGCAGTTCTTATAACAATAGTAAACACTGTGATAGAGACAAAGCAGCATGATAGGCGATATGGTGGGCCAACCAAATGTCATTTCCCAGTTTCTTAATTTCTTGCCTGGCTCTAGTATAGAGGCTGGAAAATGAAAGACTCACTTTTCTAAACACTGAGAAGCTCGAAGTGAAGGCATGACACAGGTTTGAGCAATAAAAAGAGCATTCTGTAGCATTTATGGTTAGGTTTCTGCTTTCTTGATTAAAAATAAATCAGTATAGATGTCACCCTTCCTTTCTCCTGCATTGAAGGTGGACGTGATACTCAAGAGTATGGAAACCACTTAACAACCACGAGGTAAAAGCCAAGAAAGTTAGAAACTGTAGATCCAACATCACTGAACCACTGAACCAACACTTATTCAAAGATTTCTCATTATATAGATGGACAGGGAGGCCTGGCGTGCTGCAATTCATGGGGTCGCAGAGTCAGACACGACTGAGCAACTGAACTGAACTGAACTGAAGAAACACAAATTGCTATTTTTTAAACCTCTTTAAGGTACCTGCAGCTGAAAGCATTCCTGACTAATACAACATGTATCTTATCCACTTCATGGCCTTTTGTCTTCTAAAAGAAATTTCTCTCCTGGTGATCTGTTCAGATAAAAAGTTCAGCTTAAAGAGTAGAGAGAATGTTTCCTCCAAAGACCCATTAGCAATAAAGAAATAATAAAGAAAAATGGACAAATTTTTTCCACAAAATAGGATAACAGGCACTGGGTCTCCCCATCTTTGTGACTGCCCTGCCAAAACTCTCAGCCTATAATGTAACTTTGACCACCTACTTGGTAGAGCTCTAATGATTTTGGTCTAATGACCAAAGCTATCAGAACTCTACCAAGACTATAAAATGCTTCATAATGGTTGAAGTTAACCCAGGAGCCCATCCTTGCTCCAATTATTATATTCTAAGTTCTGCTGCTACTTACACACCTCTGCAGCTCACTCACAAATCCATTTTGACTTCTGTGTCTCTCTAGTAAGCTCTCGGTTTTTATTTCCCACTACCTTGCAAATATCTTTACCTCTATGTCCTAATATCACTTCCTATTCAGCCTGCCCAGATCTGAACCACTCACCACCCTCCACAAAGCCATTCCTTGCCTGTTTCCCTGGTTTCCGGTAATAGATGTCGCCATTCACCTATTTCCCCAGATGGAAAACCGAGTCATCTTCAGTGCCTCTCTCTCTTCCCCTCTACATTCTAATTTGAAAATAACTCCTTTTCTGTTGTCCTTGATCATATCCCATAATTTTTTATCTGAATAATCTATTATAAAATCTTTGACAGTTCTCCCTGCCACCAGATTTTCTGAACTCCAGCCTAGACAGAAATCCTCCTAAAACACAAAGTGGATCCCATCTTCATCTTACTTGAATGTTCACAGGTTCCATGTACCTAATGAATGAAGCCTGGCACTGGAGGATGGCCCTAAGACCCTTCTGAGTCCCACTCCAGCTCCTCTCTTCAGGCTCATTCCTAACCCCTCTCCTTCCTATTCTTAACCTTCTTCTCTCTTTGGATCACTATATCCAATGGGTACCTGATGAGTTTTCTTTCTTTCCACTTCTTATCTTTTTTCTTTTCTTTTCAAAAGTGGGCTTTCCTAGTGGCTCAGCTGGTAAAGGAAGAGGCTCAGCTTAAAGGATCTGCCTGCAATGTGGGAGACCTGGGTTCAATCCCTGGGTTGGGAAGATCACCCCTGGAGAAACAATAGGCTACCCACTCCAGTTATTCTGACCCGGAGAATTTCATGGACTGTATAGTCCATGGGGTTGCAAAGAGTGAGACATGACTGAGCGAATTTCACTTTCACTTTTCATTTCTTTATTATTAACCTAGTCCAGCTCTTATATATCACATCTGGATTATTCCAGGAACCTCCTAAGGTGTTTTCCCATCTTTCTTTTCTCTAATCCACCCTATACCATCCAACAAAATCAAGTCACTGAAAAGACAAAGGTCTCATTAGCTTCAATTTTCCAGTCTCTGCCTGGCTTCTCTGACCCTTATTCTCATGCTGTTTCTTCACACTCCAGCTTCATCTTACACCCACCCAACATGTACCCTTCACTCCACACATGTGGGATATCCTCCACTCTCTGAACATCACTTGGCCTTTTCCATTCCATGTTGCTCTCATCCTTATTTCTGAATGCTACCTCCACCCTATCTGTCCAGTCTTGAGTCTTAGCTTTCCTGACCCCTATTTCCAAGGGCAGCTTTCCATTAGGCTCTCAAGCCAGAAATGAGCTCTTCTTCCTCTGAAGTCTCATAATTCTAAATTTAAATTGCTCTTTAAATGGGGATTTGTCACCACTCATCTATTTCCCCAGATAGAAAACTGAGTCATCTTGTAGGGCAGGGCATTGCCTGCCCTACCGTGTCATCAGGTAGATTCAAAAGGCTTGTTTCACATATCTTTGCCTGAAATATAGTGTCTCCCACATCACGGTGCAAAAGTACTAAATAAACTGTTAAATAAATGTTAATGGATAAAGTCTACTATTCAATCTAAGAACCCTTTTATCATATGAATTACTGAGTCATGGCCACTACCTGAGGGAGGAAGAACAGCTACTCTTGTCCCAGTAAAACCAGGACCAGAAAGGAGCAAACTTTCCTTAGATGAAGGAATGTTCCTTAGATACTCCCCCTACCCAGAAAGCGTGGCAGATAAACCCGCTTATCCTTGCTTTCAGCACTGAAGTGGGGTTTTTTCTGCTCAGCTCGGCTCTCATGGTCCTCGGTCTGTTCTGGGCCTTTTTGGTCCCAAAGCAACTTGCAATCACTCCGACTTTCCACTTCACTTTCAAGCCCACATTCTTGGTAGTTCCAGAACACAGCTTCCTGCCAGCATCTCTCCCCACCCTCTGTGACATCTGTCTCAGGGACTCAGTGAGAAGCAAGGAGCTAATGTTCAGGAAATTTGCTGCCCTCCTGTGATGAAAGGTGCAATCTTCATTACTCCCCGAGACAGAGCATCCCCACGGCTGTTGCAGAAGCCGAGCTGTGCCTTCACAGCTGCTTCCCTCGAGCAGTAGGAAACTGCCAGCCCACTGTTCTCTTCGTTTGACTCTGTCTCTTAAATATGTTGTTTTTCTCATTTTCATTAATAATCCTTCTTTAACACCTGATCAGCCTTGCTGTCTACTCTAGGTTAAAGCCTATTATTCCATTAGAGTTTGACATTTGGAAAGCAATAAGGCATTCACGCACAGGTAGTGCTAATGGGGAAAATGGCTTGAATCAGGGCTTTCTGCATCATGAAGTTGGAAAATGGGAGCGGTCAACAAGAAATAGAAGGCTGCTTCTGTGCCAGCTACAGAGGAGCTGAGCCCAAAACAGGCTGTGTCGCTGGTGAGGGGCTTGGGATACGATGTGACTTCTGACACCTGGGCTTATTGATCAGGGAGGTGTGTAACTCCTAGATCATGTGTCTAAAAGGAACCTGGAGCAGCCTAAGGGAAATTAGGCAATAGGCCTGATGACAAGTCAGCAAGGCTAAAGAAATGCCACTGGATGTGTCTGCTTCCCTGACTCTGATTCTCCAGTGTCAGGGCAGACTGTTATTAGGCAGACCACAGAGGACATTCTCCAGCCTCTGGGGGGTCCTCTGTGCTGGTCCTTTGTGAAGTGTGTCAACTGAAAGTAATCAGGACTAAAGTGGCCGCAGAAATAGAGTGATGCCACCCCACATGAAGAATGAGCCAGTACATCTCCCAGTTTTTCTACCTATACCTGTCAAGCAAAAATAACTATTTATATTTGGTTTATTTATTCACTTATCACATATTCAATACCTGCTTACTGAAGACTTACAGATTAGATCCCTGCCCTCATAGAACTTACAGTCCTTATCATTTCCACTTCCACCTTCAGAGTAACTATACCTCCTCCATGTGACAAGGGGAAATGGCATCTTCATCTCTGAGATGCAAAAAGAATTCTAAGCTCAGTGGATATAAAGTCTTGGACTTGCAAGAAATACACATTTCTTTCATTTGTTTTAATCAATTCCATTCTGACTCCAATCTCCACCTTGCCAGGCCAGGGGGAAATTCACTAAGACATTATTGGCAATGTGTGATCCTCGGAAAAAAACAGAGGCAGGAACTGACATTTAGCTTATCTTGGCTGTCCTATCTTCCTCACTGAACAAGCCCACTGTTGTCCCTGGAGATATGGTGGCCCTCTGCTTCTATTAGGCTCCTGGTGCCCCGAGTCTCACCTCACAGGCTGGGTATGTGGCATCCCCTCTGAGCCACTGCCACTTTCCAGGGTGCCACCATGAAGCCAAGCATGGGTTTGTAATAAAGGGAAAGCATCTCAGGTTCTGGAAACCTCTCCCCCTCTCTCCGTTCCCTGTTGAGAGCACAATGTATAATCTGGTTTTTCGGTTTAGCTATTTCAAAAGAAGAGACACTGACTTCCAGCAGCTTCTATTTTCACACAGCCAAAACTTTCTGAATCTTTGATTCCCAGACTCATTAAAGGCCTAGAAACCTGCTTAAAAGGAAGAAGAAAAATAGAAAACAAATACTATTTAGAAGCCAAAATGATTATCCTGCCCAGAGATGAAGTAACTGAAATGCTGAAAGAGGCAACACCCATCATCTAGAGCTCTGCCTCCAATCCCCATATGGTTATACACCCCCAAATGGGGTGGCAAATTCTGGGAGGTACCTGCTGCTCATGGCTGCCTCTCACTCATCCGTAGATCCTAAGATTTGCAATAACTTGAGACTGTGGTACAACTGCTTTCACTTACACAGATTAGCCACAAAAAGAGGGGAACACATGCATCCAGCAATCATCCTTAACCCAGTCAGTTCCCTGCCACTCATATAACTTCACTCCCCCTCCTACCAGGCCAGAGAGTACTACGAGCTGACTTCTACTGCCGTTTCGGTTCTTCTCTTACCTTACCTTCCAGCATCTATTCTGTCCTCTTTTTCTTCCCATCTCCTGCCCTCTCAGCTGTTTCTAGGGAAACTAACTGAGGTGCTCACTGAGAGAGCATTCTCATTCTCCTGAAGACCCCTGCTGCAGGGTCCCGTGACCTCAGTCCCCTGTAGCCAGAATACATCAAAAGAGGATGAGCATGGCAGAAGAGGAGACAAGTGGCGGGGTCCATGTTGATTCTTCAGGCTGGAGGGGAGTTGTAACAGTCTGAGCGGGTTGAAAACCCATTTTTAAAGGTCAGTTAATTGACTGATGGATCTATTCAGTGACTTTATTAAAAGTTATGTGCCTATGACTGTGGGGTCACTTCCAAAAGAGAAAAAACACATAACATATCTTATTGTGTTCAAAGAGGTTCCACTTAATATGGGAGGAAGGGCATACACACAGATATCTGGATGACATTGATGATAACAATAATAGCCAATATAAATTAAACACTTATAAAGTGCTGAGTGCTGTGCTAAATATTGCTATACTAAAGCAATATTTTGTTTACTTGTCACAACATCCTTTTAGATGTTGATATTAACATTAGCCCCCATTGGCAGATGAGAAAGCTGAGGCACAAGGATTTTTTTAACTTGACCAAAGGTCTTTAATAAAGAATTCTAATCCAACAACAATTGTTTATAACAGTTCATTGCATCTTTGTTTCTAATAATGAAAAGGCAGAAATTATGTAATTATTCAACAATAAAGAAATGTTAAACTAATTATAAGAGAACCATAAGGCTAAAATTTTGTGCAGCCATTAAATTCATTTATTGAAGAAAATAAGATCACACAGGAAAATACTTATGATAAATGTTAATTTAAGAAAGAACAAGGATGACTTCCCTGGTGGTCCAGTGGCTAAAACTCCATTCTCTCAATACAGGGGGCCCAGGTTCAATTCCTGGTCAGGGAACTGGATATCACATGCCGCAACTAAGAGTTCACATGCTGGAATTAAAAGATCCTGTATGCTACAATGAAATTCAAGATCCTGCATGCTGCAACTAAGACCTGATGCAGCCAAATAAATAAAAAAATTTTTACAAATGAACAGGATACAAAAATGTATATGCCTTATAATACCAATTATATGTGTTGAGGGAAATGGAGGAGGGGGAGGGAGGAAAAGACAAGCAAGGGATCAGAAGGAAATATATCAAAATGTTAATAGGGTATCAGAACTTTGATTTGCACACTCCAAACATATGCAGTTTATTGCATTTCAATTCTACCTCAGTGAAGTTGTTCAAAAATGTTAACAGAGGATTTCCTGGTGGTAGAATCATATATGATCTTAATTTTACTTTTTATTGTCCAATCCAAATATCCTAGAAAGATTATACATTGCTTTAATAATCTTGTAAAATTCATGTTAATTTTTAAAAAGGGAACTCTGAGAGTAACATTGGAAGATATTCTGATTTAATTGATAGAGGGTAGGACTTCAGCATATTTTTATTGTCTTAGCACCCCGGGTGGCAGTCAGGGATGAGAACTAGTGATATGCACAGAGCATCTGGTCTAGTGCCTGGTCGATACTTGATGCTTGATAAATGGTGGCCATCACCATTACCACCATCATCACTCTTGTTGTTACGCTTTTTACGTATATCAGCGTTACTGGCATATTTACATTCTCCTATGAAGTGGAAAAAGAAAAACCTCTAGGTGGAGCAGATGGCTCAGACCTTGGCAGATTCATTGGAAATGTCAGTGAGTAATCAGGTGTTGGAACTGGTGATATTTTCCTGTCATAGACTCTGTCAGAAGCTTTCATCTCTCCCTGCCTGTGGGATTAGTAATGCAGAGCACTTTCAGACTATTAGTGGATAAAACTACAATGCAAAAACTTTTTACTAAAATTAACGATGCCAGGCCAGCCATAAAGAAATTCATCTCCCATGTGACACGCTCAGCAGAGCTGCACCAGCTTCTATAACAGATGTCTAGACAATTTGACTTTGAAATACATACCCCTCACCTAAACGGCCTGAAGTTTCCCAGTCAGTGCCCAGCCAAAGTTCAAAACCAGAGACCACACAGGAATAGAGGATTGAAGATTATAAATAAACTTATTCATAGGGAAAGCAGAGCGAGTATAGCCAGCTAAAAATTGATTGCCCAGAGAGGATGACCATCAGTGAGACCATAAAAGACCATCTTGCAGAGATCACGCAGCAAGACAGTTCATTGTCCTTAAACATTAACTGCCTGTCACACCAGGCCTCCCATCAGCAGACTACAAAGCCCAGAGATGGCCTCGTTAAGCTTTCTAGACATCCCCACCTAGCAAAAAAAGAAAAGCCATCCACTTCTCCTCTGTGTCTTTGAATCCCCACTTGGCACTGAAAGGAACCTCATCCAAACACAGTGCCCTAGATTCCTAGTGTGTCAGCCATCTGAAAAGCTTTGGTTTGCGTCAGTCTGGCTGCCTGATCACTTAAAGACATTACATGTTTTAACTGAATATTTCAGGGCTAAAGAATTCTGCAGGCGGATGAGTTTAGGTCAAAAGCAATCTGAGACAATCTCCAGATGCTGAGACAGTAGGAAAACCACTCTTACTGCCTTAATCATGTCTCTTAAAACATCAGAACAACACAGGACCACGCAGTTATGTCATTTATAAAACTGATTTCCTGCTACCTGCTTCTGCAGGATGGTAAGTGTAATTTCAGACACTCAAAATTTATCTCTAGAGTTCTGAGATTTTATCAAAATGGCAAGCCTCTAAATGATACTGAGGTGCAAGGGTACCAAGAATACCATGAGGAAATACCATGAGGAAAATAAAAAGAAATGCCATTCACCCCCACAAACATCTCCTAAGCCCTAGCTGTGAAAATATGTTGTGATTAATGGGGCTGGGAAATGAGTCAAACATCAATCTTTTTATTTAAGGAACTCAAGCCCTAGAGAGAGGAGATAAGGAGGACTAGGACCTAAAGAGATAGATGAAAAATTGTGAAGTCACACAGGAAGCACAAGGAAGGATCTATACTGTTAGGATGGAAGAGAAATGACTCTCATTTGGTGTGTGGGTCAGAGAAGACTTTGAGCAGTTGACGGTATTTGAATTGGGCTTAACATGGGTAAAACATGAACATATCTGGACATGAATACCTCATACCACAAAAAAAAAAAAAAAAGCCCGAGGCCTTTCAGAGGGTCTGTATCAGCATGGGACCAGCTAAACCTAAAAAAAGAGCAAGGAGAATGCCTACCAGAAGCTAGTCAAGAGTCATATGACATTAGACTGAAAGTGGGGCCACGTTCAGGGACAAGTCACCCAGTATATGCATGAGTGACAGCAAGCACCACAGTCCAATATGCAATCTGAGTTACTAGCTGGCAAGGACTGGTAAAGAAGAAAGATCAGTTAAACAGAAAAGACTATGTTGCGCTCATTAAAAGAAAGTATATACATGTGCATTTATTGTCATGGAAAGGGGTTCTCAATACACTAAGGAGAAAAAAAAGGAAGTTATAGAATGTCTATGTAAAAGATCATCTATGGGGTTTCCTTGGTGCTTAGTGGTAAAAGAAGCTACCTACCAATGCAGGAGACATGGGTTTGATCCCTTGTCCAGGAAGATCCCACGTCCAGGAAGATCCCACACGCTACAGAGCAGCTAAGCCCATGTGCCACAACTACAAAGCCTGTGCTCTAGAACCCAGAAACCACAACTACTAAAGCCTGTGAGCCCTAGAGCCCATGCTCAGCATCAAGAGAAGCCACCACAATGAGAATCCTGCACACCACAACTGGAGAAAAGCCTGTGCAGGGACAAAGACCTAGCATGGCCAAAAATAAACAAATAAATAAAGATCATCTAGGAATGTATGAAGATGAATCTGACTTTACTAACTTACATGTACAAGAAACATCACATTCTTCATGCCAACTTGGATCTAACTTTGAGCCCGAAGTCTGGCAGAAAGTTCTGTCTCAATCAACAACAAGGCACATTGCATCATATTCCCACATCTGTACAAGATTCTCAGAACCTTAGATGGTGCCCACAAAATAAAATATGGCCCCTACACTTCAGTCCATCATCTTCTCCTATAAATCACCTCATCACCCATGCCTGTGTGTTCCTTGAAGTGTGCCAAGCACATAAGAGGAAAACCTAAAATACAACTTAAATAACAACAGCTTAAACAAGATAGAAATTCCTCTGTCATATAAAATAATTTCAGAGGAAGGCTACTGAGGGCTGTTACGGCAAGGTCTTGTCTTTCTGCCCCACCACCCTAAAACATGGCTTCCATCCCTAAGGACCCCTTGTGGTCCAAGAGGGCTGCTAGAGATTCACCACTGCAACTTCACGGTGGGTCAAGAGGAAGATGACAGGCAAAAACTCCTCTTCCTTGAAGTACCACACAAAGTAACCTTTTCTTCATCACGTGGCTACAAGGGGCTGGGAAATCATGTCTTTATCCAAGGTGAGCCCATATAAAATGAAAATCTATTGCAAAGGACAAAGGAGAAATTGGACTTGGAAGTAAAAAGTTAATTCTTTCTGTCACAATGTATAAACTGAGGGGGAAAGAGGCAGAGATACTTGGGAATCATCAACATTTGAAAGGATAAGCAACACATAGCAGAGATTGACGAAGAATCCATCACAGAAACAGAAAAAAAAACCCTGAAGAGAATGGTGTTAAGGAAAGCAACAGAAGAATTTTTCATACTAAGAGAATAGGTGATAGGGTAGGATGAGGCCAAAAAATGTTCATTATTGATTACTCGGTTGTCCAAGGGAAGTAGATCTCTGAATAACAAAACTTTAGAGACTATTTCTTTTGTTGTACTCTGCCCAGGTGCTGTGTGTGTTAGTCACTCAGTTGCACCTGACTCTTTGCGACCCCATGGGCTGCAGCCCACCAGGCTCCTCTGTCCATGAGATTCTCCAGGCAAGAATACTGGAGTGGATTGACCATTCCCTTCCCCAGGGGATCTTCCCAACCCAGGGATCAAACTTGGGACTCTTGCACTGCAGGCAGATTCTTTACCGTTTGAGCCACAGGGGAAGCCCAGGTGCTTAGGATTGTCCTAAACGCAATACTCAGGTAGAATCCACCTTGTCAGAGGGGTCTTTCTACCAGGTTAATATTCCAGACAAGGTCATCCATGCCTACTTATCCTCAGAGCCCTCAGACACAATATTCCTCTGTGTTCTTCACTGCTTTGCCTTTTTGTTCCTTGAGTTCTTATAATCTCAGGAGCAAATACACAGAGCCTTCTTATAAAGTATTCTTAGGCCAGGCTGACTCAGGAAAAAAAGCCATATACCTGTTTATTCCCTGGTGGCTCAGAGGTTAAAGCATCTCCCTGCAATGCAGGAGACCTAGGTTTGATCCCTGGGTCGGGAAGATGCCCTGGAGAAGGAAATGGCAACCCACTCCAGTATTCTTGCCTGGAGAATCCCATGGATGGAGGAGCCTGGTGGGCTACAGTCCATGGGGTCGCAAAGAGTCAGACACGACTGAGCGAATTCACTTCTTAATGTAACATCATAAGAAAAACAGCTAACTCTTACAAATGTTGATATACACCAGTTCAGTTCAGTTCAGTCTCTCAGTCGTGTCCAACATTGAGCAATTAATAGAGTATCTGGCACATCACATGCACACACATCAACACACACACACTCATGCACATGCACCCACGTTTGTGTAATTACTTCTCAAAATGCTCTGTGAGGCAGATATTCTTATTATCATTTTACAGGAGAGAAATCAGAGGGTCCAAGAGGTTAAGTGGTCTGCCCAGGGGGCGGAAGTCATCTCTCCCCATGTCCACTGCTGCTTCCACACACACTACACAGTGCTGCCTCCATAGCAACAATACATGTTAGCAAATTTCTCATTATTTTTAGGCACAACTTTTTTCTTCCACACTCTAATTTTGTCTGTCACCCTCTGGGCTATGATAAGTTGGAAATCTAATTAGTAAGCTAGTGACAGTGAGGGTTTACACAGAGCAGATCATTATTTTCTTCCTTGTAGGAAGCAATTCAAAGGGATGTGGAGGTCAGGGGTTTTCCAAATTGCCTGGATCCTTGAAGACACCTTTGATCTGATCATCTGGATGATAATAATGATGATTACTAACATCTACTGGACACTTGGGGCTCCCCAGGTGGCTCAGTGGTAAAGAATCTGCCTGCAAAGCAGGAGATGTGGGTTCAATCCCTGGGTCAGGAAGATCAGTGGAGAGAAAATGGCAACCCACTCCAGCATTCTTGCCTGGAAAACCCCATGGACAGAGGAGAATGACGGGCTACAGTCCATGGGGTCACAAAGCACTGGACACAACTTAGCGACTAAGCGCCCACACACACCAGACACTTACGTTCTAAGCATTTAACCTATATTAACTCATTTAATTCCTACCCAATGACCTTAAGGGATAGATAGTATTACTATCCCTATTTTGCAGATGAGAAAACTGAGTTACAAAAAGGTTAAGTAACTTTTCTTAAAACTGCAGTAGAGAATATTGAAGCTTGAATTTGAACCCAAGTAGAATGACCCCAGCAGAGAAGGCAATGGCAACCCACTCCAGTACTCTTGCCTGGAAAATCCCATGGACAGAGGAGCCTGCTGGGCTGCAGTCCATGGGGTTGCTAAGAGTCGGACACTACTGAGCCACTTCACTTTGACTTTTCACTTTCATGCATTGGAGAAGGAAATGGCAACCCACTCCTGTGTTCTTGCCTGGAGGATCCCAGGGACAGGGGAGCCTGGTGGGCTGCTGTCTATGGGGTCCCACAGAGTCAGACACAACTGAAGCAACTTAGAAGCAGCAGCAACAGCAGAATGACCCTGGAGCCTGAGCACTAGCCACTCAAGTGCAAACATTTTTTTTTAAACTGGTAAGAAAGAATAGCTGAAGAATGCGTTATCTGGACCTTTCTATCACCCCTCAATAAACCTATCCTAAAGGATCAACTCCTGGCAATTCTCCCCTGGGGTTCTGCCTCTCTGCAACGGTAAAGGACACTATAACCTCCTCATCTAACACTTAGAAGCCTCCCCAGCCCCTTCAATATCCAACCTCCCTTTAATGATAGTCAATACAGGTTGCAGGGCCTGACAACTCAGTGATCCATGAACTATTAACTGGAGCTATTTTCAGCTTCTAGGGATCAATTCCAACTGCAAGGAGTAATAAGGGCCAGGCCAATAAGCTGGAAAAAAGGACAGATCTGAAGGCTTCATAGGAAAAGACAGCCTAAAAACATTTAGGCCTAGAGGAAACATGCTGGGTGGAATGAAGCAGGATGTCAGTACACCTTCAGTCAATCAACAGCTTTAGCCGAGGCACCACCACTCCTGCTGGGAGGACAGGTGTTGGCACTGAGAAGGGATATAAGAGAAATAAAAGACACACATGGCCTCCTCCTTCCAGGAATTAATGATCCATCATAAACACTCAACGGCCCATAATAGTTGGCAACAAAGATGTTTTGGTCAATTAAATATGCTAGTTAGTTGAGAATTGCTACAAAGATCATTCAAGGATTGTTAATTTCCTAGAATCAAAAAAAAAAAAAAAATATCAGATTTTTTTAAATCCAAAAGTGAATAAGAAACATTGAGAAATTAGTGATCTACCTCTGGCACTTCCAGCCTTTTCAGGTGAACTCTTCTCTCTTAATCCCCTCTAATATATCTCTTACCATCCCCTATAGATGACCAAGAGCCCTGTGTTCTTTCCATTTGCGAGCCTGCCAAATCTACTGATAGAAAGGAATCTGAGAATACTGAGGTATGAATGGGACCATGCCTTTTTTATGTTTTAATGGGGTTCAGATCCTTAAATAAAGGCATGAATATTAATGGTGGGTTTCGGTCATTTTTTAACTCACTAGGCAAAGTGTTTAGAGGTAGGCAGTGTTTTGTATGTTTTGACTTTGTTTGAAAAGATTAAACCAAAAAGTTATAATAAAAATTTGTAAGTGAGTAGAAAGGGTAGATCAAATAAAATACACAGATAACCAGAAACAAATTCTTGTATATTTTAAATTCAACTTTCTCAGTATTGAACTATTAATTAAGGAACTAGGCTGGGTAGAGACCAAGTCTTATGTTCATATCTTTAGTGCCTGGTACAAAACTATAAGCATTTGAGAAACTTTTTTCAAACTAAACCAAAGATAGTAATTGGAATTTATTTTATTTCCTATCTTTTCTAAAAATTTAATGGAGGAAGACCTCAGTGAGAAATGAAAGGCTGAGCAAAGCAGCATTAAAGAAGGAAATAGAAATCAAGGAATTTAAACAATTCCCAGATTGGCAATGAGTCCCTGAGCTATAAAGAATTAACTATCATTCTTTCAACTACAATTACAGTTTTATTAAAACCAACCAACAGCTACTAAAGAACATAAAGAATGTGATTTGAACTTACCTTTCCATAAAGTCTGAACATGTTGAATTTATATTAGAAAACATACTACCAGTGCTGGTGGTAATAAAAATGTTATACTGAAATGTTACTAAAAATTGGTTTTTGGTTTTTCTATATGAAAATATATGTAAAGTAAAGGGGAGACGGAGCAGAAAAAACCTTCAACCATTTTAAGTGCTCCCTGTATGAGAAAATACTTGGAGTCAAGGAATACCTTCACTTTCAGCTAAAGATGGTAGACTGAACACATGTATCTTTCCCTCAAGCTCTCTAAAAATCACAATAAAGGAGAATTTAAAGGTACAAACTCAGAAGAACAATGGGGAAAGCAATAACATATTTTATAAACTGGAAGTTAGGAAAGCAAGTAAATTCAAGTTCTCTGGCTTAGCAGGCCCTAAATAGGCTGATTTTTCTTAGCCAGCAGGAAAAGAACAAAGATCAAGTCCCATTTACACCACAGACCCCCCTCCAACAGGCCCAGAAAATAGCAATGCCTTTTGATATAAGGGTGAAGGTGAAGATAAAAGTGGGATGACTGGTTGGAAAACTGTTTAAGAACAAATACAATGACACCCAGGATTTCTCTCCTTCATTCAGTGCAACCAGGTGAATCCACTTCCCCAGGTCTGGTGGAGGACTAAAGGTTTGTTCTCTGTTTAAGGGCGCTTGGACTGGGGGAGACCATGCCCAGTTGGAAGAAAAAGCCACGGTACTGAAATAAAGGAAGTTAAATAAATATATACATACAGTTGGTCCTTCATATCCTCAGGTTCTACATCCACACATTCAACCACCCACAGAGCAAAAAATTTCCAGAAAGTTCCAAAAAACTTGAATTTTCTGGGTGTCAGCAACTATTCCAGCCATTTACTTTATATTTATAACTATTTACATATCTTAAAAAAAATTTTTAATTGACAGATAATTGCTTTACAATGTTGTGTTAGTTTCTGCCATATAACAACATGAATCAGCCATAAGTGTACATATATCCCCTCTTGAGCCTCCTTCCCATGCCCGCATCCCATCCCACACCTCTAGGTTGTTACAGAGCACTGTGTTGAGCTCCCTGCACCATAGCAAATTCCCACTGATTATCCATTTTACATGGAGAAGGAAATGGCAACCCACTCCAGTGTTCTTGCCTGGAGAGTCCCAGGGACGGGGGAACCTGGAGGGCTACAGTCCCTGGGGTCACTAAGAGTCGGACTCTACCGAGCGACCTCACTTTCACTTTTCACTTTCATGCATTGGAGAAGGAAACGGCAACCCACTCCAGTGTTCTTGCCTGGAGAATCCCAGGGACGGGGGAGCCTGGCGGGCTGCCATCTATGGGGTCGCACAGAGTCGGATACGACTGAAGCAACTTAGCAGCAGCAGCAGCATCCATTTTACATATGGTAATGTATATGTTTCAATGTTACTCTCTCAGTTGGTCCCACCTTCTCTTTCCCCAGCTGTGTCCAGAAGTCTATTCATATGCCTGCATCTCTATTCCTGTCCTGAAATAGGTTCATCCTGAAACAGGTTCATTCCTAGATTCCTTATATATTTGTTATTATATTTTTCTCTTTCTGACTTACTTACATACCTTTTTACATTTATATTTTATTGGGTGCTATAAATTATCTTTTTGTTGTTCAGTTGCTCAGGCATGTCCGACTCTTTGCAACCCCATGGATTGCAGCACGCCAGGCCTCCCTGTCCTTCACCATCTCCCGGAGCTTGCTCAAACTCAAGTCCATTGAGTCAGTGATGCCATCCAACCATCTTATCCTCTGTTGTCCCTTTCTCATCCTGCCTTCAGTCTTTCCCCCCATTAGGGTCTTTTCTAATGAATCAGCTGTTTGCATCAGGTGGCCAAAGTACTGGAGCTTCAGCTTCAAATCAGCCCTTCCAATGATTATTCAGGATTGATTTCCTTTAGGATTAACTGGTTGGATCTTCTCGCAGTCCAAGGGACTCTCAAGAGTCTTCTCCAGCACCACAGTTCAAAAGCATCAATTCTTTGGCACTCAGCCTTCTTTATGGTCCAGTTCTCACATCCATACATGACTACTAGAAAAACCATAGCTTTGACCAGCAAATTTGTCTGCAAAGTAATGTCTCTGCTTTATAATAAGCTATCTAATTTTGTCATAGCTTTCCTTCCAAGGAGTGAGCATCTTTTAATTTCATGGCTGTAGGCACCATCTGCAGAGATTTTGGAGCCCAAGAAAATAAAGTCTGTCACTGCTTCCATTGTTTCCCCACCTATTTGCCATGAAGTGATGGAACCAGATGCCATGATCTTCATTTTTTGAGTGTTGATCTAGAGATGCTTTAAACTACACAGAGGGATGTGGAGAAGTTATATGCAAATACTAATACCATTTTATATATATGGGACTTGAACAAACAAGGATTCTGGTTATGGGGTCAACCAGTTTGGTATGGTTCTGGAACCAGTTCCTCACAGACACCAAGGAATGATTATACTGATATTAACACTCCCAGATTTCTTCCCCTACTTGGTTCCAGAATGCTGACAGCCAAGCACATATACATATACAAACATAAACATAAACACACACATGTTCATGCACACACACATACACACACACAAAGGATACAAGATCCTCTCTGCATATCTGACTAGTCCCAGAGAACAGACTAATAACTGGTACCAGAGGCCTCCCAGATAAATACCCCAACCAGATCTCCCTGTAGTGAAGACCATAGCAAATGAGCTCAAACAAAGCTTCCAATCTTCTTTAGGACCTCACACTTAAATATACAGTAAAGAATCATCAAATATTTGAAGAATTTATCTACATAAAAGTCTGAGACTATAATAAAACAAATCAAAAGGCAACTTGGAGGCTATGAAGAAGAAAACTTACCCATAGTCTTATAATTAATAACCATCGATAAAATAATAAGTTGCACCAATAAAACAAGAAAGGTATTCCATTTTTAAAAAGAAACATTCAAAAAACAATTTTAAAAAAGTTCTTATAAATTAAAATTATGACATTGGAAGTGAAAAATTGAACAGAAAGGAGAGAAAATAATTTTGAAGAAATGTTACAAAAAGAGAGAAAATATGAGAGAAAAATAAATGAACATTAGGCAATTAGTAAAGGATGTTAGACTTTGAAGTAATAAGAATAGTGTATGCATTACTTTGATAAACTTTTAAGCTACATGAAAAAGATTTTTCCTGATTTGAAAACTTGTAAGAATGTATAATGCCAACATCTAATAAAAATAATTAGCAATTGTTTAGAATGTGCTATGCACTGTTCTAAATAGTTTATCCCATTAGCTCATTTCATTCAAAACCACCCAATGACCTTGCTACTATCATTGATCTTTTGCTGTTTTTATCTTACTTTCAGGAATTGAAGCTCAAAGAAGGTAACTACATATGTTCACTTAGTAAATAATGGAACCAAATTTCATGGTGCAGGGAGCCCTAGAACCTAGTTAAATATTGTGTCTGGAGAATTTTAAGAAAAACCTTGCTGTGTCTAGAGGTGGAACTCACGGGATTTCTCCTACCTGGACACTCTACCCCATTCCACCACATCTTTCTTTTTGTTTAGTCACTTCAGTCCTGTCCGACTCCTTGCAGCCCCACGGACTGCAGCATGCCAGGCTCCTCTGTCCATGGAATTTTCCAAGCAAGAATACTGGCATGGGTTGCCATTTTCTTCTCTAGGGGATCTCCCAAACCCAGGGATTGAACCTGCGTCTCCTGCATTGGCAGATGGATTCTTTACCGCTGAGACACCAGGGAAGCCCCCACCATATCTAACTATCTTCTACTCATCTGTAAGCATCCAAGTCAAGGCTTTCTTAACCCGCAAGTCTAGGTTCAGCTTCTTTGTCTTATATGCTTACAGAACTTGGTGCCCCGCTTCCAAGTACCCTCATTATTATGGTGATTCATATACTTATGTGTGTGCCTAGTTACATACACAACTAGTTACATCCCCAACTAGAATAAAGTCTATAAATCCATGTTTTTGCTCAGCTCTATAGAAGGCAATGGCAACCCACTCCAGTACTCTTGCCTGGAAAATCCCATGGACGGAGGAGCCTAGTAGGCTGCAGTCCATGGGGTCACTAAGAGTCGGACACAACTGAGCGACTTCACTTTCACTTTTCACTTTCATGCATTGGAGAAGGAAATGGCAACCCACTCCAGTGTTCTTGCCTGGAGAATCCCAGGGACGGGGGAGCCTGGTGGACTGCCATCTATAGGGTCACACAGAGTCGGACACGACTGAAGCAACTTAGCAGCAGCAGCAGCATAGCCCTAAAACCTTGAAACATAAATAATTGAATGAATAAACAAATATATGAGCAAATACTATGTTCCTAAAATATGGTTTTAATATATTCTATCAGGGCAACTAGATAACTCTTTTGTGGTCCTTGCCATTTCTAATAATCTTCCAACTCTTCCAGGGAAGTCAGGGGAAACAAATTTGGTAATACAAAGCAACACACCCTTTCAAAGAAAAACATCCTCTCGTTTGCTGACAAAAATAGCTTATTTGCTTGGTTGGTTTGTCCAATGAGGCAGGATGGCTGAGAGTTACTGTGAGTGGTAAAAGGCACTAGTATTCTCTGCCCTAGGATCTCCTGTGGGCCTCCCCTGTGGCTCGGCTGGCAAAGAATCCGCCTGCAATGTGGGAGACCTGGGCTCGATCTCTCGGTTGGGAAGATCCCCTGGAGAAGGAAAAGGCTACTTACTCCAGTATTCCAGCCTAGAGAATTCCACAAACTGTATAGTCCTTGGGGTTGAAAAGAGTCCGACACAACTGAAGGATCTCTTGTACCTTTCCCTTATTCTAGATTTTTGCATGGGAGATAAGGGAGATGCTGATTACTGAAAGATTCTTAGGAATTCTTAGGGCATGGACGGCAGCTTTCTGGGCTCCAAGATTCCTTTCTTGAAAGGTGGAAAAGGCAAAGGAGAAAGAAAGGCGGCAGCATGATTGAATCATTCTCTTCTCAGCTGGATACTTCAGTATCCTATATGTAGAAACAGTCATTACTTCTAACTATCCCATTTCCATTTAAAACACCTCCAAACTGATTTCTTCATTAATTATAAACCAAGGAACAGAAATAATTAAGTAAATGTTTATTTGTTAAGCAGTAGCAGTAACAACCTATAAACAAGGGTCACATCTTGCTATACTTAATGTAACTCCTGAGAGTCTCTCTGATCACCCTGTTAGACAAAATTCATCAAATTCTGTCTTCAGATGAAGACAGAGGGAGGCAAGGGTATCCAGATATGCTCAATGCTGCTTATTTGACTAAATAGGGAGACCCATTTCAACCACATCATTTCAATGTAAACAATTAGTTTTCCCTGATTTTTTTTTTTTAAGCGTCAGTGGTTTAGATAGGGAAGCTTACATGTCTGAAGCAAGGTCCTGGAGCAACACCCCATCCTGTGTGGCAGAGGGCAGGCGGGACATGGTAGCAATGTTCACTCTCCAGGGAACAGGGGCAGGTTAGTAATTTTAGAGGAATTGACATCACGTGGGCTTCTTAGTTACCAGGAAAAGGGTCACGCCCCTCACCGCCCCTTTGAAAAGAACAATCACCAGCTGGGGCCTGGAGCAAGCATGTAGAAAGGTCAGTCCTGTGAGTTCAGTTCAGTTCAGTTGCTCAGTTGTGTCCAACTCTTTGCCACCCCATGGACCGCAGCACGCCTGACTTCCCTGTCCATCACCAACTCCTAGAGCCTACTCAAACTCACGTCCATCACATCGGTGATGCCATCCAACCATCTCATCCTCTGTCATCCCCTGCTCCTCCCACCTTCAATTTTTCCCAGCATCAGGGTCTTTTCAAATGAGTGGGTTCTTCACATGAGGTGGCCAAAGTATTGGAGTTTCAGCTTCAACATCAGTCCTTCCAATGAACATTCAGGACTGATCTTTAGGATGGACTGGTTGAATCTCCCTACGTCCAAGGGACTCTCAAGAGTCTTCTCCAACACCACAGTTCAAAAGCATCAATTCTTCAGTGCTTAGCTTTCTTCATAGTCCAACTCTCACAACCATACATGACCACTGGAAAAACCATATCTTTGACTGGAAGGATCTTTGTTGGCAAAGTAATGTCTCTGCTTTTTAATATGCTGTCTAGGTTGGTCATAGCTTTTCTTCCAAGGAGCAAGCATCTTTTAATTTCATGGCTGCAGTCACCATCTGCAGTGATTGGGAGCTCAAAAAAATAAAGTCTGACACTGTTTCCATTGTTTCCCCATCTATTTGCCATGAAGGATAGGACCAGATGCCATGATCTTTGTTTTCTGAATGTTGAGCTTTAAGCCAACTTTTTCACTCTCCTCTTTCACTTTCATCAAAAGGCTCTTTAATTCTTTGCTTTCTGCCATAAAGGTGGTGTCATCTGCATATCTGAGGTTATTGATATTTCTCCTGGCAATCTTGATTCCAGTTTCTGTTTTATCCAGTCCAGCATTTCACATGATGTACTCTGCATATAAGTTATATATATAACTCTGCATATAACTTATATATATAAGTTAAATAAGCAGGGTGACAATATACAGCCTTGATGTACTCCTTTCCCAATTTGGAATCAGTCTGTTGTTCCATGTCCAGTTCTAACTGTTGCTTCTTGATCTGGATACAGATTTCTCAGGAGACAGGTCAGGTGTAGTCCTGTGAGTAGGTGTAGGTAAAGCAGGCACTGGTCAGGCCGGAAGGTACAGAGAATGAAAGAGCAGCCATCTTGAGTGGCCTGGCCATACACTCCCCCGCTACATACCCAGCACAACCTTTACCATTGTGGTCTGCCCCTCTTCCACGACACCCCTGGGGTCAGGTATGCAGAGGGGCAAGACAACTGGATACCACAAATACAATACAGACAGGCCACCCCTGATTTTCACAAATCCAGAACCTCACTCAAGTGGAGGGGAAGGCTCATCCTTAAAAGGAACTTTCTGGTGACCCAACCAGGGTCCGCAGTCACAGCACAGATCTGCCACTGTGTGTTATGCTGAGTACCATCGGGGAGGGGTGGGGGGACCCAGTAGGTCTTTCCAAACAAAAAACAGCCAGTCCCGCTAGCTGGACTTGTGTGTCCTGAAGACAGCCTATTCCATTCAACACAGCATAGCCCAAGGAGGATCACGGGCAGTCAGTTATACAGTAATGTTTACAGCAGAGGTCTTGCTGATGCACTGGCATGCAGGACAGGAAGATGGTGAGAGTCTTTCTCCCCCATGGTGAGCAGTCCACACATAGTCACAATAGCCAGGTCAGTTTTTCATGGAAGTCCTGAGGATGAGGACAACAGCATCTTGCTGTAGACCCAGCAATTAGACTCATCTCGCAGTGAGGCCAGTGTGGCTCCTTAGACCTTAAACAGATTTCCTCTCTCAGGCTAGAGATGAAATGTAAGACATGTAACAGGCACAACATAGGGAAGATTATGACAATTAAGCAAAGTACAAGCAGTAACCACATTCTGAGATAATACCACACCTGCTTATTTTTTTGTTTTTTGTACTGGTCTGCAATACGGTTCAGAAAACTCAAGTTTTCAGTAACACAGGAACGTGTCGAAAGTTACATATACAATAGCCACCTAGTTTTATCTTGGATGTCTGAACCACAGCTACTCCATTCTGACTTTCAAATGCATTCTTTTCCTCAATGGCCAGAGCAGATGTACAATGCATGTCAGAAAGACCACAAAATAGGCTTCCTGATCAGTAAAATTTAAGTTCAACCATATATAAGCCAGAATGACTTCCCCATGCCTCAGTACATGCAGATTTTTCCATCAATTCCTCTTTGATTACAAACCTTTCAATAGAAAGCACTTATGATCAAAATATTCATCCCTCCCTGCTGGGATGCAGGCTTCTAACCCGGGTTCAAATCATGTCCCTCAGTGCTAGGCCTCCTTTACATTTGCCTAGTTATATATATTGGGAGAAAATAATCAGATCTCATGAACAGGCTCAGAGGTAAATTATGAGGAAATACTATATAGGCTATATATTATACCCAACTGTCACATAAGCCTTGTACCTGTGCTTTTAGCAACAGACTTAGGTGGCTCAGATGGTAAAGAACCTGCCTGTAATGCAGGAGACCCAAGTTTGATCCCTGGGTCAGGATTATCCCCTCAAGAAGGTAACGGCAACCCACTCCAGTATTATTGCCTGGAGAATTCCATGGACAGTGGAGTCTGGTGGACTACAGTCCTTGGGGCCTCAAAGAGTAGGACAGGACTGAGTGACTAACACTTTCACTTTCACTTTTAAAGCAAGCAGCATCACACTTCATAACTAGTTATACTCCATGGTGACTTCACTATAGGAGTTTCTTTCCTTCCAGAAAATCAGGGCAAAAGTATAGCAAACACAATAACTTTCATAAACACAGGCCTCAGTGAACAGAACCAGAATTTAACATCCACTGAAATATAATATTGTTCTCTGTAAAATACCCTTGTCTCCACCAAACAGCTAACAAAAACTAATTTGTTGGCAAAATAAGTCTGGTCAATTGACCATATGAGTTCCTTCAAACTGGCCAAGGGAGAACTCCTCAGGAGTCTCAGACTGAATTCCCAAAAGGTCTCTCAAGCTCAGGAAAGCCATATCAATGGCCTGCCATCAGACTCCATCTTGGTTGATCTCTCTCTTCTAGAAGTCCCCAAAATAGCAAGATTCTTAAACGTGCCAGGAGACAGTGTTTTCCATTCACCTGATGAGGCTGCTTAGAGCCCAAGAGTCTCCATTTCTGGAGGGACAAGGCAGAGAGAAACAGGGAAATGGTTTAATTCTACAAACAAAATTGCTATAAATTATACTCAACTTGAAGGGAAGGCCTTCCCTATATCAGGAAAACACGGATCAAAACCAGTACTATTCCAGACAAAATTCATAAACATTATAACCGTATTCACCAGTTCACTCAGTAATTAATATTTTGTTGACTTTTTATGAAGCCATCAGGCCTTCCATTAGCCTTCTTTAAATTCTTATCCATTCAGCAATTTATCAGAGACCTATTACTATCAAAGATCCTTCCTATGAATCTTTTTAAAGACGAAGTTCTTTTGCAAAAGCATCAGAGTCAAATAAAAACTGTCTAAAAAGACAAGATTATAAAAGACAGAGTTAAGCTTCTGATTACAATGTAATCAATAAAGAAACTTGGTTACACTAATTAGAATTATGACCAATTATAATCTTAACCCTTAGAAATCTTACTCTCTGGCAAAAACCAAGAACCACGTAATTTTACATTTCCCAGTTGGAAAACTTATGCTTTAGTCTTCCTCTCGTAAGAAGGCAAAGGTAGGTAAAGTTAGATCCGCCCAGCAATTAACGTTCCAATATTTTATCCTGTTTGTAATAACCCAGATAGTCAATGAATTCAGTTTCAAGTTACCAAAATCTGGAGAGACTTTTTGTACATTCCCCAAACATAATTATTTCTATAGTGCTATGTGCTAAGTTGCTTCAGACGTGTCCAACTCTTTAAACCCCAAGGACTATAGCCCTCCAGGCTCCTCTGTCCACGGGATTCTCCAGGTAAGAATATTGGAGTGGATTGTCATTTCCTCCTCCAGGGGATCTTCTTGACCCAGGGAACCCACCTCTCTGTGTCTCCTGCACCTGGGAAGGCCAGGTGAATTTACCTAAAAGCTTTTTTTTTTTTTTCCTCCTTTACATAGAGATCACAGAAGATTAAAGTTTCAGAGAGCCAAGGTAAATCATTTACATGATTTACATCTCAAAGGCACAAGAGAAATACCAATTACAAAATGCTCACTTAATACAACAGCAGAGCCATTAGAGGCCATTGCTCTCCAGACCTCTTGGGAGCTCTCAACACAATGAACAACTCACTAGAGGACAGCCACCTCAGGATTTCCCCCCAACTTTGGGATCACCCCTAGAACTTTTGGGCCCCACATGTTAGTAGACAGCCACCTCAGGATAACCCCTGCAATTTGGGGACCCCACTTGTTAGCGGACAGTCAGAAGGGGATCACACCCGCAACTGTGGGGCCCCCATGCTAGTGGACAACACCACAACTTTCCCTTTCCGGTCCCGCGTTTCCTGACATCTCCACGCTCACAGGAGTTTCCTCGGTTTCCTGCTTGGCTTTGCCAGTTGTTGGGGTGTACCCAGCAGGCCTACAACGTCTCTACTTGCCCAGCTTCAAGACCAAAGAAAGGGCCCCGAGTTAGCAACAGAGATATCAAAGGTTGAATGGATTGGGGAGCTTACGTGTCTGAGTGAAGTGAAGTCGCTCAGTCGTGTCCGACTCTTTGTGACCCCATGGACTGTAGCCTACCAGGCTCCTCCGTCCATGGGATTCTCCAGGCAAGTGTCTGAAGAAAGGTCCTATGTCAGCACCACACCACAGGACACAGTGACAGTCTCCACTCTAGGTTTCCGTGGATTGAGACAAGTAAGTTTGTCTCTATTTTTTCACTAGTTAGACATACATCTTTGCCTTTAACCAAAACACTTTATTCCGAACAATCTAATAAGTGCATAAAAGATTCAATGACATCTTCCTCATGGGTGTCTTCAAAGAGTCTGCATATGGATGTGTAGGTGGTCTGTCTTCCATCTAGTCATTAGTGGAACTCAAAGATGGGCCTTTGGACAGTGCTTTTCATTTCTTTCCGTCCGCTTTATAGCATACCTAGACTGATGTGAAGAAGTTTCATCAAAGACATCATGATTCTACATTCTCTGCCCTGACTGCACTCTTTCTCATCTGTCATCCTTCCAGAGATCTAAGGCCCTCTGTGTCTGGCTGTCCTCGCCTCATTATCTACCATTCTACTCTCGTCCGTGGCCAACCAGAGCTGCTCTTTGTTCTTCAGTTCTTTGCCTTTCATTCTCAGACCCAAATATCAATACTGCTCACACAGTTCCAAACAGTCAGAATCAAAAGTCACATTAGCAATTCCTTCTGAATATGCTGTCCATTTTTCAGTTTTCTTTTTTATTTACATTGACTCTTTTTCCCATTTAAAAGATACATACACATTAAGAGGCGGGTACCCTTGATCCTCCAAGAGATTGAAAAAAATGCTTTTAGGTACTGTGGGCTCACATTTAATGGCACATACAGATTTGACTTTCACTTCGGCCCATCTTCATTCCAGTCACTCATATTCAATGCTACACATACTTGACTCTTGGACTTTTTAAAATCTGGTATGCTGAATGGTGCACAAATTAATCCTGTATTACCCTACCCAGCACCTTGTCATTATTTATCAGCATTGACTGAGCTGTCATTGTTATCTATTCATTAGCTTTCGAAAGATTTAAGCCTCTTCTCATGTATAATCTAGCTGTGCTATTTGTCACATTTTGTCAGTAACTCCTCTTTATAGTGGTACCCACGTCACAGCAATAGATCACCTTTGGGACTGAAGTTTTCATGAATACCAGAACTGCTGCTCTTCAGCTACCAGTGCTAACCCTGATGGGGCTCACTGCTGGGACAGATCAAACTTTGTTGTCCTAGTAATGCAGCTATGGTGCCTCATCCCTAAATAGTCTTGTGACACCATCTAGTTTCTGTCACTCCCACTGAAGAGGACTACCAGCTGCCTTCTCAGAAATATTTCAGATTTAGACCAATGGCCCTTTAAGGAAACTGGATTCTACCTAACTTAGGAAAATCCACAGCCCACAAAAGCTTTTCTTCTCAGAGTCCATGGCAGGGCAGGTGCTAGCTAGCAATACAGCCGCATTTCATGGTATTTCAAGGTCTCAAATAGAAGGGAAGGTGATTTCATTATGAAATAGTGATTTCATTATGTTCACGTCAATACTGCTTTTATTTATTTCTTTCATTATTTATTTATTTTGGCTGCATTGGGTCTTCGTTGTTGAGCGCAGGCTTTCTCTAGTTGTGGAGAGCAGGGGCTGCTCTCTAATTGTGGCGCACAGGCTTACTGCGGTGGCTTCTCTTGTGGCAGAGCACAGGCTCTGGGCGTACTGGCTTCAGTAGCTGCGACTGGCTCTAGGGCACATGGGCTTCAGCAGTTGTGGCACGGGGGCTCGAGAACAGGGACTCAGCAGTTGTGGCATACGGGCTTAGTTGCTCCAAGGCATGTGGTATCGTCCCAGACAAGGGACCATGTCCCCTGCATTGGCAGATGGATTCTTACCCACTGTGGCACCAGAAAAGTCTCCATACTGCTCTTAAAATCTCCTGGAAAGTCTGTCCTCTAGACTAACTAGTTCTGGCTCCTGAAGTGAAAACTCTCACATGCCAATCATCAGCATTCACTCTGACTTTTTAACGGCATCAGACTCCAGACAAATTTGCCTTGTGAGAGGCTGGTGCAGCCCAGAACTAAACACAGATTACATAAAATCAGAATACACTCCACGGATACCAGCAACCAGCACAGCATCCTTTGACTAACAGAGTGACACATTCCCACTTGGCTCTAGGGCACATGGGCTTCAGCAGTTGTGGCACGGGGGCTCGAGAACAGGGACTCAGCAGTTGTGGCATACGGGCTTAGTTGCTCCAAGGCATGTGGATCGTCCCAGACAAGGGACCATGTCCCCTGCATTGGCAGATGGATTCTTACCCACTGTGGCACCAGAAAAGTCTCCATACTGCTCTTAAAATCTCCTGGAAAGTCTGTCCTCTAGACTAACTAGTTCTGGCTCCTGAAGTGAAAACTCTCACATGCCAATCATCAGCATTCACTCTGACTTTTTAACGGCATCAGACTCCAGACAAATTTGCCTTGTGAGAGGCTGGTGCAGCCCAGAACTAAACACAGATTACATAAAATCAGAATACACTCCACGGATACCAGCAACCAGCACAGCATCCTTTGACTAACAGAGTGACACATTCCCACATATGGCTTCTTCCCATGCCATATTTTTTTTTTGTCTCTTTGCATATTTTTCTATGAGTCCCCAGTTATGCCATGGAAGAAGATAAAGCAGAGCCAATGGTTAAGGCAACCTCACATAAAAAAATGTCTACATATCTTTTAACACAAATCACGGCCAAACAACAACAATAAAAATGAAAATAAAAGGGGAAAAGCAAATACTTACCTTTAAAAAACAGCCAAGGCTCTGAGTAGGACAGAGAAAGAAACTAGCCTAATTTTTGTCACATAGCCAGTCAACAAACATTGGTTGAATTAGAATCATTCTTGAAAGTCATACCATTGGGCCAGAGTTCACTTCAATAATACAGAAAACAAGGCTCATAAGTGGATCAGCAGTGCAAGCTCCTTGAGAGAGAAACCATCCCATGCATTTCCTCCATGGTATGTAAAAGGCAAGTGATCAATAAATATTTACTAAAACAATAGATACATGAACAGATGAACACTCAGGTGCTTCACTGATCTCACTCTGCAGCAATGCCTGCCAAGACCACAATGCTAAACCCACAATGAAATAGTCCTTTCTCACACTACTATAAAAGTTGAAATTTTCTATTATAAACTGTGCTTTTATTCTTCAAGCTGACAGTGTTTTCAGTTGGATAATAGCATCTCCTCTGGCCTTTTTCTCCCTTACATAGATATTTCAGTAGTGTTTACTGTCTACACTGTAGCAGACACAGGTGCTGCTACAAATTCCGTGTTGCACTGCACTGCAGGGCTTACAGCATGTTTTATCATGGAACCACATTTTGGTCTTAATAAAACATAGTACCGCACAGCATGGCATTCACTGTAACCTAATTAAATACAATGCCAAGGGAAATAGTCGCTGTGAAGGTGAAACACACATGTTATTCACTTCGCCTTTCTATGCAAGGGGGCAGCTAAAGAAGAGTTTAGGAAGAAGGTATGTAACGCAATAAGGTTCAGCACTTAGCCAGCAAAACAGAAAAAAGCTAAGGATATAGGAGGAGAAGACATGGTAGAAAAGTATAAGGAGGAAGGAGAAATGTAATAAGTTATCAGCAGCATTTCAATTCTTGTTTTTTCTACTTAAACTACAATGTCAAAGGATTTTCACACTGAAAGATTTTAGAGACGTAAAAAGTGTCTCTGAGCAGTGGGGACAAGACCAAAAAAGGCCTGTTCTTATCCCCATTACTAGTCAACTTCTAAAAGAATCCCAAAATAGTGAGAATTTATTCTATTTCCTCCACTCGGATAAAACAACGATAGTTAAGGCAAGAATTATTCCCAAGATACAGGATGTCTGGGTGCCAGTCCTGGCTATACCTTTCACTGACTATAACCTAGGGCATATGTCAATTAATGTTTTTGGCCCTCATTACCCTATTTAAAAGTTGAGGACATTGGATTCAACTATCAGTGCTGAGATCCCAATATTGATCTGATGTAAGAAAATTTACCAGCTGAACTTTTGTCTTACCAATGAAATTTGAAATCTTTGCTGACATCATAGGAAGCAATGCTTCACAGTGCATGTGCATAAAAACCTAGGATAACAAACAAAACATGCAAAGAGCACAAGCAATTCTTCCCACCTCTGCAACCTAGGAGACTTGGGCAATAAAGGAACACAGTCCTTGCAAAGCTGTTTACTAATGAGAAGGAGCAAGCTAGTGTACTCCTTTTGGTAATCTCTCTAAGGGCTCTGGGTCCCCATTCTCAGTTTGTGGGGTAGAGAATACTTATCTCCTTCATAAAAAGAGATGAAAAATGCCACAGCATTCTGCTTCCATGAACCACCTTTTAAAAATCCTTCTCTGTGTTAGATACTAGAGGCAGATTATAGGACTAGTTTTGACCACCTCTTAAGATGTCAAGTGAGAGTGGGTTTAACATTTCTTTAGAAAAAGGGAACAATGGTCACCTATTGTTCTCATCTTTGAGCTTCAGCTAAAAATTCAAAACAACAGGAAAAATCCCATTTAACATCTTGTTAGATATATTTTAAATTTTATACAGCCCAAGAGTTTTTTTAATTGCCTCCATCAACAGATAAAAAGCCAGTCTTCTTCCAGTCCTCCTCAACTCATTATATGATGCAACCTACCAGCTGCTCAAGCCAGAAACCTAGAAGACAGACTCACCATCTCTTCTCCCCTACATCCAATCCAACAGCAAATCTCTTGACTCCATGTCCTCCACTCCCAGTATAGAACCAAGCCACCATCCTCACTTGCTGAGATCTCTGCTACAGCCTGACTATCTCTCAGCTTCCACTCTTGCCCCACTACACTACATCATCCACCCAAGAGCCAAGGTAATCTTCTAAAAAGTGAAAGTCAAATTGTGTCACACTCTGCTTAAAATATCCCAGTATCTATCCCAGTATTACTAATCTGCTTGGAATAAAATCCTGCAAATCTTCCATACTACCAGCCTCACTTATTCTTCTTTCCCACTTACTCACTGCCCTCCAAACACCCAGGTCTTCTTTCTGTTCCATGATACAAAAGCTCATCTCCACCTCTAGGCCTTTGCTCTCACTGTTTCTTCTTCATAGAACACTCTATACCCCAATTTGTATCATCCAGATAGATCATAATTCAAATATTGCCTCCTCTGTGAGACTTTCCTTGAATATCAATTCTATCAACCAGTCACTTTCTATCACTGTTTTACTTTTTCCTTTGATCTGTTCATAAGTTGAGCTTCTCTCATACAATTTTTATTAAGCAGAAACACTACTACGTTCCCAAAATGTCTAGAACAGGTCCTGGCTATAGCACTAAGTCAAGGCCTTTTGCAAGAATGAATGAATTTTGTCCTCAGAGTTTAAAGTGTGAAGCAGTTCTTCAAAATAAAGCCTCTTTGAGTTAACATGTATGAATCTTCAGGAAATGTTACAAACTATTATAAAGACTATTGGTAGTTATTAGTTGGGTTACTGTTTTAAATCAAATTTCTTCCCAACCATATAAAGTGTTTAATTTAATCCTAAAAGGTCAAGGGCTTATTTCTGAGTCAGATCAAAGCCATTTTGTTTTGTTTTATTTAGCCATGATACATCAATTTTTATTTCCTTTGAAATTAAATTTTTATTAGATATATGTCCACTTAAAGTAGAAAAGGGGAATATTTTCCCATTGCAGATCAAAAAAAAAAACCCACAAAATACTATTAAGGATAAAGTGAATAAATAATTTTTCATCTCAAGCAGGACACTTTTGAGAGCAAAAGGGGACAGTATTATTAATTGAGCTGTAAAAATAATGTAAACTAGAACATACTGTCACCCTAGTTAAGGGCCAAGAGGTAATTTCAAAGTAAGATGCAGTTGTTTGAGCTAATTTTTTAATTTATATTTGATGGGAGAGTGTGTTAGATTATAGATTTTTGAAAGAGAGAGAGAGAAATGAGAAGGCATGAAAGGAGAGTGCAATATGAAAGAAACAGAACTGGGAAAAGTACTTTTTACAGTCAGGATACAATTAACACTACTTGATAAATATAATAAAATACACTTAATTTAGATCTATATTTTGGAGAAAGAGGAAAAGTTAAAAGTGAATGGACGCAAAAAGGACAGATACACAGAGAATGGCAGATGGGAAGAAAGTCCGAAACAAGCAGTGCGTCTGAAATCAAGCGGTGTGGCACACATAGACCCAAGAAGCTATCATTGGTTGTGTTTCTCAACCTATGGAAGGAAGATGGTGAGATGGAGGCTGACATGTAGATGTCTAGGCCCAGCATCTGCAGAAGCCTGGGAAAGGAGGCATGGTTGGGAAGAGGAAGAAATTATGCTGCAATGCAGGGCCAACAAAACCTTCCTCCCAACTCACAAGGAGGTCTGGAGCCAGGAGGACCCTTCTGAGTTAGCCTAAATTGGAACAAGGGAGCAAGGTCTTTATAACAAGTGTTGATCACTATTGAGATGTTGGGATGTCTGAAAGGAAGCATGAGAGTGAGCGAGGCAATTTTCTTCAGCTAACACCATCTCCAAAGAGAGCAGAAGGCATGGAGTCCATGCAGAAGCTCAGTGACTAGATAAGTCATTTGCTTTCTCCCTCTTTATCTCTGCCAAATGTGTGGCCTTTCACATATCTCCGGCTTTCATTTTTATGCATATGAGGAAAGTGTGTGTATACACTAATTTTTCAATATTTCTCTTGACATGTCCACTTGGGTTAAAATATCCTTGAGGGAGCAACTTGCCCCTTTTCCTTACTGTTTTATCCCAGTAGATCTTAAAATAAACCAATTCATTGGTAGATGTTCAATAAATAGTCTTGGAGAATCGAAATGAGATTCAGTCTGACTCCCAGCATCTTTTACAATCTGGAGCCAGTTGAAAATGAATACTTCCTTTCTTATGTGAGTTCCTTCCTTTGTAGAGAGAACTTCCCATATTTTCCTTGAATTAAACAGTATATTTTTCTGTTGCCTATTATCATCATTCCTTTCTTCATGGCTACACTGAAGACACTGAAGACAATATCTAATGCAGAGTAAGCAAATCAGAAAATGATAGCCATTATCCTTAACTCTATTGTTTATGGGTAAATGCTTAAAATATATGAAATGTCAATTATGAAAATACATAGCATAGTATATTTACATTCATGAACAGAATAACAAATAACATTTAATCATGGTGAGCTTCCCTGAAATGCTGAGAACAGTCCACCTCTCTCAGCCTTAGATTCCATCAATGAGAACATACAAATATCTCACATTACTCAAAATTTTACCAGAAAAAGAATTGATGCTATTTTTAGTAAAATTGAATTTCCTCCAAAAGTTCTAAGTACTCAAGCTTAATTTTGCTGTTTATCTTTCACCTCCTACTTTTCCAGCACTCTGAATGATTTCAAAGGTATTAAAGGAAATAATTCCTAGACAACAATATAAACAGTATTTTGCCTATATAACATTTTGTCCTTTTCATTCTTTAATAAACTTGCTGCAAAAGCATAGTAAAACCCTTGCTGCTGCTAAGTCACTTCAGTCGTATCTGACTCTGTGCAACCCCATAGACGGCAGCCCACCAGGCTCCCCCATCCCTGAGACTCTCAAGGCAAGAACACTGGAGTGGGTTGCCATTGCCTTCTCCAATGCATGAAAATGAAAAGTGAAAGTGAAGTCGCTCAGTTGTGTCCAACTCTTAGCGACCCCATGAACTGTAGGGGAACAATTTAAGCTTATTTGCAAATTTCCATGTAAGTCCTAACCAACTATGGAAGGAAGCTGAGATTTTTAAACATGTAGGGTAATTTTACAAATCACCATAATAAAAATCATTTCTACATGCTTGGATTTTAACTTCCCAAGAGAAGGCAAATACTCTGTAAACTAATAATTGCATAAAAATAATTTGGTTTTAACATATTAGCTGTTAGTCCTTCATATTTCAATCAAATTGTTGAGATTTTTTTATATTCTGACTCAGTTTGCCACTTTTTCTAAGGACTTTTAGATACTTGTGATAATTAGATCTTTCACTCGCCTATTGGAAGCTTTAGTTTCTCCCTCAATTCCTGCCACAAGCTGAGAAGTCACTGGGTGTTGTAGGGCTTAGACAAAACAGGCCAACATCTCCAGAAAATTTTAAATAGAGACAGGTAAGTTTCAAAAATAAGATTCTAAAATATTAGCTATAAGAAAAGTAAAATTCTTTTTTAAGTTTTCAACCACAGATTAGATTCCCATCAAGACAGCATAAAAAAATCGATCAGATTTGAGTTGAAATGTTCTGACCTTCACTGTGACCAAAGTGTTTTTAATGCTCTGACCTAGATTTTTTTCACTCGTAAAATGATCACCTCCAAGGTCACTGTGATGATCCAATCAATGGACATTGAAGATAATATCTGATGTAGAGTAAGCAACTCAAAGTGATAGCCATTATCATTAACTCTATTATTTATCAGTAAATGCTTAAAACATATGAAGTGTCACTTATGAAAATATATAGTGCAGTATATTTACATTCATGAACTGAAAAACAAACTATATTTCATCAGAGTGGGCTTCAGATTCATGTTAATGCTTTCAAATAAGTAGTCATGTATGGATGTGAGGGTTGGACTATAAAGAGCTGAGCACCAAAGAACTGATGCTTTTGAACTGTGGTGTTGGAGAAGACTCTTGAGAGTCCCTTGGACTGCAAGGAGATCCAGCCAGTCCATCCTAAAAGAAATCAGTTCTGAATATTCATTGGAAGGACTGATGCTGAAGCTGAAACTCCAATACTTTGGCTACCTGAAGCAAAGAACTGACTCATTTGAAAAGACCCTGATGCTGGGAACGATTGAAGGCAGGAAGAGAAGGGGACGACAGAGGATGAGATGGCTGGATGGCATCACCGACTCAATGGACATGAGTTTGAGTAAACTCTGGGAGTTGGTGATGGACAGGGAGGCCTGGCATGCTGCAGTCATGCAGTTGCAAAGAGTCGGACATGACTGAGTGACTGAACTGAACTAATCCTTTATATACCTACCATGTCTTGGGCTCTCCCAAAGTTAAGTATAAACCAATTAATTATTTCTTTGCAAAGAGTCGGACATGACTGAGCGACTGAACTAAACTGAACCCTTTTATCTTTCTTTCTTACAAGAATTAAAGAGTTCACTTTCTTTTTACCTTGATAAGTATCAGGCCGAGGGCAGGCCACACACAACTGATCATAACTAGGAAAGCACACCTCCATAATCATCCTGTGACAAATTATTCCATCAATATTTGGAGGCAAGTCTTTTCATAGACAACTTCTCTCCCCAGCCATTTGTCTTACATCTTTTTACCTTATCCGTCTCTGCAAATCTGCTACAGTGAGCAATGAGAACATTTCTCTGGGTGTATGCTTTAAAGACACAGTCAGTATTTTATTTCTATTATTATTAATGAAAAGATTTAACATTGTCTGTTACATTTTTAGTGCTTGTCACAGGCTTGTAGATACTAACAACAAGATTTTAAAGAGCTTTGAGCTATCTGGATAATTGTTTACCTCATGTAAGAATTACACAGCAATGTATTAAATTACTTTATGACTGAAGCCTTGCTGAGTAGCTAAGAACATCAGCCATGCATATTCAGTAAGAAATGGGAACCTTTGAGAGAAGTCCTAGCTGAATACCAACCAACTGAGCATCTATTGATCTGAGTGTTTTTCTATTTTTAATTAGAAATTGACTTTTGCAGTCATTTTACATTAGTAACAGATTAAAAAAAGCGGGAGATTTAGAGTATTTCGACGTTTACCTAAAAACCTGATATTATGTGTTGTTTCTACAAATCCAATATTACGTGGGGGATTGAAGTAGTTATCTGGATAATTTAAAAACTCATGATATGCTATTAAGGGGAAAGGATGGAAGTAGGGAATGGAGACTCAAATTATCCATTTAAAAAAAATCATTGTCTCTCCATTTACCACCATTAGTTCCCAAATGAAATGCCTCATTTAGGAGACAAGAAGTTCCAAAGCAAAGAAAATATTTCAATGCAATTATATCTAATTGTTTTTCAAAGCACTTGCAAAACAATTATTCACATCAGTAAAAAGTGGGGAACTCTGGCAATGGCATCACAAGTAAAACTTTGTCTAAATTATTTAGGTTTCTCACACAATGTCAGCCTTGCTCAAATGCAAGCTCAAATGCAAAGCAACAAGGTCTTGGACATGTTTGAAAAGCCAGTGAAGCAACTTCCCTCCCCTTCTCCCTCTAGTGCAATCATGGTGGGTAGAAGAGATACAGAAAAGTTAAGGCAACAAGACAATCTGAATTGGTTTGAAAGTGGCAGCGAAGTTAGGATCACTGATACAGAGTCATTGACACCATCAATAAACTTTATTTTAGCCATGCCATTCACATTTACTAAAGCTTTCACCCTAAAAGAAACCTGATAGATAGAAGCCAGAAATCTGAGTACAAACCTGTCTTTCTACCCTCCTATTTAGCTGCCTTCCCACCAGCCTAGCTCCCTGGGACAAGAGGATGAAGCCCACACATTAGACAACAGACCAGTCTAAAACCAGGGCACTGGCTCACAGGTACGTAAATCTTGCTCTTTAGGGGAGCCATGCATCAAGCGTTCCTTTGACAATTTAACATGAAAATTTGTGTCACACTGCTCAATCCCTGAGTTCACACTCCTTGAACAGGTTGAATGAAGTAAAATAAACCTGCCATCTGTTCCTGACACTTGTTTAATTTTGGAGGGAATCTAAAATTTGACTAACTCTGTAAGAGAAGCCGAGAAAACGTAAACAAAGCCTCTTCACTTAAAATTGACTAAATGCGTGTTTTTCTCAGTTCCAGACAATCTGCTGTCTTCCAGCTGTGCTTGCTCAATTCGGCCTCATCCTGGGAGCCCTGGTGTCACCACAGTGAATAGGATGGGTTCAGTGGAGATGAGACTGCGCCAAGCCAGCTTCGCCCACAGCATACCAATGAGTGCCCCGGGAAGGCATGAATAATGCAGAGCACACGAGGGTAGCCAGCCCGGCAAGGCCCTGTACGAACATCAGCGGAGGCAGCCGGGACTCACACGACTGAATGTGTCTGCACAGGCTGACTGTCTGCGAGGCTGCCTGGTCTCCTAATCGCCAGTCTCCTTTCCCGTCACCCTCAAGGGCTTCATGAATAAAGATGAAGGACAAACACTTTCTGCCTGTCTGTAGTACCTCAGCAGGTGCACACTTAATAAACTTTCTTATCTCTCTGGGTACGAATGACCTCAGACATTCTGCAAACCCAAAACTCTCATTATTTTTTCTCCTTTTTGTCCATAAAAGATATGCCTGAGCCACGGAGCAGGAGAAGAAAATGCATGGGTGACAACAGTGAAACAACAACAACAACAAAATCTCCAAGAGACGCATAATGTCCACACAGAAAATGTCCACCCCCAGTCACAAATGTGCCTCACTCCTTAGCAACCCACCTGCTCTACCCACCAAAGAAAAATCAACGAATTCAAAGTTTGTGTCTGTTAGCACATGAGAAGGAGCCCCGAGTATTTCTAAGAAAGATTTCTGAACATCTTTGGAAAGAGAAATTGGGATTGTATTAATTTGGTCATCTGAACAGATAAGATGTGATGCATGCATGCTCAGTCATGTCTGACTCTGTGAGACGCTATGGACTGTAGCCCATCAGGCTCCTCTGTCCATGGGATTTCCCAGGCAAGAATCCTGGAATGGGTTGCCATTTCTTCCTCCAGGGGATCTTCCCTACCCAAGGATCAAACCTGCACCTCCTGTACTGCAGACAGATTTTTTTTTTTACTGCTGAGCCAGCCGGGAAGCCCCATCTGAACAGATAGCCAGCCTCAAACTCTAAAGCTGATGCAACAGCTACAGACTTTACATATAGCCATCATGGAAAGCATAAAGGGGAAGAGTTGGTAGTACAGAGCGCTTTCACATTGTGGTTTATAATCAGATTACAACCTTTAACTGACCCATGGTAATATAAAGACACAGATGCAGGGAACTCAGCCAGAAATTAAATACATTTTCAAAGTCACAATTATCTACAAGTGAGTTTGTTCTTATACATGGCAACTTCTTTCATTCCACAGCGAGAGGCACATGATAGGTGTTTACTGGATGCTTTGAATGAATGGGTAGACATGAGTCTGAGTGAACTCCGGGAGTTGGTGATGGACAGGGAGGCCTGGCGTGCTGCGATTCATGGGGTCGCAGAGAGTCGGACACGACTGAGCGACTGAACTGAACTGAACTGACTGTTAAATTGTGGATCTTGCTACTGGTCTCTCTTGCTTCCCTAAGTGTTCAATGCCTCTTCCAACATGCAGTTGGTATTATCATACAAACACACACACACACACCTAAATTGTGGTAAAATTTAAAAAGGACTAAGCATGAAAATCAGGGAAGTATGAACTAAGCTAGAACAAGGTGAGGATAACAATGAAAAAGCATTGTGTATAGGTCGTAACAGTCTGCTGAGTTACTTCCAAACTTCCTGAGAACCAAAAGAGAAAATCTGCCCGGTAACATACACGTTTGTGTCACCAGAAAGGATAAAAGATCTCAATTTCTCAGAAGAAGTCATGTTCTAAGTTAGCATCAGTATTAAAACAATATGCTCATATGCAAAACCCTGTTCTGCTATTACAAAAACATGCTAGTTTGGGGGGCAGGAGGTACAAGGAGCCAGACCCACTCATGCCTCAGGCCTTTGTAGTCATTGTCTACTCTTCAGAATACTCTCCCCCTGTCAGTCACACGGCTCAGTCCCTCACTGCCTCAGGTCTTAACCTCAAGTGTCACAGTCTCGGTGAGGCCCCAGCAGCTCTGCTTAAAATTGCAACTACCTCCTCCGCCCCCACCCTGCCATTCTCTGTTTTATTTTTCTACACAGTTTCTTAACATGCCATAAAATATATCCATTTTGTTTATTGCCTTTAACTTCAGGCCCATGAGTTTCATGGAATCAGATTTTCCTCTGTTTTGTTCACTACTGTATCCCAGGGCCTATAACAGTATCTGGAAAATTTACTGAATGAATGAATAAGTGGACAAATTCTCAGCAATGTTATTATGACATGTTACAGTTTCCCGTGGTGAAGTGATTCCAGTGGACAAGATAATTTAGTCCTATTATATGGGCATCTAGCCCTGTGGCTTGATCCAGGGTCAGATAATTAAACCACCCACAGAGGCTCTTAACCATAGAAACAGACTCCTTTTATCATACTCCTTTGAGCCTCTCAAGAAAGAAATAGACCTTCTAATGCAATGCTCTCTGATAGAAATATAAGGTGAGCCACAGATATCATGTTAACTTTTTAAAAGCCACATTTAAAAAGTGAAATTGATTTCAATAAAGTGTCTTGCATACCTAAATTATTGTTTCAATACATATACAAAATATTTTCATGCCATCCAGTTTGCAGTAATTTGTTACAGCAGCCACAGGAAACTAATATATTGACAAAGAAAAAAAAAGAAATGAAAGAAGGAGCATTGCTACTGACCTTGCAAAAGTTAAAAATATTACAAGGAAAATATTATAAATAACCTGATGCCACAAATCCAAAAACTTAGATGAATCGCACAAATTCCTTAAAAGACATAAATTATTAAACTGACTCAATACAAAATAGAAAATCCAAAGAGACTTATAACAAGAGAATAAGTTAATAATTAAAAATCTTCTCATACTGGGAATTCATATTAAAACATAACATAAAACATAATTCCTCTTTTTCTCTCCTTTCCTTGTTTTATTTTCTTTAAGATAGCATCTTCTAACATTATGATCCATACACAAACTCATTTCCTCCATTTGGAGAGACCAACAGACAGTCAATATAAAAGTGAGTTGGAAAGTTTAAAGTACTATACAAGGGCTTCCCTGGTGATTCTATGGTAAAGAGTCTACCTGCCAATGCAGGAGACATGGGTTCAATCCCTGATCCAGGAAGACCCCATATACAGCGGAGCAACTAAGCCTGTGCACCACAACTACTGAGGCCACCCACCCTAGAGCCTGTGCTCCCCAGCAAGAGAAGCCACTGCGATGAGAAGCCCACGCACTGCAACTAGAGAGGAGCCCCCACTCTCCACAACTAGAGAAATGCCTGCACAGCACTGAAGACCTGGCACAGCCGAAAAAGTAAATTAAACTATTTTTTTTTAATATATAAAGTACTATACAATGTTAACCACTAATAGTAATTTTAAAAATTCCGTACACCCTCATTTGACAAGAAACACATAGTTAAGGGAAACATACTGGACCCCCAAACAGAGTATCTTGTATTCCCCTCCCACGAATTGGGAACACCCATGACCTTTCTGTAGCATTGGTCTGAGATGTGAGATGGGGGATGGAAAGCTTCTTAAAGGGACGGATTCTGTAGAAATGTCACAGAATGCAGTCCCAGGTGGGAGGGATATCTGAGGCATCTCACTTCTGGCAGCACAGAATTAAGGTGAGCAATGAAGCACAAAATGAAACCAGAAATGGCTCCTTGGGTATTGTCTTGTCTCTTACCAGCCTTTAAAACTGTCATTTCCTCAGCTAACGAGTGAAGAGTGAAACCCAAATCTGGCAAGAGCCTCATTCTTACTTCTCATGTACCTGTACTGGGGTCAGACTTAGGACTTGGTTTTCTTCCATGCCTGAAAAAGCATTGCATTTGCCAGTCATCTGGAAGAGAGGGACAATGAACGTTAAGGAAAACAACCAACTCTCAAAATAGATTCTTTCCACAAAGGGTACTCATAGAATATTTACCTCAAAGTCTTCAAAATCCAGAACACCTGGAATGTCGCAGGGAGCCCTAACTAAGCAGGTGGACCTCGGAGGACCTCACAGCTCTATGCGTTTTAGGGAATAGAGCTCCTGCTGCCCTAGGAACACTCATGCTGGCTGATATCCAGCGTCCCACTGATCTTCTGACAGGATGAATGTTAAAATGCCAATTGCACCATGAAGACTTTATGTTAGGGTTCACAGACATTTGCAGCTTAATGTTAATGAGTGTCAGATCCTTTTGTGGGCATGAGTTAGCTTTTCAAGGAGGAAAAATACACATTGAATCAAAAAGTAGTGGATGTCAGCCACTTTACAATTTTACCTAGGTCAGGCCTGAAGCTGTGGCTACTGATTCAGCTGATTGAAAACTACCACTTCATAAAAATGGAACCATTTTACTAACAAAAGCCTTCTATTTTGTCTCCCACAGGAATGGCATTGTGGTTTAGAATGTGACTATCTGGACAGGAGGGAATGGAATACATCAATTTATTTGAAAATCATACTTGGAAGGAAAAAGAACTTGAGAGACTTTAGTGTTTCATCAAAAGGAAAGAAACTGTAATCCCTTGAAACACTGAGCAGATAAAATAAAATTAGAAAAACCTAGAAAGATCCATTTATTTCCTTAACTGAGGCAGAAGACTGTTTTCCACAACCCCCCAAAATTGCAGGAGACAATGACATAGTCTGAGATACACAAAGTAGTTCTCTGAGCAGGGAAAAGAGAAAAAAGGAGAAGTCATTGGGTTGGCCAAGAAGTTCGTTTGATTTTTTAACAAAAATGAGCTAAATTTTTACCAAAGGTGAGAGCCACTGGTCAGTGTCTGGCTGCACTCCTCCCCTGAACGGGGCTTGATCTGAAAGCGGCTGGGTTGGGCTGCCCAGCACGTTGCGGAGCACTGGCTGGCCCAGGCCTGGCAGGAGACTCGGTGATGATAGAGTCACAGTTCGATCAGTCACTCAGTCATGTCTGACTCCTTGTGACCCCATGGACTTCAGCACGCTAGGCCTCCCTGTCCATTACCATCTCCCAGAACTTGCTCAAACTCATGTCCATGGAGTCAGTGATGCCATCCAACCGTCTCATCCTCTGTCGTCCCCTTCTGCCGTCAATCTTTGCCAGCATCAGGGTCTTTTCAAATAAGTCAGTTCTTTGCATCAGGTGGCCAAAATGTGGTCCATTGAAGAAGGGAATGGTATGACACTGAAAGATGAACTCCCCAGGTCGGCAGGTGCCCAATATGCTACGGGAGATCAGTGGAGAAATAACTCCAGAAAGAATGAAGAGACGGAACCAAAGCAAAAACACCACCCAGTTGTGGGTATGACTGGTGATGGAAGTGAAGGTCGATGCTGTAAAGAGCAATACTGCATAGGAACCTGGAATGTTAGATCCATGAATCAAGGCAAATTGGAAGTGGTCAAATAGGAGATGGCAAGAGTGAACCTCAATATTTTAGGAATCAGCAAACTAAAATGGACTGGAATGGGTGGATTTAACTTAGATGACCATTATATCTACTACTGTGGGCAAGAATCCCTTAGAAGAAATGGAGTAGCCATCATAGTCAACAAAAGAGTCTAAAATGCAGTACTTGGATACAGTCTCAAGAACAACAGAATGATCTCTGTTAATTTCCAAGGCAAACCATTTAATATCACAGAATCCAAGTCTATGCCTGGACAAGTAATGCTGGAGAAGCTGAAATTGTATGGTTCTATGAAGACCTACAAGACCTTCTAGAACTAACACGCAAAAAAAGATGTCCTTTTCATTATAGGGCACTGGAATGCAAAAGTAGGAAGTCAAGAAACAACACCTGGAGTAACAGGCAAATTTGACCTTGGAGTACAGAATGAAGCAGGGCAAAGGCTAATAGAGTTCTGCCAAGAGAACACACTGGTCATAGCAAACACCCTCTTCCAACAACACAAGAGAAGACACACATGGAAAGAGTCACAGCACTAGAAAATAAAGCTAAAGCCTAAAGTTTTACTCACATGACAGGGGAAACATGAGCCTCGAAGACTCACACCTTGGAAGGCCACTTCTTAAGAAAATAAATATGACACAGAGCTCTTAGCAGCCTCAAGAAGCACAGAAGCTGCCTGGGTCTATAGCTCCCTCAGTTAAGGTGTCAGTGGAGATTTACCAAAGCCAGAATGGTCACATGAGTTTTACATGACCACTCAGAGCACTCCGTACCCAGCATGAAGTAAAATAAGCCTCCCATCCTCGTCACAGCAGACAGCCGTCAGAACCGGCAAGCTGGGTGCCACCTCAGGACAAGTGGCCAGGGGTTGTCATTAAAACAAAGCTTCTCAGCTTACAGGATCAAATTTTGTGTGGACTTTTGATTTTCAAGATCATAATTTGTTTCCCTAAATTATATGTTTGGTACCTGCTATCTTGGGTTAAATTTCCCAAATCTGATCAGGCCAATTCCAATCAGGGGAGTCATAAGCTCCTTTTTAACTCTATTGTGAATTACTACAGAAAATGTCATGTTTTAAGCTTTAGGAGTTAAGTATTCAAATGTTTTAAAGTATAGCTTTTTACATTGTAATTCCTTTAATCTCCTAGAATTATTGCTAAAAATATTGAATGACCTGAAGTTGTTAAGTTTGGTAGTGCAATCAACCACAATGTTTCCATCTTATAATTATTAGTATACTGCTGGTGTTTTGAGGCTGCAGTCCCACTCTGCTTACCCTATCGACTGCTTTTGTATGTGTTCCAGTGAATGTGAACTCCTGTGTCTTCACATCCCCTCTCCCTGCCCATTACCCCAGCAAGGAGATCTAATCTGAGTTCCCACAAGCTTCATACATGTTTCTCAATGAACTTGTTTCTGGGTCAAATTTTTCTTCCGTTTTTTCTTTCTCTGTTACTCCATCCCATCAATGCTGTTGAATTACAAATTTGAAGCTTTAAAAAAATAATAATAAAATGGAAATTACATAGTCTAAAGTAAATATTTTACTCCCCCCAACTATTACTTGAGGAGTAGGTCAGCTGAAAAATATGCATTTGCCATACGTAAGGGGTCCCTTCTGCATATGTTTAATTTAGTTTACATCTGGCTTTCAACACATACCTGCAATTCTGCATGAAACTCCTCAACAGACAAATGAATGGGTTTATGAAATAAACAGGAACAGAAATAACCTAGCAAATCTTCATGCATCCAACAGAGTCCCCAAACATAAGTTTATTTCAGTGACAACTGTAGCCAAATATTAAATAAGGAATTAAAACACTAAGTACTAAAAAAAAAAAGGTGCTTTAATTTGTTACAGCTCATGTCCATAGAACATACATGAATCTTCAGGTGTCCTCTTAGCTTCCTGAGACTCCTAGATTCACAAATCTAGAATTTAAAAGCAGCTGGAGCTCACTGGCACCTCTGATTTTATGTTCCTGAATCTACTTAATTCCCATGACTCCAAGAAGACAACTGCTCAAGGTGGGACCAAATGCCCTGTGTGATTCCTACAGCCAAATGCAGCTGAGTTTTCAGACAGGACTTTCAGAAGCAAAATGCCCAGTACAGTAGAGACATATCTAACTTCTAAAATTTTAGATTCAGAATTTTAGTACAAGTAAAGAGTGAAAGAAAAACTGTGTGTGCAACTGTCAGCCTATCAACTCTTAACAAATAAAAAGATTCCACTCATCTAAACCCTACTTTGATCTAATGACAGATACGTGAACTGATGGTTCCGGTACATATCAAAATAGCATCTGTCAATCCCGGCAAGAAGATGAATTGCGTCTATGTGTCTTCTTTTGGAGCTAAAACTAATTATCAGGGTCTTAAAATCCTTTTGATGGATTAAGAGTTCCTGGTGAGCACAGTTAAACAAACCATTAGATTGAGAACAAAACTTTTTTCACACTGCAATGATCTGCTAATGAGCTGACTGTTGCCACATTCATCAGTTAGGAATTTGAACAATAGAAAATCTGAACAATTTTTTTCTTTGTTTTCTTTTCCTTTTTTGAATTGAGATTATTTTTATAAATAACAAAACACATAGATTTTTAGGTATATATTTGATAAGTTTTAATAAAAGTATATATCTGTGTAGGCATAATGCTGGTTAAGATATAAAATACCTCCACCACCACAAAAAGTTCCCAGTGCTCATTCCAGTGAATCTCACCATCACCACGCAGAAGCAATCTTGGTTTAAATTAGAATAGTAATAGAAATTACTGTTATTAATGTTAATTTGGTAATAGAAATTAATTAGCAATATAAATTACTGTTACCACAGATCAGTCTTTCTAATTCTAGAGTGTCATGTAAATAGAATCATACAGTATGTACTATTTTGCATCTAGCTTCTTTCATTCAGTGTTTTCAAAGTTCATCCATGTCTGTATTTTGTTGGTTATTATGTCAATATATCAGAGTTTGTTTTCTACCCTCCTGGTAATGGACAACTGAGCTGTTTCCAGTTTGAGGCTATGAAAAATAAGCTGCTCTGAACATATTTGTACAACTGCTTTGGTAAACATACGATTTATTTCTCCTAAGTAAATACCTAGAAGCAGGCTTGCTGAGTTGTAGGGTAGTTACAGGATTTAACATTAAAAGCAATTGCTGAGCCTTTTTTTTACATGAAAACTTCTACCTCCTCCAATTTCTTCCACTGATGACTACATGTCAGACCCCAACCACAGGCCCATTCTAATGTATAATTTAAGATGTTTTGCTTCTTTCGGCTTTCTGCTCTAGCAAGTAACTTTGATTGTCATTGGCAAGACAGCTTTAAGAACTCAATCCCAACCACTGCCAGTAAAATTTTTAAAATAAACAACAAATAAAGAAAATATACATATATGTATATATATAGCTGAGTCACTTTGCTGTACACCAGAAACTTGCATAGCATTATATATCAACTATATTTCAATAAAATAATTTTTTTTAAAAAAGAATGCTCAAAAGATGAATTAGCTGCCTAGACCAGATCTTCAGAGGTTCTCCCAAGAAGGAATGTTATGCTTTTTGTTATAAGGGCAGCATTCCTTGATTAGCCTCTGAGCTTAGACAGCTGGAAACATTTTTTTTTTAATATCATTTGGTTTAAGCAGTGAAATCACTGCTAAAAGAAAGAGTATTATGTAAATCAATATTAAAATTAACTGCATGTTACTAAAGTAATCTTGAACAGGTCTTTGCCTTTGTTTCTGCTTTGGAGCCTTGGGGTTCCCCAAATCCTCTTGGGTGGCATTCACCAGCACTAGGGGGAGGAAAGCAGTTGTTCACATTAAGGCAGATGCAGTTTTGGCATGATCAGCAGCCGTGCTCTTCACAGGATTAAGATTCATCCTTTTGATTATATCAAAAAACAAGAAAACAAAAGGCGCTGCTTGAAAATAATGATTTAGCACAGAACACATTTTGCTTTAGTCAAACCTTTTTTTTTCTAAGGAAAAAGTGTGTGGGGTTATCTCTTGAAAATGCCAGCATGGCTGTGAACACTGGGGAAATTAAAAGACTGAATAGAATGGATTTCTTAGGAAAAATCAGTGTGAGTATGCAGAGGGTTGCATGGCTTATTTATGAAGTTGTGTGCTAGGGGAGGATTATCTGCCTCAGACTTATCTATTACTTTGTCGCAGTGGATTTTAAATATAGAGGCTTTCTTGCATTGCGCAAAGCCAAGTTCAAATGGAATCTAAAACTAATAACTTTGGCAACTTTGGTTATGACATAGAAATCAGAAAATCAGAGGTATAATACCATCTCTACCGTCATCCCTTGCCCAGAAAAAGGAACAGCTTTGAAGAACATTCTGTAGCCTTTTCACATAGCATCAATTATTCTTTCGTAGAAACAGAGGTCAGTGGAATGTTAATGAAGGTGTCTAAAGTAATGAATGCTGCCTAATAAGGCTGACAGTCAGGACATCCCCATTTACCACTGTGGCCAAAACGGACGGAGACTGAGATGCCTCTGTCATGTGAGGAAGAGATTCGTAATCTGGAATTACATGTTACACAAACAGAACCACCAACAGGCTTGTGAATGTAGATTCCAACACAGCAGCTGGGTGCCTTGAGGTTACATGCTGCCACTTAATAGCACTATTCTGCATCAATAATTTTTTTATTGTTGTTTTTAAGTTGAAAAGTGCTTTATAGCTATTGGTCATTTTTCAGAATATTCTGAAAATAAAAATGCTGAGTCAATCCTTTTATTCTCAGATTTTATCTCAGAAGAAGATGACTAGGAATAAAAAAGTTACACAAAGAATAGACAAGCATTAGTCCCCAAGATTGCCTCTTCCCAGTCCTGACCAAACTTAGTACTTTTAATTAAAAATATGAGTCTCTACAAACAGTCTATGAAATGCTTTTCATAGTTCTTCAAAATTAACATTATCCAATGATCGTCCATGTTGAACAACAATATGGAACGTGGAACATTAAAAATACGATGAGCTTTGTCCTATTGTGGCCCCCACAGTTACTTCTGTGTATGAAGCATGACATCACTATTTCCCCGAAGGTTACACTCAAAATGTGAATGTCTTTGAAAGCAAACCTTTTGCCTCTTGGTAATAATCCAACTGGATGAGATATTAATTAAAATTTTGTCCTAAATGCATGGGCTACTTGCTATTAGAAAATACTAACTAGGGAAAAGTTTGCAATTTCCACCAAATAAAATAAATGGCCAGTCATTCCAAAGACACCACAGTCATATCTGTTTTCTTTCAAGAATCATAGTTCCAACCTAGCACTCTTACAAGCACTGTATGAGTGAGAGACAGAAATACAAAGTGTAACATGACTCATCCTATAACCAGACTCAATATGAAGAGAGTGGATCTTAGAACTCAGCCAAGTGGTTTGGCTCCTGTGACATGACAATTTCTTCATAAGGGAGTTTTACCTAAAAGGCATCAGGAGGGCTCTCCAATGAGATTTACCAAGAAGTGGCTCATCTGCACGACTCCTTAAGTGGTACTCTCACTCGCCTTGGGTCCTGGCTCCTTTCAGTTCTCATTCATGTAACAGAAATCCTGCCTCCTCTGGGATCACCATGTGTTTCTTGAAAGGGGATCATCTGGCCAGACTCAGATCATTAGGCTTCTCCTGAAACCACATTTAATCTCTGGTTTTCCTAATAGGAAACAGAAGAACTACTTACTTGTGACAGGTTCATTGGTTGAAAGAAATCTGGTTGTTTGCTAATCTTCATGTTTAAAAAGTCTAAAAACAGCACAATGATCTTCACAGAAAACTAATACAAGAAATAAAAAACCAAAGTCAAGAGTAGTTCAGAATCATTGGGGTGAACAATTTGTCCTGGATTTCCTGGGACTTTTCTGAACTTTACACTTACTGAAAGCTCCACATCCCCGAAACTTTCTTAGTCCTGGGAAAACTTGTGTGGTTGGTCTCATTTATTTTAATAGCTAACAGCCTGGAATCTCATTCTGGAATCTCTTTTAAGATCTAACAAATCTTATTAAGATGAAGCTTCTTTCAGTATCTTTCCTACAAGTTCATGCTATACTTCTAAAAGATGTACAGCAATAGGTGTTCTAGTTTCCTAGGGCTACCATAACAAATTACCACACACTAGGTGCTTGAAACAATAGGAGTGTATTATCTCACAGTTCTGGAAGAGGTCAGAAGTTCTAAATCTTCCCTCCAAAGACCAGAAGGAACAAACCTTTCTTGTGTTTTCTAGCTTCTGGTGCTGGCCAGCAATCCTTGGTGTTCCTCGGCTTATGGCAGCGTAACTCCAGTTTCTGCCTCTGTCTTCCCCTGGCATCTTTCATGTGTATCTGTGTCTCTTTGTGTCTCTCCTCTTCTAATCATTCATATTGGATTTAGGGCCCTAATCCAATGTGACCTCATTTTAAGCTAACTAATATCTGCAGGATGGATAAAGAAGATGTGGTACATATATATAATGGAATTCTATGCAGCCATAAAAAAGAATGAAATAAGGCCATCTGCAGCAACAAGGATGGACCTAGAGCTTATTATACTAAATGAAGGAAGTCAGAAAGAGAAAGACAAATACCACAGGATGTCACCCATATGTGGATTCAAATGGCACAAATCAAATTATCTTTGAAACAGCAGCAGACTTGCAGACATAAAGAACAGACTTGTGGTTGCCATGGGGGAGGGGAAGTAGAGGAGGGATGGATTGGGAATTTGGGATTAGCAGATGTAACTATAACATATGGAGAAGGAAATGGCAACCCACTCCAGTACTCTTGCCTGGAAAATCCCATGGATGGAGGAGCCTGGTAGGCTACAGTCCACGGGGTCGCAAAGAGTCGGACATGACTGAGCAACTTCACTTCACTCGCTTCACTCACTTCATACTTTATCACTGGAGAAGGAAATGGCAACCCACTCCAGTATTCTTGCCTGGAGAATCCCATGGACAAAGGAGCCTGGTGGGCCACAGTCCATGGGGTCACAGAGAATCAGACACGACTGAAGTGACTAAGCACTATAATATATAGAATAGATAAACAACAAGGTCTTACTATATAGAATAGGGAACTAGATTCAATATCCTGTGATAAACCATAATGGAAGAGAATATGAAAAAGAAGAATCACTTTGCTATACAGCAGAAATTAACACAATTTTGTAAATCAACTGTAATTCATTAAAAAATAAATATATACATATATGTGTGTGAGTATACACACACACACACATATACACACCCATTTGTGTGGACTTCCCTAGTGGCTCAGCAGTGAAGAATCTGCCTGCCAATGCAGGAGACACAGGTTCAATCCCTGGGTCAGGAAGAACTCCTGGAGAGGAATTGGCACCCAAGTATTCTTGCCTGGGAAACCTCTTGTATAAAGGGGCCTGGAGGGCTACAGTCCACAGGGTTGCCAAAGAACTGGACACAACTTGGCGACTAAACAACTTCAACGACAGCAACTAATTGTGTGTGTGTGTGTGTGTGTGTATAAACCAATTAGATTTGTAAAGACTCTATTTCTGAATAAGACTGTATTCACAAATAAAAGGGCTTCCCCTGTGGCTCGGCTGGTAAAGAATCCGTTTGCAATGCGGGAGACCTGGGTTTGATCCCTGGGCTGGGAAGATCCCCTGGAGAAGGGAAAGGCTACCCACTCCAGTATTCTGGCCTAGAGAATTGCAAGGACTGCACAGTCCATAAGGCTGCAAAAAGTTGGATATGACTGAGCGACTTTCACTTTCACACATAAAAACCAGGAAGTAGGACGTCAACAAACCTTTTTTTTCCCATTCTCTTTTATTCTGCTTTTTTTTAAAAAAAAGTCATATTCCATTTGAGTCCTAAGCATGTAAGCAGGTATCATGGAATGTAAACAAGTAAGGAAACAGAAATATATTGAATGAACCATATGTGAAACAATGCTGTGACTTGTACAAATGAAATTGCTGCTTGGCTACACTAAAGAATTAACACCAAAACGTTTAACAAGAGACAACATAGGAATAAGCTATTTTAATAAAGCAAAACCAAATTTTTGTTTATTTTTTGTTTTTTTTTAATTTATTTATTTCAATTGGAGGCTAATTACTTTACAATATTGTGGTAATTTTTGCCATACATTGACATGAATCAGCCATGGGTGTACATTTGTTCCTCATCCTGAACCCCCCTCCCACCTCCCTCCCCATCCCATACCTCAGGGTCATCCCAGTGCAACAGCCCTGAGCACCCTGTCTCATGCATCAAACCTGGACTGGCAATCTGTTTCACACATGAAAATATACATGTTTCAATGCTATTCTCTCAAATCATCCCACCCTTGTCTTCTCCCACAGAGTCGAAAAGACTGTTTTATCATCTGTGTCTCTTTTGCTATCTCGCATATAGGGTCATTGTTATCATCTTTCTAAATTCCATATATATGTATTAATATACTGTATTGGTGTTTTTCTTTCTGATTTTATATCCACTAGTTCTAAAAATGAAATTAGACTTTTCCAACCCTTAACATCTACATTTAATAATAACTTCTAAACAAAATACAGATGATAAAACAGCAAATTACAATATATCTTGTACAGCATACAATATGTTTCACTGTTCACACTTACTTTAACTCTAGTTGGTCATTATGTACTCAATGCATAAACATCACTTCAAATAACATTTTCACAATTAACAAAAAATGTGACAAGGCTCTCTTAAAATGGCTTTGTTATAAATTGTATAGAATATACAGAATTACAAAGTCAAGTATTTTTTATCAAAATATATACCTCTCCCTGAAACTAACACAAGCTTCAACATTTTAAAGAAATAATACAATTATAAAAAATATTTGCAAAATTATTTTTTCGTGTATAAAATTCCACCATATTTACTTTGGTCTAGAATACAAGTCCACTGTAAAAATGTCCACATAGAAGGGCTGGGAGACATCATTACATGTAATCATTTTATACTTGGAGTTACTTCAAGTCAAAATGACTGAAATACGCAGTAATTCTTGATTCATAATCCTGATTGAGATAAAACAAATTGGTAGATCACAGGACTGCTTATTCAATTTTCTAATTATCAATTCAAAAATGATTTTCATAAGCCCTTTGTGACATCTCTTTAACAAAACCCAAATAAACAGTTCAGGTATATATATATATATATATATATATATATATACATACATACACACAATATGGCATAAAGTGAAGAAGAACTAAACAGCCTCTTGATGAAAGTGAAAGAGAGTGAAAAGTTGGCTTAAAGCTCAACATTCAGAAAACTAAGATCATGGCATCCAGTCCCATCACTTCATGGCAAATAGATGAGGAAACAGTGGAAACACTGGCTGACTTTATTTTTAGGGGCTCAAAATCATAGTGAAGAAGAACTAAACAGCCTCTTGATGAAAGTGAAAGAGAGTGAAAAGTTGGCTTAAAGCTCAACATTCAGAAAACTAAGATCATGGCATCCAGTCCCATCACTTCATGGCAAATAGATGAGGAAACAGTGGAAACACTGGCTGACTTTATTTTTAGGGGCTCAAAATCACTGCAGATGGTGATCACAGCCATGAAATTAAAGGACGCTTACTCCTTGGAAGGAAAGTTATGACCAACCTAGATAGCATATTAAAAAGCAGAGATATTACTTTGTCAACAAAGGTCCGTCTAGTCAAGACTATGGTTTTTTCAGTAGTCATGTATGGATGTGAGAGTTGGACTATAAAGAAAGCTGAGCACTGAAGAATTGATGCTTTTGAACTGTGGTGTTGGAAAAGACTCTTGAGAGTCCCTTGGACTGCAAGGAGATCCAACCAGTCCATCCTAAAGGAGATCAGTTCTGGGTGTTCATTGGAAGGACTGATTGATGTTGAAGCTGAAACTCCAATACTTTGGCCACCTGATGTGAAAAGATGACTCATTGGAAAAGACCCTGATGCTGGGGAAGATTGAAGGCAGGAGGAGAAGGGGAAACAGAGGATGAGATGGTTGGATGGCATCACCGACTCAATGGGCATGAGTTTGGGTAGACTCCAGGAGCTGGTGATGGACAGGGAGGCCTGGAGTGCTGCGGTTCATGGAGTCGCAATGGGTTGGACACAACTGAGCCACTGAACTAAACTGAACTCATTTGCATTTTTCCACTTTACTCTATTACATAATACTTTTGGTAAGTGAAAGCAGATGAACAAAAGATAAATACAAATATGATATTGGGTTATTTAACAGCAAAGTACTACAGTATAAAAAGATCAGCTTTGATTATGTCCTCTTCTGGGTGTTTGGATGCTTTCTGGTCCACCCCAATCCATAAGAAGTCTTTTTTGTGAAGACATCACAATACCTGAAGAGAGAACCTGGAGTCCTTTGAGTCATTTCTTCACAATGGTAACCTTGCAGCCTTGGGTAACCTTGGGTTTCCAGCTGTCAAATCCCGTGAACACGAATGGCTGCAGGTCATCCTTGAACTGGGTTCTGGATTTTGCTCATACTGATGATCTAGTGATCAAATGGGTAAGAATGTTTTCTCTTTCCCTCCTATTCTGGCAGTTTAAAAGTTAAAAGAATCATGAGTTCCAGCTTCCCAGGAACCTAGTCCACATGACAGAATATCCTATAGTATGGTTAGATTTTGAGGGCAGTGTTGACAGTGCAGGTCAGTGTAAAAGAACATTAAACACGGAAGTAGGTTTTTAGCAAGGGGGATGAAAGTGGCTCAGTTGTGTCTGACTCTTTGCAACTCCATTGACTATATAGGCCATAATACTGGAGTGGGTAGCCTTTCCCTTCTCCAGGGAATCTTCCCAAACCAGGGATCAAACCCAGGTCTCTCACACTGCAGGCAGATTCCTTACCAGCTGAGCCACCAGGGAAGCCCAAGAATACTGGAGTGGGTAGCCTATCCCTTCTCCAGTGGATCTTCCCAAACTAGAAATTGAACCAGGGTCTCAGATATCTGCAAACATGAAGACAAGGCATCTGGCTTGTGGATAAATTCTATATATTTTTGAGGCATATAAGTAATGATGGAACCTCGTCACTCTACATTCTGTCTCCCCACTCTCAAAAAACAAAGTTCCCTTTGAGACAAGGAAGTCATCACTTCCTCTACCTACTCAAGTCATTATTGGGAGTGGGGGCGGATATTTCTGTTGTCCTTTATTTTTTAAATAGTATATGCTTATGGGCTGCATGATTTCCAAGAAGGCTAACAGTTGTAGGGATTAGGCTTTCTGTCACTTTCAAGTCCCTGGGAATTCACCACCATACATGTGCCTTGCACTTAATTTCCAAGACACTCCTTCAGTGGCATAGAAGGTGCCAGGTTTTACCTGAACCCTTGAGAACAGTTAAATCTATCTGGAAAGACCTCCATGTACATGGCTTTGTGATGGATGGACATCAACAAATCTTTTAAGAAAACATAATTTAATCCACAATAGCAGGTCACCCCATCTTTATGATTCTAGAAGTTCTCAACTCTGAACGCACATTAGAATCACTTGAGGGAATATTAAACACACACATATATATACACACACACATACTCCAATGCTCCTTCCATTCTCCTCATTATAAATTAGAGTATCTGCAGGAAGCCTGGGCATTAGTAAACTTTAAAGAAATTCTCATATGCATCCACTGCCCATAACACTTCATAACCTTGAAAAATAACTACTAAAGTGACATTAAATATGACCTCCTCTCTCCAAAATGTATCCCTTCCAAATCAGCTTAAACTAATTTTAAGTGGAACCTCAAACTCTTATGTTACTCTTATGTAAATTTTGAACCAAAAGTAAAATTGTCTATTTTAATAACATCAAGAAAGCGCCCAACAATTTTTCTCAGCCAAGAGAAAAAGTATCTGACAATTTAATCTCCCAAATTCAACATTTTTTAATGTTAAGTTAACCTAGATACATATGTGACTCTTTTCTTACTGACACAAACGTCTTAGAGCAAAAGAGACAACTGTTCATTCCAGAGACACTAATAAATATTTCTGATCAGAGAAACTGTGGCCTGTCCAAGATGAGAGTCAACCAAGAACATAAAATTTTTTCAAAAAACGATTTGGGAGAAATTCTTGGTTTCAGATAAATGAGATTTTTTTCCTTTGTACTTTCTTATATCTTTGTGGTTTTTTCCCTCCCCATTTAAACAAATTGGAATTAAGAAGCCATCTCTTGCTATCTGTTTGCCCACTCTCACCGACAGTTTTTTTTTTTCTAATTTACATTTATAAGAAACAGCATTTTCTGAAGATTACTCATGCTGAGATGACCAACAGTGAGCCTTTTGAGATCCTATAGGATGCTAAATGAGTTAAAGGGACCAAGGAGAAATGAAATAAGTGTTCTTAACTTAAGCAGGTCAAAGCTACTGCATCGCACACTCATCTGACTTTTTTCTTTTCTCTGAACACTCACATGCCTGCAATACATTTAAGGCACTTTTCTTTCCTGCCTGATCTGTAAGGGGAAAGATTCCCTTCTCCTTCCCAAGATGTCAAGCTTCATTGTTATTGATGGCTACAAACCTGCAATTACTTGATGAAGCTAATGGGTAAAAGCACTTAAAAGGCTATGCTTTGCGGTTCCAGTGTCATAGTTGATGTAAAACAAACCAGACCCAACACAGCCTGACAAGCTTTCAGCCTATTATTATTGGGGGCTTATTTAAATTACAGATTTGATTAAATTTATAATTTAGCCATTGTACTTAGCATGCTTTCTTTTGAAAACTAACCTCAAAGTGAAAGTGAAAGTCACTCAGTTGTGTCCGACTCTTTGCAACCTCGTGGATTCTACAGTCCACGGAATTCTTCAAGCCAGAATACTGGAGTGGGTAGCCTTTCCCTTCCCTAGGGGATCTTTCCAATCCAAGGATCGAACCCAGGTCTCCCACGTAGTAGGCGGATTCTTTACCAGCTGAGCCACAAAGGAAGCCCAAAAGAGACACATAAAAATTTCCTACCTCCAAGCTGTAAAATGAGAAAAATGTCAAGTGGCTTGGATGGTCAGAGGGAGGGGTTGAATATACTTAAAATTAGTTCAGTTCAGTTCAATTGCTCAGTTGTGTCCAACTCTCTGTGACCCCATGGACCGCAGCATGCCAGGTTTCCCTGTCCATCACCAATTCCCGGAGCTTACTCAAACTCATGTCCATCGTGTCGGTGATGCCATCCAACCTTCTCATCCTCTGTCGTCCCCTTCTCCTCCCACCTTCAATCTTTCCCAGCAGCAGGGTCTTTTCCATTGAGTGGGTTCTTCACATCAGGTGGCCAAAGTATTGGAGCTTCAGCTTCAGCATCAGTCCTTCCAATGAACATTCAGGACTGATTTCCTTTAGGATTGACTGGGTTGATCTCCTTGCAGCCCAAGAGACTCTGAAGAGTCTTCTCCAACATCACAGTTGTTAGAACAGTACTAACACTAAGTACTAATAATACTTAGAATAGTAAACTTAAGTACAAATGGAATTTCATAGCTAACTACTTTTTACTGCTTTGTCAATGGATATAACATACATATTCATCCTTTTTTTTTAACTCCCCTATTAATTCTGCCATTGCATTGGAAAAAGAGCAGTATAAAAAAAAAAGTCCCCCTTGTCATCTTCCCTTACTTATCCCTTCTTGATCAGATAAGCTCTTTAACAAAGCATGAAGCGATTACATTAAATTTTAATGTTTTAGCTCAGGAATAAGGATATCACTTCAGATGTCTTCCTTTGGAAAAGAGCAGTATCACCTTGAAAGGCCAGCGACATATAAATATTCCTAGGACAAGTTAGTTATGTTTTAGACCATTGAAATTGGGCACCATAAAGTGATAATTGATGTCACATGCACAGAGATATTTTATTGCAACAAATGTGAAGGCATCTTGCAAGAAAATTAACTCCGACATAGGTGTAGTGCAGAATGAATTTGTTTATTCATCTATTCATACAATAGTCACTGAACACTGACCCAGGGCCAAACATGGCACAGAGTACTAGGAACACACACACAGGGCCTCAGTGTTGAGTAGGAAAGATGAGTATGCACACAATATTACAAAAGACTCTGGTAAGTTCCTGTAAGAAGACTCTTCTTTGCTCAAAAATCCCAGAGAAACACGACACTGTAGCTCTGCCCAGTTGGGAAGTGGCAGGGAGGTTATAAAAGACTTGAAACAGGAGATGGTTTTGATATGGATATTTAAGAATGAATTATACAGAATTAATTGGCCAAGGAAGGATATGCCAAGGAAAAGCCACATGCAAAACTATAGGCCCAGGAAAGGAGAAAGTGCAAAGTGTAGCCCTGAATGGCTATGGTGCGTCTAGAGAGAAGTAAGAAAGGAAGCAAGGGGTGGTATAGGTAGAACCATGAAGGTTATGAGTCAAGCTAAGTGGTCTGAGCTTCATCTTCTGAGCCAGAGGGCATAATCTGGTGGCTCCCAGACATTCTTACTTTCTTTTTTTTAAATCCACACACTGTTTTTGAAAACACTGAACTAATATTTAAAATTGAGGAATTTCTGCATTCCCCCAAAAATAAAATATCTGAAGCTTTTTTTTAATATAGAACTTCTGGTGAAAATAAGCCTGTATTCCCACATGGATTTAATCAGCTGGATATGAGTAGCTGAACAGCTTCCCTACACAGAGCCTTCACTTTTCGGTTTGCCACAGTCTCTGAAATTCCCCTGGGTCTTTCTAGTACCAGGATGAGTCTCAGCTGCCATTCATCATTGAACTTGACCTTGTTTTCCTTGCAATAGAGAGAAATGTTTCTCTGAACCCACGTGTCTATCACAGACAAGAGAACAAGAAATCTGGAGGAGAAACAGTCTACTTTGTTCATTCACAGTACCTACCTAGCTTCCAAAGGTTATCAACTGAGATTGGTAACCCCTTCTCTAAACATAAAGAATCAACATGATAATAAGATGGTATAATAATAATACTTTGTAATACTAGCAATGATAAGGGAGAAGGCAATGGCACCCCACTCCAGTACTCTTGCCTGGAAAATTCCATGGATGGAGGAGCCTGGTAGGCTGCAGTCCATGGGGTTGCAAAGAGTCGGAACGACTGAGCGACTTCACTTTCACTTTTCACTTTTCACTTTCATGCATTGGAGAAGGAAATGGCAACTCACTCCAGTGTTCTTGCCTGGAGACTCCCAGGGACAAGGGAGCCTGGTGGGCTGCCATCACTGGGGTTGCACAGAGTCGGACACAACTGAAGCAACTTAGCAGCAGCAGCAGCAATGATAATAAGTTGTAGGGTTTGGAATGGCTTAGGAGTATTATTAACTGCTATTTGACTAGAGGACTCAGGATACCTGAATTCTATCTTGGATTCTCTCCCCTGAGATGTTCTTGATGGAAATAAGCTCCACGAGACAAAAGAACATGACTCATTTGATTAGTATGAGGGAAACTTGTGCTCCTCATTCCACTGCAGAGATTTTCATTAAACTGGGCTAAAACACATGGTTTAGACTTAACACAGGCAAGCCTTTCCTGGTCTGTTCTAGAAAGGCAGACCTCAAGTGATACTGACAGCCCGACAGAGTCTTCAGAGGAAGAGAAAGGGTAAGGTGGGAAGGCAGCTTCCTACTCAGCTCACCACCCTGCACAGGACACAGGACCAGAGAGCACAGTGGCAGGCGTGGTCCTAGCTGTTGATAATGCGAGCCAATCCATGTGCAGGAATTTGAGCAGTCCTCTGCCAGATCCTTCGTAAAGGCTTCCCTGGTTACAGTGTAAACAAGATGGTTTGGGAAGGGTGACAAGAACATCAGTGAGTAAGCAAAAGCAAACGTCTATGCAGAAATTGGCACCCAGCATCAAGGTGAAATGGAAGTAAGGTGTGTTTAACAAATGATATAAATATAACAGTGGGAGCCCAAACCCAGTGCGGTCTCCCCATTACACCTCCTCTGCAGTGCAGGGGTTACCGCAGCTCAGTGCCAGTGCCCAGACTATAAAACAGAAATGCTAACCAGACAAAGCAAAATGGTTCCCTGTGGGGATTATCACTCCTTAGTGAAACCAGACTTGGTAGAGGTCCCAGAGAGCCCACCGGGAGGTGAGACCCTGGGCAGACACGGTTTAAGGACAAGAAACATACACTGTTGTTGGGGAAAGTTCTGTACTGCCTCTCGGTCACAACAGGGACGAGAGGCAGGCCCACCTTCGGGAGCTGACTACAGCCCACACAGAGAATCAGTTAACAGAGGCCAGACTGCACGTGTCCCCTGAGGGAGGGGAGACTCTAGTCAAACTCAATATGGAGTTTGAATCTGGCACAATGTCCCTGAAACAGGTGGCCAGAGGAGAACAAATGCAATTGCCCCAGGGCCACTGGGAATGACAGTGACAAGACTTAACTACGCAAATCCCCATCACACTAAGGAGGCTGCTCAGCCATCAGTAGCAGGAAATCTCGCTTTTTGGTGGCCTGAACAGTGATAGCTTATTTGCCTCACATCACAGGAAGTCCAGCACAGGCGGTCCTGAGACGACACAGTGGCTGGATTAAGCTGCCAGGAATGCCAGCTCTGTTTTCCCTTCTCTGCCCTCGTGTCCTTGGCTTTATCTTCATGTGTGTCACTTCCTAGTTGCCAGCAAGAGATTCTGGCTCCCACCTCATCATGGGGCTCAGGTTTACATACAAAGCAGGAGGGAGTCTACAGAGGAGAGAGAATGGAACAGCTTCTCAAACACAAGCAGAGACAAGAAGAGGCACCTCCAGCACAGGCTCTCATCCTCCCAGATCTACCAAATACTCAGTGACTAGAAGGAGATCCAACCAGTCCATTCTGAAGGAGATCGGCCCTAGGATTTCTTTGCAAGGAATGATGTTAAAGCTGAAACTGCAGTACTTTGGCCACCTCATGCGAAGGGTTGACTCACTGGAAAAGACCCTGATGCTTGGAGGGATTGGGGGCAGGAGGAGAAGGAGACGACAGAGGATGAGATGGCTGGATGGCATCACTGACTCGATGGACGTGAGTCTGAGTGAACTCTGGGAGTTGGTGATGGACAAGGAGGCCTGGCGTGCTGTGATTCGTGGGGTCGCAAAGAGTTGGACACGACTGAGCAACTGAACTGAACTGAACTAAGATCCTATTCATGCATTTCTGACAACAGCCAGTATCCTAATAATTGTTGCTATTTAGTCATTTCAGTCATGCCCAACCCTTTGCGACCCCATGGTCTATAACCTACCATGCTCCTCTGTCTATGGGATTCTTCAGGCAAGAATACTGGTTTGGGTTCCAATTTCCTTCTCCAGGAGATCTTCCTGTCCCAGGGATTGAACCCATGAATCCTGTATTGGCAGGTGGATACTTTACCAGAGAAAACCATCCTTACAATAAATGTGACTAATTTTCTTTTATCTTGATTATATTGGCTCAAGCTCACTTCCATCACTCGCAAAAAGAATGGTCTGACTGAATATATTTATGAGGTCAGCTTCACCTTAGTCATACAACTATCTCAGTGTTTATGTGGCCTTTCAACTTTATGTTGGAGATCTGTTTCTAAACATTATGTTTAATGGCTTATGCAATAATAATAGGGATGGTAGCCACTATTTATTGAGCACATGAAACACTGCAGGTACTATTCGAGGCATTTTATGGTCATTCTTAACACCCTCACATCCTGACAAGTGTCCTTGAACATAAAGGTATTGACACTCAGAGAAGTATCTTTCCTGAGCCTGTTCAGCTAGTAATGGTCCAAGGATAGACTGACCACTCTGTCTTCAGAGCTCAGTCCACTCAGATACGGTTTTTTGAAGTTATGATCTGAGGGTTTTCTGGATTAAACTCACGCTGAGTATTGCTAAATATTCAAATTCCTGAGTCCTTTTTTTAAACAGACTGATTTAAACTCTCTGGGGTTGGGACTGGAGGTTGGAATTCAGGAATCTACAGTTTAAACAAGTTTCTTGCCTAACTCTTCTCCAGGCTGTTAGTTCGAAACCATAGGAGCTTCACAGTGAAATCTGGAACTGGCTCCCATACACAGAGGGCGGGGAGATATCATGAAAAGAGACCCTAGACCACTCCAGGTTGGTAGGTGCCAGTTTTAATAAGCAAAGGTACACACGTGCAAGGTTTGTCTTGGGTGGCCACAGACAAGGAATCTGTATCTTTCTCTCCTTTTTAAAAACTGAAATATAGTTTATGTACAATATATAAGTTACAGGTGAATAATACAGTGATTCACAATTTTTTAAATTTATCATTTTTATATATAAATTTTATATATTTTTTAAAAAATTTAAATTTAGAATTTTAAACTTTATATATAAATTTTTTCTATTTATAGTTATTATAAAATACTGGCTATAGCCCCTGTGTTGTGCAATATATCCTTGTTGCTTATTTTGTACATAGTTGCTTGTACCTGTTAATCCCCTACCTCTTGCCTCTACCGACTTCCCTTTCCCTATTGGTAACCACTAGTTTGTTCTCTATATCTGTGAATCAGCTTCTTTTTTGTTACATTCACTAGTTTGTTATATTGTTAAGATTCCATATATAAGTGATATCATATAGTATTTGTATTTTTCTGATGTATTTCACTTAGCATAATGCCTTCCATGTTGCTGCAAATGGCAGAATTTCATTCTTTTCATGGCTTAGTAGTATTCCATTGTCTGCCTGGTAAGGCAGGAGATGTGAGTTCAATCCCTGGGTTGGGAAGATACACCAGAGAAGGAAATGGCCACCCACTCCAGTACTCTCACCTGGAAAACCCCACGGACAGAGGAGGCTGGCAGGCTACAGTCCATGGAGTCACAAAAGTCAGACAGGACTTAGCAACTGAGCACACACACACAGTGTTCCTTTGTATATACTGATATATACATCTCATCTTTTTTATCCATTCATCTGTTGATGGACACTTAGGTTACTTCCATGTTTTGGCCATTGTAAAGAACACTGTTATAAATATTGGGGTATACTTATCTTTTGAACTAGCATTTTTGTTTCTTTCAGATATATATCCAGGAGTAGAACCTTTAGGTCATGTGGTAGTTTTAATTTTAGCTTTTTGAGAAACCTCTGGACTGTTTTCCAATGGCTATACCAATGTACGTTCCCAGCAACACTGCACTAGGGTTCCATTCCTGTATATCCTCCCCAACATTTTTATTTATATTCTTTTTGATGAAAGCCATTCTGACAGATGTGAGGTGAAATCTCATTGTGATTTTGATTTGCATTTCCCTGATGATGATGGATGTTGAGCATCTTTTAATGTGCCTGTTGGCCACCCACATTTCCCCTTTGGAAAAAATGTCTTCAGTTTTTCTGAACATTTTTTAATCAGAAAATGTTTCTTTTTGTTTTTTTGATGCTGAGTTGTATGAATCGTTTATATATATTGGATATTAACCCTTCATCAGTCATATTATTTGCAAATATTTTCTCCGACTCAGTAGGTTGTCTTCATTTTGTTGATAGCTTCCTTTGCAGTGCAAAAGCTTTTAAGTTTAATTAGGTCCCATTTGCTTATTTCTGTTTTTATCTCCTTCGCTTTAGGAGACAGAATCTTAGAAGAATGTATAGAGGCCTTAACTGGGTTTAGTCATGTATACCATCCAGATGGTCTCAATATCACATTACTCTCTGAAGGGTGCATCCCTGCAATGACTCCAGCTATGAAAATGGTAGGCAGAACATATATTCCAAGAAGGAGGGAGTGAGAAGTCTCCAGTCGCCTGGGTCCAGCTCACAGATCAACCAACAGGCAGTCACGCCCTCCTGATCGAGGACCAAAGCATGCTAGAGCCTGGAAGGCACAGCTTCTCCTCTCGGAAGTTGTCCTATGTTTAGTATGGTTAGCTTATCTGTGGCTAATGCTGAGGGCATTTTTTACTAGAGTCAGTAGTAGTGTAAGGACAAAAATCTTTTTAATATGAGGCCTAATTCTTCCTATCGGAGAAGGCAATGGCACCCCACTCCAGTACTCTTGCCTGGAAAATCCCATGGATGGAGGAGCCTGGTAGGCTTCAGTCCATGGGGTCGCTGGGTCGGACCTGACTGAGCGACTTCACTTTCACCTTTTGCTTTCATGCATTGGAGAAGGAAATGGCAACCCACTCCAGTGTTCTTGCCTGGAGAATCCCAGGGACGGGGGAGCCTGGTGGGCTGCCGTCTATGGGGTCACAAGAGTCGGACACGACTGAAGTGACTTAGCAAAATTCTTCCTATAGAAAATAATAGAAGAGACTCTCCTACCTCCTTTTTTTTAGAACAGTGACTTTGGAAAATTTATAACCATTAAGTATTTTCTCCTTCCCTGGTGGCTCAGATGGTAAAAGCATCTGCCTACAATGCAGGAGACTTGGGTTCGATCCCTGGGTTAGGAAGATCCCCTGGATAAAGAAATGGCAACCCACTCCAGTACTCTTGTCTGGAAAATTCCATGGATGGAGGAGCCTAGTGGCTACAGTCCATGGGGTTGCAAACAGTCAGACAAGACTGAATGACTTAACATTCACTTTCTCCTTCTGGGATGTATATAAATCCTTCTGAAAATGAGATAGGCCATCTGTCAGCTCTAGGACCCAGAAATGTCTTTCTCATAGGACCTGGGAGCCATCCATTTGAAAAGCAAATATCTAGGGAGGTAGCACCGCTCCCCCCCAGTTTCTGTGGGAAGGTCTGAGCCTAACCTCATTGGGGCAGTGGGAGGGGGGCAGAGAAGAGGGGCTTCTCCAATTTGCAAAGCTACTTCCTGTCATAAAGACATGAGGCCTGTTTCCTTCTGGATCAGGCCAAGATGCTAACACAGACGGTTGCCCCATTACCAGATAAAGTTGGGATGAACTATTTGTGGCAACTGGCTCCATCAAGTCCTCTTCCTTGATGTCTAACTATTGTCTGTCTCAGAATATGTATGGAGTGGGTAGTATCTGCTGGGTTACGTAAGAACTGAAATGCCTTCCTGTCTTTGCAGTCTCTTAGTGGACTACCTGATGTATACATCACATCGTGGCTTAATGCTTATTCAATAATAAAAGTGTTTTATTTCTTTACTACTTTTGCAAAGGGATTTTCTGGGTTGGGAGATTTGTTTTTAATTATATAGACTACCTGACCTGCCTCTTGAGAAAACTGTATGCAGGTCAGGAAGCAACAGTTAGAATTGGACATGGAACAATAGACTGGTTCTAAATAGGAAAAGGAGACGTCAAGGCTGTATATTGTCACCCTGCTTATTTAACTTATATGCAGAGCACATCATGAGAAAAACTGGGCTGGATGAAGTATAAAATTCAAGATTAGAATCAAATTGCCGGGAGAAATATCAATAACCTCAGATACACAGATGACACCACCTTCATGGCAGAAAGTGAAGAGGAACTAAAGAGCCTCTTGATGAAAGTGAAAGAGGAGAGTGAAAAAGTTGGCTAAAAGTTCAACATTCAGAAAACTAAGATCATGACATCCGGTCTCATCACTTCATGGCAAATCGATGGGGAAACAATGGAAACAGTGAGAGATTTTATTCTTTTGTCTCCAAAATCATGGCAGATGCTAACTGCAGCCATGAAATGAAAAGACACTTACTCCTTGGAAGGAGAGTTATGACCAATCTAGACAGCATATTAAAAAGCAGAGACATTACTTTGCCAACAAAGGTCCATCTAGTCAAGGCTATGGTTTTTCCAGTAGTCATGTATGGATGTGAGAGTTGGACTATAAAGAAAGCTGAGCACTGAAGAATTGATGCTTTTGAACTGTGGTGCTGGAAAAGACTCTTGAGAGTCCCTTGGACTGCAAGGAGATCCAACCAGTCCATCCTAAAGGAAATCAGTCCTGGATGTTCATTGGAAGGACTGATGTTGAAGCTGAAACTCCAATACTTTGGCCACCTGATGCAAAGAGCTGACTCATTAGAAAAGAACCTGATGCTGGGAAAGACTGAAGGCAGGAGGAGAAGGGGATGATAGAGGATGAGATGATTAAATGGCATCACTGACTCAATGGACATGGGTTTGGGTAGACTCCAGCAATTGGTGATGGACAGGAAGGCCTGCTATGCTGAAGTCAATGGGATTGCAAAGAGTCAGACACGACTGAGCAACTGAACTGAACAGTACTAAACAGTAGCAATATTCTTACTCTACAAGATAAAATTATTTTGATTCTTCCTAAATCAGCTCAGTAGAATATATTCCTGAGAAAATGTTATTATTCATGACCATATAAGAGTAAAGGTAACAAGCTCAAAACAAGAGGCATGGGTTATATTAAGCCTCATATCATATTTGCTGCATGTTTCCCTTACAATGAAGATAAATACCCCCCAAAAGACCATCTCAGACCACTCTGTCGTCTATGAACTGGGATGTCACAGCGACAAAACCACATGGCAATCTTAAGGCACTTCCTCACAGAAGGTTCCTGTGAAAGTGATTATCCGTGAAAAGGTCAAGTTAAAATAATTCTGGAAATCATACTTGTAAAACCCCAAATCACGAAATAACATACAATATAAATAAGATATTAGAGTCTAGAAAGGTTGAAGAAGTGAAGTGAAGTCACTCAGTCGTGTCCAACTCTGTGCGACCCCATGGACTATAGCCCACCAGGCTCCTCTGTCCATGGGATTCTCCAGACAAGAATACTGGAGTCGGCTGCCATTTCCTTCTCCACTAGAAAGGTTAAAACTGACAATTTCCACCCACAACATCCTTTCCCACAAAGCCTCCAGGGCAAACTTTCCTATAAACACAGGCCAAAATTCCTATGAACGGGCCAAAAGTCCCAGTATCATCATCTCAGGCAGTGGGTCAGGGCTGACAAACCTAGCCAACAAGGAACTAGGGGATGCAGAGTCAGGGACACACAGGTTCCTGTGGGAAATAAGTCCATTCCATCAAGGATATAAACATTGGCTTTTTCTGGAATTACTGAAAGATGATTTCTTCCTTCTGCCATTCTAGGGTTTTCACCTGCAAGGCAGATAAGGGAAAACTTAAAGGAATAAAAAGAAATGGGAATCAAGAAGCTACTAGGCAATGGAACAGGATAGAAAACCCAGAAATAAGCCCATGCACCTATAGGCAATTAATCCATGACAACGCAAGCAAGACTACATGATGCTGGGAAGACAGTCTCTTCAATAAATGGCATTGGGAAAACTGGACAGTCACATGCAAAAGAATGAAATGAGATCATCAATTAACTCCATTACAAAAAAGCTCAAAATGGATTAAAGACCTAAAGTTAGATCAGACACTATAAAACTCTCAGAGGAAAACATAGGCAGAACACTCTCAAACATAAATCACAGCAAAATCTTTTTTAATCCATCCCCCAGAATAATGGATATAAAAGCAGAAATAAACAAATGGGACCTACTTAAATTCAAAAGCTTTTGCAAAGCAAAGGAAACAATAAACAAAACAAAAAGACAACCCACAGATAGGGAGAAAATATTTGCAAATGATATGACTGATAAGAGATTAAACTTCAAAATTTATAAACAGCTTATGATGCTTAATAGTATCAAAATAAACAACCCACTAAAAAAATAGGCAGAAGACCTGATAGACAATTCTCTTAAGGGGACATACAGATGGCCAATAGGCACATGAAAAAATTTTCAAAATCTCTAGATACTAGAGAAATGCAAATCAAAACTACAATGAGATATCATCTCACACTGATCATAATGGCTATCATCAAAAATTCCACAAACAAATTCTGGAGAAGGTGTGGAGAGAAGGGAACCCTCCTGCTCTGTTGGTGGGAATGTAAAGTGATACAGCCACTATGAAAAACAGTATGGACATTCCTTAAAAATCTAAAAATAGAGCTACCATATGACCCTGCAATCCCACTCCTAGGCGTATATCCAGAGAAAAACATGGCGCAAAAGGATACATGCATCTGAACGTTCATTGCAGCTCTGCTCACAATGGCCAAGACAGGGAAACAACCTGAGTGTCCATTGACAGAGGAATGGATAAAGAAGATGTGGGATGTGTGTGTGTGTGTGTATTACTCAGCCATTAAAGAGAATGAAATAAGGCCATTTTCAGCAACATGGATGGACCTAGAGAGTGTCATACCAATTGAAGTAAGTCAGACAGAGAAAGAGAAATATCATTTGACATCTCTTATATGTGGAATTTAAAAAGAAATGATAAACATGAACTTACTTACAAAACAAAGATACTCACAGACTTAGAAAACAAACCCACGGTTGCTAAGGGATAGTTAAGAACTTCAGGAAGGTCGTATAACGCTGTTATATTTAAAATGGATAACCAACAAAAACCTATTGCATAGCATATGGAACTCTGCTCAGCATTATATGCCATCCAGGATGGGACGGGGGCTTGGGGGAGCACACCATGAATGTGTTTCTATCCTGAGAAGAAGTGTGTCTCAGTCACATGTATATGTATGGATACATGTATTATATGCATGACTGAGTCCCTTTACTGTTCACCTGAAACTATCACAACATTGTTAATTAGCTATCCTCCAATATAAAATGTTTTTGGTTTTAAAGAAAATAAAGAATAAAAATTTTTTAAAGAAAAGAAAGAAAGATACTAGGGTTTTATGTTTACAGGTTTTTGTCTCTTTTGCCTTTCGGTCATTTTGTTTCAATTATTCTCCTCATTGTAAGTTTAAAATTTTTACATTTATAAGCAAATTATGAAGGAAGAAAACAGTGCCAACCTCATTTTTCCATTTAAAATTACCTGCAGCCAAAAGTAGGGCTTCAGTTCCATGTTTCTTAGTGTTTTCTATTAAATGTATAAAAGATATAACAATAATCAAAGCTTCTTTACTAAAAAGCCTGAATTTGTGTTTTCACTCAATTGCGAGTTAAACATAAATCCTGAAAGAAAACTTCACCTATGGTTTTAAACACAGGAATGGACCACTTGCCTGGGGGACTCTCCCCAATCCTTCATTCATTTCTAGTAGAACACTGTACGTCTGGGCCTTTGTCATCAAGGGTAAGGCTGACAGCTCACCGTAGATTTCCGTTTAGATGAATGTGCTTCTATCCTGAGAAGAAGTGTCCTGCCCCAGCTCCATGACTGTTTCCGGCTAGTCCTCAACAGCTCACAACTGACTAAAGAGAGAAGCACAGTCAAACTGTCCAGCCCCCGCTCAGGACAACATCAGTAATGGGGCCACTCTGGACGTTTGGAATATAATTGCAAACTTCAGTCAGAAGCCAGTAAAAAATAGAAGACCAGATAGGAAAATAAAGAACTTGTTACACAGAACTCCTTCAGTTGAGTTAACATGGCTGCCCCGAAAGCAGGAGGGAGAAATTACCGTGAAAGGGGTCAAGATTAACACTCCTTCCTAAGTCACGAGAAGGCTTTTCTCACCCTGAATGCACGGCCAACCTCCACTCTGGAAAGGTAATGTAAATACCAATTTCAGCTTTTATAACTGTCAAACAGCCAGGCATGAGCAGCACACAGCAGATGGCAGCTCTCTCCTACACTGATGCAAGTGTGGTCCTGGTGAAGAGGTGGTCCTGGTGAAGAGGTGGCCCTAGGAAGGACGTGGTGACAAATTGTGTCTTCAGTACCCCCACTCTGTCTTACTCCTGCCCCCTCACAATTACCTCCAGCCTTCAGTACCCAGAATATGAGGACAAACCAACTGGTCTTAATTTTAATTTATTGCTACTGGGGAGGAAACATGCTAGAACAGAGAACATTAACATGAGATGACAGTGAAATTAAAAGTCAGTGTGTAGACACTATACTTACTGAAGGAGTCTTTGGGCCTAGAAAGGAAAACAATGGTCTGAACGGCCCTTGCTGAATCATCTGACTTGGGAGAAAACAAAACCAAGCTTTAGATCCTGCCCTGACGCTCCAGGCCGGTTGTATCCACCTGGGACTTATTACCCCCTGCCCAGAAACCTCCCAACCCCTACATCTGCCAAGGACTTATCACCCCCTGTTCAGGGGACTTATCACCCTCTGCCCAATACCTCCCACCCCCTGTTCAACTACAAATGCCATCTCTACTGAAGAATACCCAAAACATCCCACCTGACTAACGTTTCCCTTATTGCTTCCACAAACCTCCCTTTAAATATGAAACCTCCCTGATCCCTCTCATGCCCAGCCTGGTTGTTAGGCCTACTGTTGCCCCTCCTTGCTTGAATAAAGGTAACCTACCTCCGTTGAGGTCATCTCTCCTTCTTTTCTGCCTCAGCCCAAACTATACCTTACACTTACTTGCTGCCAATGGTGAAACATGTGTTTCCTTTTTGCTGGGTAGAGGTCTGATACTAACTAAATCTTTCATCAGACATTATCTCTGAATCTCTAATGCTGAGGGTTTAGAGATTTGCTTTGCTTTTCATTTTAAACACAAAGAGCATCTGTTGGCTGAAATAATTGCCTATTACTGACACCTCATTTTCCCATCTATTATCAGCCCAAAAAGTTTTGTGTGGCTGCCACAGGCAGAAAGCCTCTGCTGTTTACTCTGCAGCCATCAGAAGGTTTTGGAACTGAGCTCAGAGGGAGGCTGGGAAATGAGGTAAGCCTGCTGGTCTCCATGTAGGAGTGCACTGGAGGAGGAAGAGCCCCTGAAGACAGGAATTGCAACATGAGAACATTTTCCCACTTTCCAGGTGGGGTTCCTGGTTCCTGCTGTGCTTGGGATCATAGTGGGAATAAAGTTGGAAGAACTGTGCTCTGAAGTACTTCCCAACAGCCCGTTCCCTGTGGCTTCTGATGGTAAAAATGACAGGAACAATAAACTGTGGGCACACATGTCTAAGCAATGTGTATTTCTCTTTCTGGCTAATAAAACTGTAATTTTGATTGGGGTGGAAATATGTCCTCATCCCATGGAATGAATTTTGATTGTGTAAATCAGTCATGACCACCCACTGTCCATTTTCCCAGACATTCTTGCGCTGAAGAGAATGTGTCTCAGTCATGGTAATGAGTTGTCAGGGGCCTTTGGGGAAAGTTTCACTTTTCTAGTAAGTGAGAAAAATGTGTTTGGCACCGCCCTTTTCTTCTCCTTTTCTCCTGCCTTGAACACAGATACGGCATCATAAGCTTGAACATTCTGCTACCGTGAAAAAACAAAGAGGCCAAGAGAATCTTCGACATGCCAGCTCTAACATTGAGTCACTGAGCTGACAATGCCACCTTGTTACATGGGGGAAATGTGTCAATAGTCTGGATTTCTGTTGTTCACAGAAATAATTTCTGAGTTTAAAATATCTGCTCATCTGCTATGGCTTTGAGAATAGAGCAGTTTCTCTTGAGGAACACCAATCCTTAAATTGTCTTCCTGTTTATCGGGATTTTTCTTATAATCCATTATTTTTTCAGTTTTATAATACATCAGGTCCACAAGAACTTGTCCTCATGAAGGACCAATCCATAAAGAGATGACAATGTTGTTTTACCCTCACAACTCAAGACAAGAGAAATTACATTGGTCTACCTGCGTGGGTCCCCACTGGTCACACACAGAAAAATGGTTTTCACAACTGGTTAACATCATGGTGTGGCAGGAGGCTGAGGTACAAAAGGAAAAGTTATTCTCCATAAAAACAGACTCAGAGAGATGCCAATAAGGAAGTGGATCTTAAAATCACAGTGTCACAACAGTAAAGAGTAGTGTGCAAGAGTAGTCTCTCATAGAGGGAAGAAACATTTGCCAAACTAAATGAAAGGCTGATATCTTTCAACAATTGATGAAATTGAGGAAAGACAGGCAATCCTCCAGGGCCCAATTATCATTCACAGGCAAACAAGCTGCTCATCTGGTTACAAGCAGTCTTGCCTCAATCATACACAGCTATCAAGGGGCCACCCAAATTCCACGGTCTGTCTGAGAGGAGCACCAGAAGAAACATTGCCAGAGCACAGTAAGTGCTCAATAAATATTTGATCAATGTATACCACATTTTCTGACTTAAAAATAAAAGAAAGCCCCTGCAAAGTAACCCTGGCCACATTCAAGCTTATATAGAAGAAACAAATGAGCAGGTAGAAAAGCCAATTCACATAAACCATGGTGAAACACCCGGGTTTCTGAACAAACTCCCAGCGGAGGGCTAACAGAGTCCACTTACTTTGTAAATCCAAGTGTCCTGGACTGAAAGACTTACATCCCAGCAGAGAGAACTTTCCTCTGAGAGCACCAAATGACTCCCAGTAATCGTTAGAGACTCCTTATAAGATCTAAGTGGATAAAATCATTCATATTAAAATAGAACACTTCTTTTAAAAATTTTAAAAAGAGAGAGGGAGATTGTGAATTCCCCAAACCGACAGTTGAGTTTGATGGGTGAGATAGTAGGTCAGATTCTGCCCCGGGGAAGCTGACAACAACAAAAGAGCTAAGATCTATTGAATGCTTACAATGTTTGGAATAGGTTAGTTCATTCAATCTTCAAAATGACCTTAGGTAGTTAATAAGCATTAATGTTGCTCATTGTATAGTTAGGAAACCAAGACTTAGCAAGATCAAGTTCCTTTCTTAAAATCACACAGCTGTAAAGGGTTGGGGTTCAGATTCAGCCCAGACAGTCTAATTCCAGAGTCCATACTAATACTCCCTTAAAAGTATCCCTATTTTCCTATAAAATGCTAGTTCCTTCATGCAGGCTAAGGTATAGTTGGACTCCCAGGCCAGGGAGTGCCACTGGGCTTGGTCTGTGCTCAAGACAGAGAAGTCACCTCACTAAAAGCCCAAGAAACAGTCCAAAAAGAGGGCTTCTTAGGGGCCCCCAGCTCTTTCTCTGTAACCTTTCTTTCTCCACACTGTATACTCCATAGCATCTAACAATGCTGTTTACGGAAGCATATTTATCTTACCATGTGTTTCCCTTGGTCTTTTTAGGCTCTTTGGTATTTTTAATTCATTAGGAACTCTTTTGTCTATGAAAGACTCACTTCCAAGCTCTGTCACCAACTTACTATACAACCTGTACAGCAAGTCAATCATAGTTGAAATTAACTTGTTTCCCAATTTGCTTGCTTATTTTTGTCTCTTCTCTCTAGAATGTTAAATTCTTTGAGAACAAGGATCATTTCAATCTTGGCCTAACATGGTACCTGACACACAAACGTTGCTTAATTTATATTCGGTAAATGAATGAATAAATGAAGAAGAAAGCCATAGAAAACAAAGCAGTTGTATATTATGTCTGCCAATTCAGGGCTACAGAGATAATTGAATTCTTTTCCTTCTTCATTCTTGTTATTACCATAGAATCAGTTGTAGATTATTAAGTTGCCTATTAATTGCCAACACTATTGGGCATTTTAAATACATTATTCCATTTAATCTTTACAAGTAATATTACTTGTAGCATATGGTAGCTTACCATATTTTTTTTTCATCTAAGAAGTCTAGGTAGGAAATGCAGGGCTATCACAATAACTCTGATATCATCTCCTTCTGTTTTTCTTTTTCATGCTATTCCAATATGCTGTGTTGTTACTTCAGGATCACAAATGGTAGATGCTCTTGCAAGCATTTGATCAGCATTCAGAAGAAGGAGATGGAACAGCAAAAGTCCATGGCAACAAAATTTTCCTCCTTAATCCTAAAAACAAAAACCTTCCAGATTTCCTCCAACAAACTGGGCTAATATCTCATTGCCCAGACCTTTTACCACATAGTCATCATTAGCTGCAAGAGAGGATCCTATGAGAGAAGATGAGAAAGAAAACAGAAGATAGAAATGGCTCTCAGGTGAGCTCATCAGCAATGTCTGCAATCCAGCCATCCAGACCTACTTCAGATGCACAGCATGTCAATACGCACTGTTGTTTCCAGACCTTTGTATCTGTTCTTCCTGCTCTGCTATTCAGCTCAGTGCAAATGTTTCCTTTTTTTTTTTTCTTTTTAATCCTTCCTGATTTGGAACTTCCCACCACCAAGAGTGGGTAAATGCTTCCTATCAGCACCTTGGACTGACCTGCCCTTTTTCTCATCTGTATTCTCTTCTAGACTGAACTCTTTGAGAGTGCCACATCTTCTTCCTTGCCATATCCCTGGCATCCATCACAATGTCTGACTCAATAAGCCTTTACTGAATGAGTAAGTGATGAAGCAAGGCATCAAATTCTGGTCATTTCAGTTCCAAAGTCCATGCTCTGTTCACTAGATAACATTGACTCCTAGGATTAAACAACCTTTCAAAAATCCATTCAAGAGACTTCCCTGGTGGTCCAGTGGTTGGGAATTCACCTTGCAATTCAGGTGATTCTGGTTCGATCTCTGGTTGAGAAACTAAGATCTCACATGCCACGGAGCAAGTAAGCCTGCGTGCCACAACTACTGAGCCCATGCACCACAAGGAAAGATCCTACCTGACGCAATCAAGATCCTGCATGCCCCAGCTAAGACTGACACAGCCAAATACATAAATAAAGCCATTGAAAGTTCTCCAACCTTCACCTTCAGAGACACCACAGAGTTTTATTCTCAACATCATCATTATCATATTTCCCACATGCTCTCTGATAGAAGACCCAGAAACATTTAAAGTCACCAAGAGTTGAGCAGGAGGAAACCAGAACATTAAAACTAGCCCCGTGAGGTGTCTAGTGCCCAGTACCAAAGAAAATTGAAAGCTGAATATAAATAATGAAAAACAGTTCAGAATTCAAGCAGGCTGCTCTGGTCTACTCAACGGTAGCTTTAGCACTAACCGGCATTTGCTTTTCATATTTCCATGTGTGTTTAGTAATTACAGACCATAACTCATGTTCTGTGATTTAAACAAAAAAAATTGAATTCCAAATGCATTGTGATGACTCAGAGGTAATTGTTCAATTAGATGAAATGTATACCCAACAAACAGAGCTTTCAAGGCAGACAAGGCCCCTCAGAGGTGGCTAAGAAAATGTTATGCTTATCCTATGTAGTGTTGTTAGAAAGAAAGGAAACTTCTTGCCATCTGCTGGCAAGACACTGCTCCTCTACCTATTCCTCTGGACCTTAATGAGGGGCAAACCAGCAATACCGCTGTTGCAGTCACCACAGGTACAGAAATCACTATCTTTACCTGAGAGTACAGTCTGTTTTCTTTTGTCTTTTTAATTTTGTCATGATAGGTCACTTCCTCTTTTTGTTTTAATACTTCCCCTCACTCAACACATATATCTCATACATGTTAACACATAAACCTCATACATGTTAACACATATACCTCATACATGTTAAATGGATCATCCACTTTTCTGTCTCAGAATACTGCTAATGAAAAGAAATCTAAATAACTCTGGCAGTCTAAAATATATTCACAAATGTTTTTACATGCCTCCTTTCAAAAAGTATAGCTTATTTCCTTTCCCTTTGAATGCGGGCTATACTTAGTGACCCACTTCTGACAAGTAGAATACAAAGGAAATGACAGTAGAAGAATGGAGACCAGGTCATAAAAGGCACTCTTCCTCCTCCTCTGTCATCTTTCTTATTTACTTCCTTTCTCTTTACCTTCCTTTCTTCCTTCCTTTCATCTTTTCTTTCTCTGTCTCCTTTTTCTCTTATCACTCATTCTGGGAGAAGGTCCATGAGATACTCAAGAAACCTCGTAGAGAGACCCATGCAAACAAGGAACTGAGGTCCTATATGTGAGCTTGGAAGCAGATCTTCCAACCCCAGCCAAGTCTCAAATGACTGCAACCTTGTGAGGGGCCACAAGACAGGATCATCCAAGCTGCTTACAAATTTCTGATCACAGAAATTGAGAAATTAAAAATGCTTGCTTTTTAAGTCACTAATTTATTACATAGGAATAGATGGCTGAAACAGCTATAATAAAAAAATATTTTGTGCAATTAATATATACAAATAGCCCTTCTTCCCAATATGATTTTCATTTTTGCATATTATCTTCTATTTGCATATTATCTTCTGTTGACTAAAAAATATTCACAGTCTGAAAATAGAGTTATTTTATTTTGTGGGAAATTTTTAGGACTTCAAGCCTGAGATACAGCATCTCAGGTAGCCCTGAGAGACTGTTCCAAGGAGGCAGGAGAGGGAATAAGGATATATACAAGCTTATAACAAAGGAAGGCAGGCAGTCTGAACATCAAAGATTACTATTAATTAAGGAAAACCAGATATCTCAAGTAAGGAATTCAGCACTCTACCAGTCCATGGGGTCTCAAAGAGTCAGACAGGACTGAGTGACAAACACTTCCACTTTATGTATGGGAAGATGCAGGAGTCTGGGATTATTAAAGTCATCCCTTTCATATGATCTCAGCTATCTGGGGCCAGCAACCTGTTTTTTTTATTTCTCAAATCCCCCTGATCTACTCAGCAATCACCTGGGAGGTGGGTAGGCACATCTGCTGGATCACAGGCTCTCTTTTCCTTTTCGGTAGCCCTCATTCCCACTTGGAGGCCCAAATTTGCTGATGGCTGTTACATCCTTGTTTTTGAGATGGCAGTAGATATTCCATTTCATGGGCTTCCCAGGTGGCACTAGTGGTAAAGAACCCACCTGCCAATGCAGGAGATGTAAGGGATGAGGGCTCAGTTCCTGGGTCGGGAAGATCCCCTGGAGAAGGGAATGATAACACACTTCAGTATTCTTGCCTGAAGAATCTCATGGACAGAGGAGCCTGGCAGGCTACAATCCATAGGTCACAAAGAGTCGGACACAAATGAAGCAACTTAGCACAGCACAGCATTCCATTTCACACTTCCATATGGAAATGCTTTATATAATTACCATAACGCAAATGCAATTCTGAGTTTTGCCATTTTCTCATATTTGATCAGAAATATTTCCCATTATTGTCTTCAAAGTTACCATTTTAAATACTTGATTAAAATTTGATCATAGTTTATTAAACCATTTCCATGTATTGCACATTTCAGTTGTTTCCAGTTTTTCCTTCTAGAGCTTTTATTGCAGTGAATATCTTTGAATATACAGCTTCTTGCTTTTCTTGATTTATTTGGTCAGAATAAACTTTTTATATTTGAATTACAATAAAAAGATTGTGACCATCTTTGTGGCTATCATTACATATTGTCATATGTATTTTTTCAAAAAGATATATCAATTCCTCAGCAATGAACAGATATATCGGCTATACTACAATCATGGTTGTATTATAATCTTTTAAAGTTTTGCTAGGAGGTACAATATTGCATTGCAAGTTTGCTTTCAGTTGAATTTCTTTGATTTCTAATGAGGTTGTAGGAGTTTTTGCATATTTAATTATCACTTGTTTCCCCTCTTGTGAATTATCTCCTCCTGTATTTTATGCTTATTCTAGTCTTAATGAATAGGCTTTCTTATAAATTTGAATGTAAAATTACAGATTAGAAATATTCAGTTCAGTTTAGTTGCTCAGTCATGTCCAACTCTTTGCAACCCTATGGACCGCAGCATGCCAGGCCTTCCTGTCCATCATCAACTCCCGGAGTTTACTCATTCTCATGTCTATTAGTCGGTGATGCCATCCAACCATCTCATCCTCTGTTGTCCCCTTCTACTCTCTCCTTCAATCTTTCCCAGCATCAGGGTATTTTCAAATGAGTCAGCTCTTCATATCAGGTGGCCAAAGTATTGGAAGTGCAGCTTCAACATCAATCTTTCCAATGAAAACTCAGGACTGATTTCCTTTAGGATGGACTGGTTGGATCTCCTTGCAGTCCAAGGGACTCTCAAGAGTCTTCTCCAACACCACAGTTCAAAAGCATCAATTCTTCGGCACTCAGCGTTCTTCACAGTCCAACTCTCACATCCATACATGACTACTGGATAAACCATAGCCTTGACTAGACGAACCAGTCGGCAAAGTAATATCTTTGCTTTTGAATATGCTATCTAGGTTGGTCATAACTTTTCTTCCAAGGAGTAAGTGTCTTTTAATTTCATGGCTGCAGTCACCATCTGCAGTGATTTTGGACGCCCCCCCCCCAAAAAAAAATAAAGTCTGTCACTGTTTCTACTGTTTCCCCATCTATTTCCCATGAAGTGATGGGACCAGATGCCATGATCTTCGTTTTCTGAATGTTGAGCTTTAAACCAACTTTTTCACTCTCCTCTTTCACTTTCATGAAGAGGCTTTTTAGTTCCTCTTCACTTTCTGCCATAAGGGTGGTGCCATCTGCATATCTGAGGTTATTGATATTTCTCCCGGCAATCTTGATTCCAGTCCAGCGTTTCTCATGATGTACCCTGCATATAAGTTAAATAAGCAGGGTGACAATATACAGCCTTGATGTACTCCTTTTTCTATTTGGAACTAGTCTGTTGTTCCAAGTCCAGTTCTAACTGTTGCTTGCTGATCTGCATATACGTTTCTCAAGAGGCAGGTCAGGTGGTCTGGTATTCCCATCTCTTTCAGAATTTTCCCCAGTTTATTGTGATCCACACAGTCAAAGGCTTTGGCATAGTCAATAAAGCAGAAATAAATGTTTTTCTGGAACTCTCTTGCTTTTTCCATGATCCAGCGGATGTTGGCATTCTTGATTCCAGTCCAGCGTTTCTCATGATGTACCCTGCATATAAGTTAAATAAGCAGGGTGACAATATACAGCCTTGATGTACTCCTTTTTCTATTTGGAACTAGTCTGTTGTTCCAAGTCCAGTTCTAACTGTTGCTTGCTGATCTGCATATACGTTTCTCAAGAGGCAGGTCAGGTGGTCTGGTATTCCCATCTCTTTCAGAATTTTCCCCAGTTTATTGTGATCCACACAGTCAAAGGCTTTGGCATAGTCAATAAAGCAGAAATAAATGTTTTTCTGGAACTCTCTTGCTTTTTCCATGATCCAGCGGATGTTGGCAGTTTGATCTCTGTCTAGAAGTTCACAGTTCACGTATTGTTGAAGCCTGGCTTGGAGAATTTTGAGCATTACTTTACTAGCATGTGAGATGAGTGCAATTGTGCGATAGTTTGAGCATTCTTTGGCATTACCTTTCTTAGGGAGAAATATTAACCTTTTGAAAAAATCTTTGATTAAAATGCTTTTCCAGCCAATTGTCCAGTTTTATTAGCTTTTTATACAAAATTTCATAATTTTTTACATTCAAATGTATCAATACACTTATTTCTTCTATTACTTTCTATTGCTCAAAAGCTAAGACAGTTCATGTTTTTCCTCTGATATGAGCTTCTATTTTCTTCTAGTTTCTCTAGAACTTATGAAGAGGTGTTTTGTTTCATTTCTTATGTTTACCTCAAATCCATCTGGAGTTTGTTTGGGTATATACTGTAAATATAGATTTTTTAAAAATTGTTCTTTAGCTTATTCATTTTAAATTAAAAATAGTTCACAGGAGATTAGCTTTAAATTTTTTACAACATTTCTAGGGCTCACTGGAGATCACTGAGTGTCCCTCCACAAAAAAATGGCAAAGGTAACAAATCTGGAACCGGTGGTAGATGCTACTGACTGAAATCTCTTCCTTTCTTTCCTGATAACCACAGAAGAGACAAGTGCTTCTAGGGTTACTGGGCTCTTCCCCAGCTCCAGGTGTTTAGTCATGACTGGCCAATGACAGAAAAAGACCTTTCCATCAAAGCAGTTACCTGCCTATGATGCCTGAAACATGTTGGTCACCTAGTGATCATAAGAAGACAGATTAGAGAGAAATACTAGATAGAGATGGCAAAGCAGACAAATGGTAAGACTCAGGTTCTAGATGATGCTGAGCCACAGAATTAATCAAGTCCAGAACCACCCTCCCTAAGAACATGTTCTATGAGAGAATACATATTCCTACTTTTAAGTCACTTTTAGATGTCTTTTATGTTATTTTCAGCTGAAGGCATTCTAAGTTTTAAAACCTCAAAAAGTCAGACACGACTGAGCGACTGAACTGAACTGAACTCATATTTTTCTCCCTGCCCACTTATTTCTCTCATACCATTTAGAAAATGTGGTTCAAGCTTAAGAACCTGATTTCTGATTTGTGAAAGTGTTCAATGCCACTGCACGTCTAAGAGAGGGTATTCCATGAACCTCCCTCAGTCTTCACCACACCAAGGGTTTATATAACCATTTTTCTTCCATGTCCCAAATGCCTTTGTGCTCAGGGTACTTATTTTCTTTCTCAGATACAAGTAGAGAACACTAAGGCCTTACAGCCTCCAATTCAAAAGGATGAGTTAAAATGAATGACAAGTGGTGTTTGCTACTGCCATTGAATGCAAATCTCTCAACATCTCTTTTTCTCCAACAATACATTGAAAACTGAGCACTCTGACAAGATTTTGATAGTAAGAGCACTAAACTGCCATATTCTACAGATCCTGTCACAAATGAACAATGGTTGCTCCATTAATAACCATCTGAATGATTGCAAATATCCAAACAACTTGAAGTTAAATAGCAAGTTAAAATAAATTTGATGATCTATATAAGTGGTTTTCATAGATTCTATGAGTTCCATTGGCTTCCCTGATAGTTCAGACGGTAAAGAATCTGTCTGCAATGCAGAAGACCTGGGTTTGATCTCTGGGTTGGGAAGATCTCCTGGAGAAGGGCATGCCAACCCACTCCAGTATTCTTGCCAGGAGAATCCCATGGACAGAGGAGGCTGGTGGGCTACAGTCCATAGGGTCATAAAGAGTCAGAAATGACTGAGCAACTAAGCACATGAGCTCCATAGAATGCTAAGGGTTCTGCAGAAATATCTCAGATGAGAGTAGGAGGAATTGAGAAATTAGAGCTTGGTTCTGGCCCCCTCTTCAAGTGAAAAGCTCTGCTTTTTTATCTGTATTACATACAGATTGGTGTTGTACAGAATATTCCACTTGGAGAAAAGATTTCTTTAAAAAATTTTTAAATACTAGTAACACCTGATGTTTGGAGCAATCCAGATGTTTGCAATCAGGCAAAAAACAATCAGATCATTAAGAAAAAGACAGGAAGAGACAGATACTATCTCTATCTTTTTTTGTATTTTTATTCTTGCTATTTTCAGCCTAATGATTTAATCAACACATAGGTATATTTTCCAAATGAGAACTGAAAAAGATGAGGCTTTCAGTATTGGATCCGTATTGTGTATCTGATCATCTCGACAAATGTTAGAGGGGTGGGCAGTAAGGGGAAGAAGGCAGGTTCTCATTGTTCCATTATAATATAATAACCTGACAGCACAAATTACTGGCATAGCTGTAGCATATTGGCATACACAGTCTATTTCTATTGATTGTTAAACTTAAAGGGTCCATGACCTCATCCAAAGTATGCTTTTTAATAATTCACTTCATTTAAGGGTCCATTAAAATGTCAGAACTGTCATAAAGCTTGTAAACACTTAGTTACCTCTAATGTCTTCAAAATAAAGATGCATATTGATGAAATCTTGGCTTACAATCACTTTGCTTCCATTTGGCAAAGCCAAAATAACACATGCTTTCTTCATATCCCATCACACGCTCCTCCCTCTTCAACTGCAATACTTTGTTCCTAGGTTTCCCATAGTTCTCTGAAAAAGAGCTCTTTGGCATACTTTCTTGTTCTAAGCTAGGAAAATTGACTTATGGGCTAATTTGTTTCAAAAAAGATACTAGCATATTGGTCTGACTTTAAAACTGGCTGGATAAGCCACCAACCAGAGTATGCAAAAGTGAGAGGAAACTAGACAGTGAGAAATTTACTGCTAGATGAAATGCTGATTTCTTTGAATATGTAAGGCTTTCTCCTGGAGAAATTTCTGGGAGAGTGTAAGCAGGAACCCTTGGTTTTATACACCTTCTCAATGGAACATGAGCACAAAGAACAGCATTAATTTGAGTATCAATCAAACAAGAAAAAGAAAAATACATTTTCTAAACTATAGGGATTCTCCCTAAAAATGTTTGTCAAATAAAATGCAAGATGCCTAGTTAAATAACAAATAATTTTTAGTGAAAATATGCCCTAAATATTGTGTGGGATATACTTATAATAAAAATTATTTGTCATTTATCTGAAATTCAAATTCAACTTGGTGTCTTGGACTTTTATTTGCTAAATCTGGCAGTCCTACCTTCTAAGGCAAATCTTAAGCTTCACCTAACATTAAAAACACTGATAGTCCTAGCTTAATAGTTTTTAATCCTGGCTACATGTTAGAATTATCTGTGATTTCCTGAGCCCAACCTTTAGAGCAGCTAAATCAGAGTCTCTGGAGTGTGGAGTGGTGGGCCACAAACATTCTTCCAAGCTTCCCAAAGGTTCTAATGGGAAATCAAGTTTCAGAACCACTATACTAGAGGATTTTACTCACTTCAGTGTAAAATCTCAGAGAGGAACATCAGATATGTCTTGGATCTAGTGGTAGGGATATACACGTCTTTTTAAAAGCATATTCAATATTTTAATGTAACTTTAATTTGAAAAAATAAAGTCAATATTTTATTGACTCTTGGCAACCCTATGGACTGCAACCCACTAGGCTCCTCTGTTCATTGGATTCTCCAGGCAAGAATACTGGAGTGGGTAGCCATTCCCTTCTCCAGAGGATCTTTCTGACCCAGGGATTGAACCCAAGTCTCCTGCATTGCAGGCAGCTTCTTTACCAGCTATGCCACCAGGGAAGCTCTTTATATCATAAACTACTCCCCAAATTAAAAATAAAAGACTGATTTAGCCCTGGAGAGCTAAGGGATAATGAAACACAGGGCTCGAGACCTGAGGCAGGTCCTAGATGAGCGGAGTGGCTGGGACAGAGAACAAGAGGCAGACAGGATTTGAAGGATGCACAAGTATCCCAGGTCAGAGGCTACCACAGACCAGAGCTCAGGAGGATGAACAATGAGTAGAAGCAGAGCCCAGGAGTTTAGACAGAGTCATCAGTCAGGCCAGATGATGCACAACTGATCTTGTAGCCCTGCCAATTGTAGCAACTGGGGAGATGGGGGCATTAGTCCCAACACCTGGTAGACCCGAGACTCACAGCTGACACAGGGGTGAGCATTTGGCTAGAACAGGGGAAAGAGGTACAGAGAAGGGCATCTGGTGAAGTCTTTTATCTCAGTCCAGATAACCTGCGCCTGCTGTGATCCAAAATGAGTTTTGCACTTAGAAGACACAGCTTTTTGTTCTGTGTACTTTAAGCAAGTTGAGTGACACCTCTCAACTCCAAAGGTCTTTTCTGAGAAACGGGGAGCCCGTAAACTTTGCAGGCACTTGTAGGTAGCATTTTAAATCATCAGATATATGTCAAAGCAGAATGTGGTCTACAGGTGTCTTCATGGAAGCCTGTCACTTTCTTGGTAACCATCCTACTGCCATGGGCCCCATGGCCTCCATGTCCAGGCCTCCCCTACTCCTCCTCAAGGCTCATTGCACTCTCACTCATGTGGATGGCTTGTTTACAGGGCAGCAGGGATCCAGTGCCTGTGTTGACACCCGCAGGGTGGATCCTCAATGAATGCCTTAATTGGACCAAGAAATCCAAACAGATGTTTCTACCTCTGAAACACTTCTTGATATTCCAATCACTGAATATTTTCATTTTCTCTTCTATTTATATCAGTTTAAGCCTTGTATTTATTAGCTGGTTTGAACAAATGATTTAACTACTCAAAGCCTCAGTGTGCCAATCCTGTAAATGAGAGAATTAGTACCTTGCTCACTTAAAAAATAGTCACAACCTAAAAGTTGAGAGTTATGTTTCAGTCAGTGAAATTTTTAGGACTTAAGCCCAGGAGGCAGCAACTCAAGTAGCCTTGAGAGAACTACTCCAAGGAGGCAGGGACGAGGAACTAGGTTAAATAGAAGCTTGTAACAAAAATTCAGATATCCCAAGTTAAGGAATTTAGTGTTTTTCTATGTATGGGAAGATGCAAGAGTCTAGGCTCACTGAAATAATTTCTTCTATATGCATCTCAGGTATCTGGGGCCAGTATCCTGTGTTTTTCACATCCTAAGTTCCTCAGGGCTCCCCAGAGGGAGTGGCTGCAGCCTAATGGCTGTCAATCACAGGAATTCTTCTCTTTCCTGAGTGTCCTGGAGGGCTGGAATTGCTGATGACTATAGCATCCTTGTTTATTGATATGACAGGAAATATTCCAATTTTCAACCTTAAAGATTTGTGTTGAGAATTAATTTAGATATGTATGAAAACCTTTAGCCCAGTATCTGATACTGTATACTTCAAAAATATTAGCTATTACTAGAATTATCATCCAGAGAAGGCAATGGCACCCCACTCCAGTACTCTTGCCTGGAAAATCCCATGTGTGGAGGAGCCTGGTGGGCTGCAGTCCATAGGACTGCGAAGAGTTGGATACGACAGAGCGACTTCACTTTCACTTTTCACTTTCATGCATTGGAGAAGGAAATGGCAACCCACTCCAGTGTTCTTGCCTAGAGAGTCCCAGGGATGGGGGGAGCCTGATGGGCTTCTGTCTATGGGGTCGCACAGAGTTGGCATGACTGAAGTGACTTAGCAGTAGCAGAATTATCATCACTCAATTCAGCATTACTCCAGCAATATTCTTGACTAGGACATACACATTCCATGCCACCCCTAATCTAGGTACTCAGAGACAGGTTTGCACTTAATGCTACAGCCCCACAGTGGAAGCTGGGCATTCTGAAATCACCTACTGTTTCAGGAATCATGAAAATAAACCATAAATATCCCACAGTTCTCACTGACTACAAAATAATAAAAGTCATCCTGCATTTGCTATATTCCCCTCCATCTTTATTTTCTGTCTTGGGTCTATATTTTATAGAGATTTCCACTCTGCTAATAAAATAACATCATGCTTTTATGATCTTCTCTATGTAAAAAGCCTTAAACCATCTCTCCACCCCTCCAAAGGCATAAACTTAAACCTAAAGCCATATGGCACTAGAATTAAAGTCAGCATATTGCTGCATTGTATAATCCACCATCATTATAAATGATTTCTTGGTGATAACATTGTATTAACCCACTCTGCTGTGCAGTGATTCATTATAGATCTAAGTTTTCCTTTGTATCCCAGGCAGCTGTCTTTCAAATGGAGCTCAGCTGAATTTAGAGCACAGACATGTTGTGTTGCCAGCACCATTCCCCAGCCCCACCGGCTGCCTCGAGGAAGCTGCCTGCTTCAGACTATCTGTGGGGTTTCTGGTTTTTAGTAAGGAATGCTGCAACTCCATAGCCACAGGATCCCATTATAATGTATGGAGGTAATCAGTTCTATTCATCATTAAAGACGCATGACCTTGTGGTTCAAATTACACTAGAAAATGTTTAAGTCAGGGGCACAGTTTTCTAATTTGTTAATTTGCAAGTTTGATGGTATGAATGAGATTCACAAGAGAGATGGGGAATTTCCTTTAATTAATGAGAGGATGTGAATGTCCCCTCCTTTCAAGGAGTGAGCTTAGTACTTAACATGCATGACAACTCCTTAGGCAATTTTTATGTATATATAAAATACATTACATATTAAGCACCAAGTATATTTGTCACCTTGATGTTCCCAATCTTAAAGCCTATCTTAATACTCAAGTAAAATGATTCAAACAATAATACTCTTGAGAAAGAGAAAAGCAGCCTTGAAATCCAGGAACTGGCCTGGCACACACAGTTGGGTGTTCTTCTGTTGAACATAAGCAATTTTATGGAACATCAATATCAGACAAGGCCACTCTGTGGCCATGATGGGTAAAGACAGAATCAGGACAACCCCATATGCATAAACACAGATTAAACCATGAGCATTGTCCAACCCACAAAACACGAAGACATCCCCATCCCTGGGAACAAAAGTGACTGCTGTTTCTTTACCAAGTACACCTTGAGCCTCTCCTTTAGTCTGGTTAAGATACCCAATCAGAGAATTACCCCTCATTCTGACAGCATCCAGTCAGAGCAAAGCTCTGTTTCCTTAAAACCTCCCCACACAACACAAGCTCAAATCCTGTAACTGAATATCCTCTGCCTGGGATGCCACGCAGTTTAACAAGCAATAGCCTCAGCTTGCTTCACTGCTTTTCTGTTCCTGGTGGTCTTTGGCTAGAGGACATCAACACCACAAGATATCAGTACATATCCTTCCTGCCTTTTCAAATGGCACCTGGTGTCTTTGAGGGAAAGAGGTTTATCTGGCTTCCACACCTGGATCAATCCTGCAAGTTCTCTAGATGCTAATTGGTACTCTTAGTTCTACTTTAGGAGCTTTAGGACCATTATCTTTTGACTTCTTCCTGAAGAACACGACAAATGCAAGGCTGTGCGCAAAACAAGCTTTTGTGTGAGGATTTGAAAGTAATGGAGTGCAGCATAGAACATGTAACTTAAAGCTGACTAATAGACATCCATGTGCTAAAGTTTTTCAGGTACTCTCTCTCACCTCCTCTCCACTGCCACCCTCCTCCAACCCCATCACTCCTTAAAATTTTGTATATAGGTTCTCCTCGCTCTCTTACCTCCATGATACCAGCTTTGCTTACATGTTTATCTGTCCTTCCATCTGCCTTCTGTCCCCTGTACCCTCAAATCTCAGCCTCCAGCAATGTCTCCCATATGCCTCTCTTATTTATTTGCAGAGATCCCAAACCCTGGGCTTTCTTAACCATGGAAAGAGGTTAGGATAGTGGCAGTGGAGGTAGAAACTTTATTACACATGTCATTTCCTCTCTTGAATGCCTTCTTCTGAGCAGGATGGAGTTGGAGGAAAGGGTACACAGAGGGATCACAATTTTTATGAAGCCATAATCCCAAGGAGGTATTTAATTTTCAAAACAAAAGAAAATATTCTTCCGGTGGAATTCTGCTCTAATTCTACTAGAATTTGAATTCTTCTCGTTCAAACTTTCTTGGTTGGGAACCTCAGTGAGAAATACATTATATGGCAACCCAGCATATATATACACATACAAACATGATAGACGATAGGAAGAGAGAAAGAGAGGTAAAGACACTATATCCCCATTAAGATGCTCTCTGATATTTTTTTTATTCTACTTTATTGTTTAATGAAAAACTTCTACCTGGCTGCAACCTGTCATGTTGATTTCATGACCCACTAGCGGATCGCAGATTGTAACTTGACCACAATCTCCTAAAGCAACAGCATTTAAACTGACAAAAAAATTTTTTTCCGCTGTCTGTAGAGAGAGAACTCTTACACTGACATACACACACATGGCCGCCTGAGGCATCATCTGGCCCATGGAGTGGGTTCCGAAGCCAGAGGATTAACTCAAGAGAGAAAAAATAGTAAATGAACTCCTCTTAGCTCTAGGTTATATAAGCAGCGTGGACTCACCAGATTGTAGCGAGGCTCAAAACAGACCATCAAGTCACAGGTGACCAGTTCACGTGAAGGACTTCCTTGCAGGTAGAGGGAGCTGAAGCTTGGCCAAAGGTAGAGTAAGCTGATGGCCAGATCAGAGGTGACTCAGAATGTGACTGCAGTGGTCTCCAGGGACAGAAGTGAAGAATCCAGCAACCCAAGAAGTATACAATATAGAACGTGGGAGAATGCAATTAAGCAAATCAAGAATAATGGGACCATGGCAACAAATAGGACAGCTCAAGGGTGTCAGTGTCAACACAGAGGAGGAAAGGTGGTTGATGGAAAGAACAGAGGGAGGAATGACCCCAGGAACAGAGACCAGCTGGGGATAGAGGGGCAGAAGCTACACAAGTGTAGTGATAATTACTGTCTCCAGAATCAGAATCTGTGGGTCCTGTGGGAAAGGGATGTGCTTTCTTTTAAAATATTACTTATTAATTGACTGCATCAGGTCTTAGTTGCAGCACTCGAGATCTTCCATGCATCATGAGAGATCTTTCAGAGAGGTACACGGACTCTCTAGTTGTGACACATGGTCCCCAGAGCACACAGGCTCAGTACTGGGGGCACAAGGGCTTGGTTGCTCTGTAGCACGTGGGATCTTAGTTCCCTGACCACGGATTGAACCTGCACCTGTGCACTGCAAGGCGAATTCTTAACCACTGGAACACCAGGAAGTCCCTGGCTGGAGTCACTTACAAACATCAACACACCTTTCAACTATCAGCAGTTCTTCTCTGAGCCGGAAAGTTCACTTGTGAATGTGAAGACCCCTGATATTTTTGCAGGGTGAGACCTCATTTCTATGAAAGGCAAAGCCAAATTATGATACATTATTAAGCCCAGCAAGAGCTTCCTCTATGGCTCAATGGCAATGAATCTGCCTGCCAATGAAGGAAATGTGGGTTCAACCCCTGGGTCAGGAAGATCCCCTGGAGAAGGAAATGGCAACTCACTCCAGTATTCTTGCCTGGGAAACCCGATGGACAGAGACTATAGTCACAAAAGAGTTGGACATGAGTTAGTGACTTAACAACAACAACAAAAACCCAGGAAACTTATCAACAATGATGGTGATAACACACTGGTTTCAGCCAGAATTTGAGACAACATTTCATTTTGACTAGCTACTTTTCAGCACCTTTACCCTTAGAATTTATCTATTCTCAAAGAGAGGTTTGAAGTGTTCATTCATTATCTGTCCCTGAAATTAAATTTATTTAACTGATTTTTAAACTCAAGACAGCCTTGCTGGTATGTTTACACTGTGGTGTTTATTTTCAGAGGTAGAACTGCAATAAATAAAAAATATTTTCCCTTCAGTAGAAAGGGAAATATTATACTTAGATATTTATAACTATGACTGGTTATTTTTTAAAACATGAATTCAAAAATACCATAACTATTATACATTGCTAGCAATAATTTTCTGAGTGTTTCTGGTATAAAGACTGAAAGTAATATTCATGACAGGAACTATACCTCAAACTGAATATGGAATAAAAATGGATTTAAATAACCAGAGTGAACTGCATTTCTAAGTAGTACATGCAAATCAGTTTAACTGTTTTATGTTAGAGTTACTATTATGGGAAATCACCACAATAAAAGTAATAAAGGTAAAATTTCTGAGTACTTATTTTATTCCAAGTACCATCATGGATATTTTACATATGTTCTCTTCTTTAATACAACAGCCCCAGGAAGTAGGTTCTATTAACCCTATTTTGTCAATGAGGAAACCAAAGTGCAGAGCAATTAAGTGATCTGCCCAAGGTCACAGAGCCAGTAAGTAGCCAAATACAACTGAGACCCTTATTACCTGGCACAAGCCTATCCATGTTTTGTGCTGTGACATGGTATCCTCCATCTCAGGCTTTTGGGGGATAATATGTAGGTGCTTATTCTGGGTATACAAGGTTTTGTCCAGTAAGATGCCATCATCTTATTAATGGAACCTGTAATATACAGAAGCAATGACTCTAGAGAGTTATGTTCGACTGTCAAGAAGTAACCACACTGTATACTCACTCATGTGGGCTGCAAGCTGAACTCAAGTGGGTTTCAGAGGGTTTCTTCTCAGAAAGCTGCGTTCTCAGCAGGAGCCTTCTACACCACTGCAATATCTGGGGAGTGTGGTTTAGCCTGTGGTTTCAGATGGCTTTGGATGTTTCCCCCAGCAGACTGCATGCTCCTTAGAGAACATAGTAGGTAGCACAGAGTGGGCCACTCACTGAGGACCTTATAAATCATGATTATCTGCTTAGGGTCTGTAAGGGAGCAAGAAATTTTCCTCCTTTCTTCTAGGTTCTTCTGGCTGATCCAGGAATTGAATTGACATGAGACAGATTAAGAGGAGAAAATCAAACAAGAGTTTAATAACATGTATATAGTGATCAATGCAAAGAAATAGAGGAAAACAATAGAATGGGAAAGACTAGAGATCTCTTCAAGAAAATTAGAGATACCAAGGGAACATTTAATGCAAAGATGGACACAATAAAGGACAGAAAGGTATGAAGCTAACAGAAGTAGAAGATATTAACAGATGGCAAGAATACACAAAGGAACTATACAAAAAAGATCTTCATGACACAGATAACTATAATGGTAAGATCACTCATGTAGAGCCAGACATTCTGGAGTCCAAAGTCAAGTGGGCCTTAGGAAGCATCATGATGAACAAAGATAGTGGAGGTGATGGAATTCCAGTTCAGCTATTTCAAATCCTGAAAGATGATGCTGTGAAAGTGCTGCACTCAATATGCCAGCAAATTTGGAAAACTCAGCAGTGGCCACAGGACTGGAAAAGGTCAGTTTTCATTCCAATCCCAAAGAAAGGCAATGCCAAAGAATGCTCAAACTACTGCACAATTGCACTCATCTCACAAGTTAGCAAAGTAATGCTCAAAATTCTCGAAGCCAGGCTTCAACAGTACATGAACCGTGAACTTCCAGATGTTCAAGCTGGATTTAGAAAAGGCAGAGGAATCAGAGGTCAAATTGCCAACATCTGTTGGATCATAAAAAAAGCAAGAGAATTGCAGAAAAATATCTACTTCTGCTTTATTGACTATGCCAAAGCCTTTGACTGTGTAGATCACAAGAAACTGTGGAAAATTCTTAAAAAGATGGGAATACCAGACCACCTTATCTGCCTCCTGAGAAATCTGTAAGAAGCAACAGTTAGAACCAGATATGGAACAGCAGACTGGTTCCAAACTGGGAAAGGAGTACGTCAAGGCTGTATATTGTCACCCTGCTATTTAACTTAGATGCAGTGTACATCATAAAAAATGATGGGCAGGATGAAGCACAAGCCTGAATCAAGATTGCTTGGAGGAATATAATAACCTCAGATAACGCAGATGACACCACCCTTATAACAGAAAGCAAAGAACTAAAGAGCCTCTTGATGAAAGTGAAAGATGAGAGTGAATAAGCTGGCTTAAAATTCAACATTTAAAAAACAAAGATCATAGCATTTGGTCCCATCACTTCATGGACAATAGATTGGGAAACAATGGAAACAGTGACAGACTTTATGTTTTTGGCCTCCAAAATCACTGCAGATGGTGATTGCAGTCAAGAAATTAAAAGACGCTTGCTCCTTGGAAGAAAAGCTATGAAAAACATAGTCAGCATATTAAAAAGCAGAGACATTACTTTGCTGACAAAGGTCTGTCTAGTCAAAGCTACGGTTTTTCCAGTAGTCATGTATGGATGTGAGAGTTGAACTATAAAGCAAGCTGAGCACTGAAGAACTGATGCTTTTGAACTGAGGTGTTGGAGAAGACTCTTGGGAGTCCCTTTTACTGCAAGGAGATCAAACCAGTCAATCCTAAAGGAAATCAATCCTGAATATTCTTTGAAAGGACTAATGCTAAAGCTGAAACTCCAATACTTTTGCCACCTGATGTGAAGAACTGACTCCTCCTTGGAAAAGACCATGATGCTGGGAAAGATTGAAGACAGAAGTGGACGACAGAGGATGAGATGGTTGGATGGCACCACCAACGTGATGGACATGAGTTTGACCAAGCTCCGTGAGCTGGTGATAGACAGGGAAGCCTGGAGTGCTGCAGTCTGTGGGGTCACAAAGAGTTGGACATGACTGAGTGACTGAATTGAACTGAACTGAATACATGAGAGAGTCATAGGAAAACTGAGTAATTTACAAAAATGGCTGGAAACCTCTCCTTAACTACCATCTTCAGTTAAAGACTAAAGAGGCTATTGGGGGTAGTGGTTTGGGAATTGAAGAGAAGGAAGGCAATTGACATAGTGTGAAAAAGCAAGTGTTTGCTAAATAAATGTTTGCTGGGCCCTGCAGAGACAACGGGACACAGTGTGTACTCAGTCACTCAGTCGTATCTGGGACACAGAGAGGAATTCGAAGAGACTTTGCTGGGTTCTTTCTTGTCTACACACCTAGTTCATGGTGTAATGATTGCTCCCTTCCTGGAATAGGTCCTCTGTCTACATTCTTTAGACAACCAGGAGGAAGATCACAGGTTCTTCCCAAGTCTTTGAGACTTGATTGCTTTCAGCTAGGAATAACTGGCATGCCAAAGAGACATTTTGGGGTGACAAATTTTGATCCCCTGCAGGTCCCTCTGAGCAGAATACTTCAGAAGAGTTGCACCCTACAAAGATTTTTCCCCAATCCCTCATTTTCATAATTTCATTTTCCTAACCTCCCTTCCAGATTCCCTTAGAAATAAAGGCATCTCTCACTCTCTTCCCTAGACGCACCTTCCAGGATTCAAATGCACATGTTAAATGAGTATATCAAAGTGACAAACCTGAACTTCACTGTGCTCTTCCTTCACAGGAGGGGACTGAAGAATGTTCTCCATAACATCCTGCATACATCCCTCAGCAGCAACCAGGCCTTCCTCCATAGGGAAGCAAACTGGATACCTAAAATAGGCCAAGAAAGTGTTAGACCACTGACCAAGAAGACACTTGGCATCACAAAGCCTTTAGCGTTAACTTGTTGTTCAGTCAATAAGTTGTGACCAACTCTTTGTGACCCCATGGACTGCAGCACACCAGGCTTTCCTGTCCTTCACCACCTCCTGAAGTTTGCTCAAACTCATGTCCATTGATTTGGTGATGACATCCAACCATCTTAACCTCTATCTCCCCCTTCTCCTCCTGCCCTCAATCTTTACCATCATCAGGGTCTTTTCCAATGAGTTGGCTGTTTGCGTTAGGTGACCAAAATATTGAATCTTCAGCTTTAGCATCAATCCTTCCAATAAATATCCAGGGTTTATTTTCTTTAAGATTGAATGGTTTGATTCCTTGCTGTCCAAGGGACTTGCAAGAGTCTTCTCCCTTACCACAATTCAAAGCATAGATTCTTATGTGCTCAAACTGAACTTCAGTTTTAATAAGCTAGTAAATCATGTTCCTTGAATTTGGAAACTAGGTACATTTTTAATGGACATTGTCCTCTCTCAGAAGGTGCTATCTCTAGCTTTTTGCCATAATTATGAGATACATGAACTAATCATAATTTCTTATACAAGTTTAAGAGTATAAAATTTCAATAGGCAAGGAGGGGAGAAACAAAATGGAGAGCAGTCTTCTAAATTTAACATAAATGGGACAATAAACAGTCATGAAAGGAATTTTGATGATACAATAACTTTTATTAGCTTGATATGCTGACTGAGAAAAGAAATAGCATGCATTTTTTATAAGTGACTTTTAAGGAAGAATAATTTGTTTGCATAAAATATGATTACTTACCCTCATAAATGTTTATTTGAATTTATTACACTATAACCAAAGCCAACTGCATCAGCCACAGCAGGGAAACCCAATTCTGAATTGCAAAACAAACCAAAGGTGTGACTGGGAGCTCATCAGCATTTCATGCTGACTCGGAGAAATTTCAGCAGTTAAGATTCTGCTGATTTCCCAGGATAAGAGGCTCTAACGAGGCTGAAACCTTTAGAAACAGGAAAAAACAACAACAACAACAACTCAGACTGGGGCCCATCCCTCCCCAAAAGAAAATACCCAGAAGAGGCAGGTCAGTACCTTTCTCAGGTTCACCTGAGTCTCCAACCTGCCATTCCTACTGGATTCTGTCAACCAGCAACCTGAAGCCAGTCCAGCAACAGATGCCATTTTTATAGGTTAGCATTTAAACAAGTTCAGAATTTAGAGCAAAGGTTACAAGTACTATGCCCTCCAACTCATGAGTCTCCACCATTTCTGCTCTTCTTGGGCTCCTACTGAGGAACCTAGGTTAAAATTTTAAGTCCCCTTTTTGTTAAAACCCCGGAGGCAGGCCATGCCTCACAGGAGATAACTACTCCTTATCTGGTGACTCAGAGTCTCCTGGTCCTTAACAAAGCCCCATTCTATTAATTCTTAACTGATGACTTATAACCTAGTTTCCTGACCTTGCGAAGAGACCCCCTCTCAAAGATGTATTTTCTGTCAGACTTTTCCGGGTAATTGTTCTTCTAAGAACTGGCCAAACGCCGCAGGTGGTCAGTCAACTGTTTCGACTTAATTACCTGCAGACCTATCCCACCAATCAAATGTCCTCACCCCACCTACACCTGCCTATGGCCCCCTACCACATTGTTCCAAACATCCTGACCCCTCCCACACCTGCCTGTGATTTTTCAGTATAAAAGTTCCTCACAATTGATGTTCGGGGTTCATCTCCTTGAGTGGAGACTGAACCCCGGCGCGCCGGCCTAATAAATCCTCTTGCTGATTGCATCGAATTCTAGTCACTGTGGTCTTTGGAGCGACAGATTCTGAGAAAAGGCCGCGAGGTCTTACACTACCCTCCATCATTTACATATCCAACCACATGGGCTTGGGACCTCTAACCCACACACCTGCCTTTCAAGTACTCATGAAATACTACTCTCTTTCTATCACCAAGCTGAACACCTGAAGCCCTTTAAGGACATAGGCTCACAATGTCTCCATCTAGAAGGAGAGAGTGCAAAAAAGACTTTGACAGTGGCTTTTCTAATAATTATCTCATTGAAGCTGCCCAAGGAACCACAAGTCAGAGGGAGCCCCGAGACTTAGTATCCCCATTTCCTAGTGCCCAGGCCTTTCAAAGGTCCTAAAGTTACCTCTATTTCTAATCAACTGGATGTTCAATAAGCATTTATTTATGAACGATGCAAGGAATGTCATGGAGGAAGTGCAGAAGGACAGGCAAGGTGCTAAGGGTCAGAATAGAACATCTTGAAATCATGTGATTGTGCAAAAAGTAAAATTATTTTTATTCTGGTTACTGTCCATAATTGGATAATTTATTTACTTGGTGTTATCAAGGAAAATCTCTTCAATACTATGATTTTTGTTTTAAATAAACATGAAAGCATGACTTCTGACATCACCTTGCTACTTCTACTGTTTAACCTTGTCTCACAGAAAACAATATAAAAGAGGGACAGGAAAAGAGATGGAAATAAAAATGTAGAAATTTTAAACCTCCCAATGTGCCAAGCCCTGGGCTTGGTGAGTGTGTGTCATGGGATCCTCACTGTTCTTCATTGTAGAAATCTGGAAACAGGACTCACAGAGGACCCTGACCAAGGTCACAGAGCAAGTAACAACATAGCTAGCCCATACTTGATCTTTTAGAGCTGTTAGCCAATTACCATTACAAGTCTTTGCTTCATTTTTTCAGATTATATTGCATGACTCAGGCTTTGGTCTTTAAGGCTGAAATAAAAATACAACATATTTACTGTGACATTTTCATTTACATGGGCAATTTCCACTTCCCCTTCACATACCTAGTTAAGGCCTTAGTGGTCCACAGTTCACTGAGTAACCACAATTTTCAATCTGATTCCCAAAGCTGTGACTTTAGAATGCAGTTGCAGAAGACAGAAGGGGCAGGTGTCAGTATTAATGCCTCCGCATTGAGACAATTACAGGAAATGTAGCCTGAAGGAGGATTTTTCTGAACTCTACTGATGATGGTTTTAGTGCTGTTATTACCTTTGGCTATAGAGGAGCCTGATGTTAGTGAACAATTTCAGCTCCTCTAACGGAGATCTCTTTCCCCAGACCTCTCTCCACTGAGAGCACTACCAAATAGCTTAAATATAAGGGCTGATAACTGTATTCCTAGACACCATGTTATGACTGTGTCCACCATAGGAAGCTGATGCTGTCTTTTTAAAAAAATCATCATGGAGGTATCCTCACAGCATGAAATCTGAGAAAGAGCTGAACAGTGCACACAGTGTCAAGAGCAGAGTTCACCAAAAAATTGCAAATATTTTATTGCCACATTATTTCCCTAAGCCTCCTTGTTGTCCAGACTTTTCCAGCCTTTAAACCACAGGTAGCTCTGGTGAGGCTTGAGACAGAGGCAATGTAGAGCTCCTGGCAACCGAGATAAATGTACGTAATATCCAGCACCCACCTTGCAGCTTCAGAGGCTCACAATATCCCAGCTCCTTCCCAAGGCTGCAGGAAAGGTTGCTTGCTAAAATCATTTTCTGGTTAACAAGAAATCTATGCAACATTTCATGCCCGATGTTTCAGAAGCCCCCTCTGAGGATCCACAGTCTGCATTTTAATTTAGGTCTACATGTTTCGTTTTTTAATAGAATGAACTGTGCATAACAACACACTTCACGATATGAAATGAAAAGCCCTTGATACAGTTCATCTACTGGAAGGTTTTAACTCTAAATCCAGAACAAATAAAAGCAAAATAAACACAGCAGGACTCCAGCTTTCCTCTGCCAACATTTGGTAACGAGTTTGGGCACGAAATGAGGAAAGATTTGGGGCACAGAAGAAGTCGGGAAAGCAGTAAAGCACATGAATGTTCATGATCTGCTAAGAAATTCTTAATCTCATCTCTAGTCAATGACCTTTTATTGAGCATCACAGTATGTTAGATATTGTCCTGAATCCCTCTTGGTCATTTTGCCACATTTGCTGGTAATCAATCCTTTTGCAGTAAGCTCAGATTTCAAATAACCTTTGAGAAACTTTTTACTGTTGTAGCATGTAAATGGATATTTCAGATCCATTTGAGAGCCCAGCAGGAAGGTTAATCTAGAGATAATAAAAATTTTCCCTTTTCTTGCATTCAAATCCATGAGATTTTATAGAATTCCAGGAACATGTTGGGAACACAAATTTTCCTACAAAAGCTCTGTCCAGGAGCTGGCAGTGGTTTTCAGGAACCTGTACTCCAATGTCTGACTGAAGAGGAGTACGATCAGGAGTGCTTAGCCGATTTGCCCACAGTTCCACAGTGGCCAGAGGAGACGCCTCCAAACACATCTTCAGAAGGCATGCTATGTTTCGTAACTGATTCTCAGTGTCTGCCCTACACAGTGTGTTCAAAAGCGGAGACATCACTTTGCTGACAAAGGCGTATCATCGAAGCTATGGTTTCGCCAGTAGACATGTAAAGATGTGAGAGCTGAACCATAAAGAAAGCCGAGCACTGAAGAATTGATGCTTTTGATCTGGGGTGTTGGAGAAGACTCTTGAGAGTCTCTTGGACTGCAAAGAGATCAAACCAGTCAAGCCTAAAGGAAATCAACCTGAATATTCATTGGAAGGACTGATGCTGAAGCTGAAGCTCCAATACTTTGGCCACCTGATACAAAGAGCTGATTCACTGGAAAAGACCCTGAAGGTAGGAAAGATTGAGGGTAATAAGAGAGGGGGGCACCAGAGGATAAGATTGTTGGATGGCATCACCAACTCAATAGACAAGAGTTTGCGCAAACTCAGGAAGACAGTGAAGGACAGGAAAGCTTGGCATGCTGCCGTTCACAGAGTTGCAGAGTTGGCACAGCTTAACAACTGAACAATAACAACAATAAATATTTTTAAGGTTTCCCTGGTGGCTCAAATGGTAAAGAACCTGCCTGCAATACAGGAGGCCTGGGTTCAATCCCTGGGTTGAGAAAATGCCCCAGAAAAGGGAATGACTACCCACTCCAGTATTCTTGCCTCTAGTATTCCATGGACAGAGGAGTCTTAAGTTCTTCATGAAAGTAAATACAATGCTAGGTAAATAATGAGTATTTAATAAATATTTGTCTTTGAAAAGACTGACAGTAAGAACAGGGATTGTAGAAAGTTAACACTTCACACTTGTAAAAAAAACAACAAACAACTAAACCTTTGAAATTCTAATCTGCTTCATCAATAGGTTGGCCAGTATGCATCTCTGTCGCACCTTAAAACTTCATGCACAAAAGACTTGACCTAAAGTCATGCAGCCTTCTTTGCTATTGTAAGAAAGGGGGAAAAAAATAAACCTCTATTTCGCTATTCAGAACACATTGCCATCCAAAGACTTTGAGCATAACTTGGCATAAGTTCATTTTTCACACATTCGGGACCTCAATGTCTATTCCTCCTTAATGAAATATCTATAGAAATATTGCAGGATTTGTTTGAAAGAGAAAAAGAAATACATATCAAATTACAAGAAATAAGAGCTGGAAATAACTGCTTAAGGTACAAACACAGGTAGGATATACCTAAATTCCTCTAAGCTGGTTGATGAAAATCTAGCAGTTATGTCATAATAAGAATGAAGAAAGTTTATACTCTAAAGAAATGCCCTACGAGCATACCAAGCAAACTGTGGGTGTAAAGTTCCTAAGAGTTTACACACCATCTGCCTTGATATTAAAAAATGCAGTTCTAGGCATAAAGGGAAGCATAACAAATTAAAGAAACTTCTAAACTGGATGTCCTGAAATTCAAGCTCTAAACGTTCCTCTAAATGGGAGCTGACAAGGTGAAGACTTTTTCTGAACAAACACATATTGCAAGAGCATTAGAGAAGCAGGCACACATATATCAATCTGTGTCCTTTCTCAGGAAGAGGTAATTTTTGAATATTCTGGAGACAGAATACAGATGCCTACATTGATCCATACCAAACCAAGAAAGTATCTTCTCTGAGGGAAAATCTGCAATTCTTAACCACCATCGACCACAGACAATTGATTAAAACACACTGTTACTGCTTTACCAGCCATGTTGAGGCTCTGTCACCTCTAGTGGAACTTGTAAGGAACACCTAAGAAAGTGGCCTTCTAGACCCTGATGCTGGGAAAGAATGAAGGCAGGAGGAGAAGGGGACAACAGATGAGATGGTTGGAAAGCATCACCAACTCAATGGACATGAGTTTGAGCAAGCTCTGGGAGATGGTGAAGGACAGGGAAGCCTGGCATGCTGCAGTCCATGGGGTTGCAAAGAGTCGGACATGACTTAGCAACTGAACAACAACAACACATTATCAAGTGCTCACTGGCAAGTCATCCTTAGGAGGTGATAAAATAGAAAGCATGGAAATACCTTCAGAGACAAGCTCCAAGAGAAGTCACCAAAGCCTACCCAAACCTTTCCAGTTGCATTCTAAACCTCTCAAAAAATTATTCCTTTTACTATAAAGTTATTTGTGTGTCAGTTACTCAGTCATGTCCAACGCTTTGTGACCCCATGGACTGGAGCCCACCAGGCTCCTCTGTCCATGGAATTCTCCAGGTAAGAAAACTAGCGCGGGTTGCCATTCTCTTCTTCAGGAGCTCTTCTCAACCCAGGGATAGAACCTGGGTCTCCTGCACTGCAGGCAGATACTTTACCATCTGAGCCACAAAGGAAGCTCAAAATCATTTAGTCACTTTATTTAATGGACAGTTTTAGTATCTAAAGAATACTACAGTCCTTTTAGATACTTTTGCTATCCCTATTGTGTAAATAAGGATACTGGGCAGAGAGAGACTAAGTAACTTGCCTAAAGTCACACAGCTCATAAGTGATTTGAACGCATATTGTTCAGGCTGTTAAGTACACACTGCTCTGCATAAGTGTGAATGACCAATAACCCTCTTTGGTCATGATCATCACCTACTGAACTCAGTGGTTAGGATTCAATATATGAACTTGGAAAGGGCATAAATATTCAGCTCATAATGGTCACAGATTCACAAGTCTTGCTTTTCATCACATTCAAACTATGAAGGAAAGAAGAAAAACTGGTCTTAGAAACATGGGGGAAAGGGGACTCCCAGCAGCCAGTAGTGTGGACCCATCTGAGCAGCATCCAGGGACCAATGAAGCACTTGCTCAGTCCAATGTGAATGCTAATCCACCTGATGTGTTATCTCTTTTCTGGAAATATATGCACTGGAACATGCCAACAGAGCTAACAACATGAACTACTTGAGCCATATTAAGTGCCCTAGTCCTGCTTCCATGGTTGACAAGCAGCCTTTTGATAATTTTGTTTGCCATGCACATAATATGTCTCCAGGGAGAGCACATCTGTCAGGTCAACCAGGAATTTCTGGTCCCAAGGCAGTTGCATTTGTCATAGTAAATTATTAAGCTGGTATCTGGACTTGGTATGTCAGCCTGTTGAGAGTTTTCATGAAGAGAATCTCCCATCAGCCCAATCAACTCAGGAATACAACAAGATCTCTGAATTTTGGAGCCCAGAGGGCCAGACTCTGATTCCTCCAAGTATACTCCACCTTGTGGAATCTCCGAGTAAGCAATAATCTAGTCGTGCAGCACCCTGGATGGATGACCCTGACAAAATAACTGACACACTTTGTGGCTGAGCAATAGGATCACACTTAAAGAACAAGTGAAGCATAGAGCTAAAAGAACAAACTTAGGAGTTAGACAAACTTGTGGTTAAATCCCAGCCCTACAAATTACTAGCTTTGTTGTTTAACCTCTGACTGTCAATTTTCTCATTTGTAAAGCAGAAAAAATGCCTTTATTAAAAAAATCAGTGGTTCTGAAAGTATAGACCCTGGATGCCTTAGTCTGCTCAGGCTGCTATAAAAGACTACTATAGACTGGGTGTCTTATAAACAACAGCAATTTATTTATCACAGTTCTGGAGGCTGGGAAGTCCAAGATCAAAGCACTGGTAAATTTGGCATCCTAGTTCACAGACAGCTGTCTTTCTGCTATGTTTTCATGAGGCAAAAGAGACAAGGTAACTCTCTTAGGCTTCTGTTATGAGGTCTATTCCTACTCATGAGGACACTGCCCTCATGACCTAATCACCTCTCAAAGGCCCCCCTCCTAGTAACATCATGCTGAGGATTCAGATTTTAACATACAAATATTAGGTGGACATTCAACTTCTTAAAAGATGGGACTACCAAAACACCTGACCTGTCTCCTGAGAAATCTGTAAGCAGGTCAAGAAGCAACAGTTAGAACCAGACATGGAACAGCAGACTGGTTCAAAACTGGAGTACGACAAGGCTGTATATTATCACCCTGCTTATTTTACTTATATGCAGAGTACATCATGAGAAGTGCTGGGCTGGATGAACCATAAGCTGGAATCAAGTTTGCTGGGAAAATACCAACAACCTCAGACATGCAGATGATACCACCCTAATGGCAGAAAGTGAAGAAGAACTAAAGAGCCTCTTGATGAAAGTGAAAGAGGAGAGTGGAAACCTGGCTAAAATTAAAAATTCAAAAACTAAGATCATGGCATCCAGTTCCATCACTTCATGGCAAATAAATGGGGAAATAATGGAAACAGTGACAGATTTTATTTTCTTGGGCTCCAAAAATCACTGCAGGTGGTGAGTGCAGCCATGAAATGAAAAGACTCATGCTTTTTGGAAGAAAAGCTATGGCAAACCTAGACAGCATATTAAAAAGCAGAGACATCACTTTGCCAACAAAGGTCCACATAATCAAAGATTTGGTTTTTCCAAAAGTCATATAGAGCTGTGAGAGTTGTTCTATAAAGAGGGTTGAGTGCCAAAGAATTGATGCTTTTGAACTGTGGTGGTATTGTAGAAGACTCTTGAGAGTCCCTTGGACTGAAAGGAGATCAAACCAGTCAATCCTAAAGGAAATCAACCCTGAATATTCATTGGAAGGACGGATGCTGAAGCTTCAGCTTCAATATTTTGGCCATCTGATGCAAAGTGCAACTCATTGGTAAAGACCCTGATGCTAGGAAAGATTGAGGGCAGGATACAGGGGTAACAGAGGATGAAATGGTTGGATGGCATCACCAACTCAATGGACGTGAATTTGAGCAAACCCTAGGAGATAATGAAGGGAAGCCTGATGTGTTGCAGCACACCACAAAGCGTGGGGTCACAAACAGTCAGACACGACTTAGTGACTGAACAGTAACAACAGCATAGCACTGGACATGCAGCACCAACATTTTAAAGAATTTATTTATAAATGCAAATTCTTAAACCATAAAATAACCCTACTAAATTGGAAGTTCTGAAGATTGAGCCCAGCAACCTGTATTTTACCATGCCTTCCAGACTATTCTGATGCTCACTAAAGACTGAGAAATATTGAGAGATTGTTGTAAAGTTAATAAATTATGTATACAATGTGTCGAGTATAGCACCCAGCACAAAAGCAGACACTCAAGATACTTTTTCCAAATAGGAAAAGGAGTATTCAAGGCTGTATATTGTCACCCTGCTTATTCAACTTATATGCAGAGTCATCACGAGAAACGCTGGGCTGGAAGAAGCATAAGCTGAAATCAAGATTGCCAGGAGAAATATCAATAACCTCAGATATGCAGATGACACCACCCTTATGGCAGAAAGTGAAGAGGAACTAAAGAGCCTCTTGATGAAAGTGAAAGAGGAGAGTGAAAAAGCTGGCTTAAAGCTCAACATTCAGAAAACGAAGATCATGGCATCTGGTCCCATCACTTCATGGGAAATAGATGGGGAAACAGTAGAAACAGTGTCAGACTTTATTTTGGGGGGCTCCAAAATCACTGCAGATGGTGACTGCAGCCATGAAATTAAGACACTTACTCCTTGGAAGAAAAGTTATGACTAACCTAGATAGCATGTTCAAAAGCAGAGACATTACTTTGCCAACAAAGGTCCGTCTAGTCAAGGCTATGGTTTTTCCAGTGGTCATGTATGGATGTGAGAGTTGGACTGTGAAGAAAGCTGAGCACTGAAGAATTGATGCGTTTGAACTGTGGTGTTGGCGAAGACTCTTGAGAGTCCCTTGGACTGCAAGGAGATCCAACTAGTCCATTCTAAAGGAGATCAGTCCTGGGTGTTCTTTGGAAGGAATGATGGTAAAGCTGAAACTCCAGTATTTTGGCCACCTGATGTGAAGAGTTGACTCATTGGAAAAGACTCTGATGCTGGGAGGGATTGGGGGCAGGAGGAGAAGGGGCCGACAGAGGATGAGATGGCTGGATGGCATCACTGACTCGATGGATGTGAGTCTGAGTGAACTCCAGGAGTTGGTGATGGACAGGAAGGCCTGGCGTGCTGCGATTCATGGGGTGGCAAAGAGTCGGACATGACTGAGCAACTGAACTGAACTGAACTGAATAGCTCGGTTGGTAAAGAAAGTGAAAGTGAAAGTGAAGTCACTCAGTCATGTCTGACCTTTTGCGACCCCGTGGACTGTAGCCTACCAGGCTTCTCCGTCCATGGGATTCTGCAGGCAAGAAAACTGAAATGGGTTACCATTTCCTTCTCCAGGGGATCTTCCGACCCAGGGATCGGACCCAGGGATCGAACCTAGGTCTCCCGCATTGGAGGGAGATGCTTTAACCTCTGAGCCACCAGGGAAGCACAGTTGGTAAAGAACCCGCCTGCAATGCAGAAGACCCTGGTTCGATTCCTAGGTCAGGAAGATATAGGCTACCCACTCCAGTATTCTTGGGCTTCCCTTTTTCACTTTCACTTTCATCACCACAAAAAATCTGAAGAATGAAGTAGTCTGCCAAGATCTCCTCACCTAGTAACAATTAAGAAATTTGCTGTTTTAGACATATAGTCAAAATCTTGTAATTGTTCAGTTTTGATAGATTTCCTTCTTCACTCAGCAACACAGATGCTTTTTCACAAGCTGTACAGCATTCAAATTTCAATGGTTTCCCAGAATTTCATGAGGTGGACATGCCATAAATTAATTGTTTCCTTGGTTTTGACTAATTATGCTGCTTCTAATTTTTCAAGAGACATCATTGGCATACAATGTATTCCTTTCCTTTGGAACATTTCAAACTCCTAAATGGAAGAATATCATGTCCCAGAGAATGAATCTGTGTGAGTGTTCTTATAAATGGCCTAGAAACAAAGTATTATGCTAGTGTTTTCATTGGACTATCCCCAACTAGAAATGATATCATTTGGCGTTTTGTTAAGGAGAAATATAATTAGTACTGTTAGAAATATTTTTAAATTACAACCAAGTTTGAATATTTATGTTTACTAAAATGTTATATGACATATAATTTTTTATTTGAGTAACTCACAGAAATTTACAATTATTCTTCTCTGTAAATCTATACAAATGGGTGACCCTTTTAAATCTGAAAAACTGTAATTCTGATTTGGTTAAAAACTGATGGATTTCTGTATCCTTTTATGTGAGAGAATATGTAAATAAATAAAATGGAAGATAGATTCCTTTTATAGACTTGTGTTTAAATATTTAGAAACCTGGTGAATTTTACTGTTGATAAATAATTCTAAATCTTGCCTTGCATCAAATTGATATATGCAAATATGAACAAAATTGAAAACAATATAATATTAGTATTCATATTATCAGTAAAGACAATTATGTATTATGAATAAAAATAAAAATATGACATTTAACTGCTGTGTAATTAAACACATAAGGAATTAAGATATTCATATCTGCTTCTGAATTACTATGTTGAGAATATGTATAAGCTGAAAGATTAGAATTGTTTTGTTACTGCTGTTATCACCACCACAGTAGGAAATATACTATGTTTGGGAATGTGGCTTGGTGGAATGTAATGGGATAAATACTTATTCCTAATTGCTGTTTTGCTAAGGTCCTAGAATTGTACATAAGATTGAAGGCACGAAGAGAAGGTAACAACAGAGGATGAAATGGTTGGATGGCATCACTGACTCCATGGACATGAGTTTGAGTAACTCCAGGAGTCAGTGATGGACAAGGAAGCCTGGTGTGCTGCAGTCCATGTGTGTCCACACAATTGAGCGACTGAACTGAACTGAGAATTGTACATCTTGTTTATGCTTATGAAAAGTAGGAATCTTGGATTTCTTATTTTTATTAAAATTAGAAATTCAATTTTCAGGCCAAGAACTATAAACTTCAGTTCCGAACTAATACATTACAGAAAATATGAAAACATAAGAAAATAAAGAGTTCTATTATGAACTCCAATAAGAAATCTAGACAAGGTTTCTAGAAACAAAATCAATTTACTAAAAACTCTTTACAAGAATATATTTATGAATTATCAACTTAAGAAAGAACATATAAGACCTTTAAAGAGAATATTTTAAGATTCTAATTATAGGTTATAAAAGATATGACTTATGTATAGAATCTTAAAAAAAAAAAGAATACTAATGAACTTTTTTATAAAACAGAAGTAGTCACTGATGTAGAAAACAAATTTACGGTTACCAGGGGATAAGGCAGGAAGCATTAAACTGGAAGATTGGGACTGACATATACATACTACTATACATAAAATAGATAACTAATAAGGACCTATTGTCGGAGAAGGCAACGGCACCCCATCCAGTACTCTTGCCTGGAAAATCCCATGGACGGAGGAGCCTGGTGGGCTGCAGTCCATGGGGTCGCCAAGAGTCGGACACGACTGAGCAACTTCATTTTCTCTTTTCACTTTCATGCATTGGAGAAGGAAATGGCAACCCACTCCAGTGTTCTCGCCTGGAGAATCCCAGGGACGGGGGAGCCTGGTGGGCTTCCGTCTATGAGGTCACACAGAGTCGGACACGACTGACGTGACTTAGCAGCAGCAAGGACCTATTGTTAGCATAGGGAACTCTACTCAATACTTTGTAATAGCCTAGATGGGGAAAGAATGTTAAAAAAAAAGAGGAGGAGGGGATATATGTATAAATGATTCACCAGGCTGTACAACCAAAACTAACACAAGATTATAAATCAGCTATACTTCAATAAAAACTTTTTTTAGAAGACGTGAATAAATTGAGAAGCTCAACCATGTTCATGGATGTGATAGCAACATGCTAAAGATGCCAACTTTCTCCCAATTAACTTCCAGACTTAGTATAATCCCAAACAAAACCTGGTTTGAGGAACTGGATACATTTATTACAAACATTTATAGCAAAATAAAAGAACACAGACAGCTAAGTTAACTTTGAAAAAGAAGAGCAAAAAGGTAGTACTTACTCTACCAGATATTAATACATATCACAAAACCTTAGTATTAAAAATAATATGGTGCTCACCAAGAAATACATAAACTGGATAGAATAGAGCTTAGATATACACATACACACTCAGAGAGAGACATTTGATCTGTGATAAAGATGGGTACCACAAAGCACAGGTTTAGTAGATGTTGGTGTATAGACCTCTCACCACCTCAATTGTTACCACGCTGTCAAAACCACCATAATCCTTCACCTTGATTCCCATAAAAACCTCCTCTCTGGTCTTCCTTTTTCCTTACATACTCTTCAGTTTATTTAACAGTGATCCTGTTAAAATATAATCAAATCATGCTTGGGCTTTTCTTTTTTTTCCAGCTTTACTGGGATAAAATTGACATATAATATTGTATAGGTTTAAGGTATATAGGGTTGATTCAATATACTTATATATTGCAAAATGATTACCTTCATAGTGTTCATGCTTTTGTTTTTAAAATATGAACAACTTACATGAAGACACAAAAGACTTTCTGGTCCAATCAGATTAGTCAGAGAATGAAGAGAAGTGTTAGTCACTCAGTCATGTCCAAGTCTTTGTGACTTCATGGGCTGTAGCTCACCAGGCTCCTTTGTCCATGGAGCTCTCCAGGCAAGAATACTGGAGTGAGTAGCCATGCCCTTTTCCAGGGGATCTTCCCAACCCAGGAACTGAATCTGGGTCTCCCACATTGCAGGCAGAATATAATAGCTAATAATTATTGCATACTTTCTATTATTAGGGATTATATGATTTATATATAATCTTCATTTAAGATTACACATATCACTTAAAATTATACATAATCAATTACTTAGTCTTTACAACAAAGCTGTGAAATAGACAGTATTTATTCCCTCTATTTTAAAGAGGCACAAAGATAAAACAATTTACCAAAGGTCACAAGTTAAATACTTACCTCTCTGTGTAGAGGCAGAACTGGGATTTGAATCTTGGAATTCCAGCTCCAGAATATTTGAGCAAGGTTTGCAGCACAGAAAGATTTGTTTCCTAAGACTTTTAGATTCTCCATGTAGTTTCAATTAATTAGGAAATTAAGTCATGATGTTCATAACTGACTTTACAGCTATTATTCAATTAAATAGTAGGAGGGAATTATTACAAAATTTATTACAAAATTCGGCGTGTTTCCTGACCCAGCTTTCTGATGTCTGCCTGGTTACTACTGCACTATTCTTTATATTATTCTCCTCTGCAGCAGCCATGGGGGATCTTTCCTTGGTTACTTGATTTTTCTCTCTCTCCACGAGAGTTCAGACTGACAACAGGCCTGCACATTCCAGGGCTGTCCGGACACCTAACTGTTGATGCAGTGGTGGAAGCAGTTTTGCTGGGTTTCCAGCAGTTTTCCAGAGAAGGATGGAAAGGAAGGCTAGCATGGGCAACAGAGTGGCGTGGGCTAAGGGGATTCAGTTTGCCATAACCTGAAAGCCAATAAAATCCTAAAGCAAGAAGAGTAATGCAAGGGGCAGGATGAACTGGGAAGGGTGTGCATGTGGGTGAGAGAGAGAGAACATTTAATGTGTCAATACTCTCCTCTGAGTTGAACAAACCATGTACTTACATAGACCCTGCCCAGAGCACCTCAATTATCCAAACTAGCCAAGAAATCAGGGACATTAAACCAATTTTAAAGACAAATATTGACCTGTGTGGCCATGACCTAAAGAAAAGACATAATGAAACTCTGAACCTGAAAAACTGGATGCAACATTCACCTTTAGGATTGAGGGTTTGAGGAGTCTAGTGAGCAGAAAGAGAACTGATGATATATTTGTTATTGATAACTAATATCATTTTTCTACCAGTTTTATTGCAAATATAACTGACACATAACATTGTATAGTTTAAGACGTACAACATAATGACTTATGATTTCTGCATATATTGCACAATGATCACCACAATAACTCCAGTCAACATCCATCATCTCACATGAACATAATTCTTTATCTTATTATGAGAATTTTTAAGATCTATTCTCTTAAAACTTCTAAATATATATTTCTGTATTGTCAACTATACCTCTATGGTAGATATTACATCCCCAGAACTTATTTATCTTTTAACTGGGAGTTTGTACCTTTTGACCATCTTTACCCGTTCCTCCCTCTGCTTGACCCCCTATAGCAACTGACATTATTTCATTTGAAATTTAACAAATGTATAAGAGTCTTCTAGGTTTATCACAGGTAGTATTAATTGAATATTCAATATCTGTGCCAGATGCTGAGTTATCTTCCTGATTACATAACTCTGTGGAATATGGACTTACTATCTTCATTTTATTGATGGGGAAATTAAGATTCACCTTGATTCCCACAAAAGCTTCCTGTCTGGTCTTCCTGCTTTTTCTTTTGATGCTTTTCAGTCTATTTACAGAGATCCTGCTAAAACATAGTCAAGTCATAAAGAGAAGAATAAGGATTTTAATTCAAGTCCAAGTCCAATACCTGGGCCTTACAAGTTACTTTAATAATGAAAGATTTGTTCATTTGAAAAACATTAAGTACCAGAGATAATAGAGTAATTAAGAATAATAAAGTGAACATTTATGTCCCCACTACTCAGATTAAGAATAAAACATTTCAAATACATTAGGCTCCTATGTTCATTTTGCTCCCTCTCTCACAGGGATGACCATAAACTTTAATTTGGTTTATCATTCATGAGCATCCCTTTATATTTTTTCTACATATGCTTATGTACCTAAATAATATTTGATATTGTTTTGCATGCTTATTTAAATTTTAAGTAAATGATACATTGTATCCTTTACAATTTATTTTTTACTCATGGTGAGTGTGTGAAATTTATCATGTTGATAAATTTACCTCTAGTTTATTTATATTCTCTGCAGATGATGACTGCAGCCATGAAATTAAAAGATGCTTACTCCTTGGAAGAAAAGTTATGACTAACCTAGATAGCATATTCAAAAGCAGAGACATTACTTTGCCAACTAAGGTCTGTCTAGTCAAGACTATGGTTTTTCCAGTGGTCATGTATGGATGTGAGAGTTGGACTGTGAACAAAGCTGAGCACTGAAGGATTGATGCTTTTGAACTGTGGTGTTGGAGAAGACTCTTGAGAGTCCCTTGGACTGCAAGGAGATCCAACCAGTCCATTCTGAAGGAGATCAGCCCTGGGATTTCTTTGGAGGGAATGATGCTGAAGCTGAAGCTCCAGTACTTTGGCCACCTCATGCAAAGAGTTGACTCATTGGAAAAGACTCTGATGCTGGGAGGGATTGGGGGCAGGAGGAGATGGGGATGACAGAGGATGAGATGGCTGGATGGCATCACTGACTCGATGGACGTGAGTCTGAGTGAACTCCGGGAGTTGGTGATGGACAGGGAGGCCTGGCGTGCTACAATTCATGGGGTCGCAAAGAGTCAGAATGACTGAGCAACTGAACTGAACTGAAACTAAATAGTTTAAGCATTTTCTCAAGGTGATCAAAGTACATGGCAGGGCCTCAGCTTGAATCTTAGACTCTCTGACTCCAGAGATTTGTATTCGATCAGGATGTCTATCAACAAATAAAAGTCTGGTCTCAATGCCTGGCATATTGTAAACACTCCATTTATGTTACTATTGCAATTCTATAATGGTCAAATACAGAAGAAAGGGTAGAGTCTTGAGGTATTGGTTAGAAATGTTTAATAAGTGCAAGAGAAGCAACATAATCCCAACCAATAATTTCAGACAGAGTACATCCACTTTGAATGGTAAACTAAACTGTGTTTGTAGGTCTGCTGCTAGAGAAGTTTACATTCATCTATAAAGGAATAAAAATAGCACAATTGGGGAACAGAAAGGAAAATGGCTTTGCTGGCATAGAATATCTCCACTGGAGTATGGCAGGTAAAAGAAGTGTGTGTGAGTGTTAAGGGACCAACTAGGGAACACAGGTCACTCTATTACTGTATTATACGTTTAATTTTATTTCCAAGAAGAAATGATTGACTTGGGACAAGAATTACTTCATGACTAAAACAGTGACTGGCCAGATATTTGTGCTTATAAGAACTTTTACTTTGGGTAAGGGGTGTGACTGCAGCCATGAAATTAAAAGATGCTTACTCCTTGGAAGAAAAGTTATGACTAACCTAGATAGCATATTCAAAAGCAGAGACATTACTTTGCCAACTAAGGTCTGTCTAGTCAAGACTATGGTTTTTCCAGTGGTCATGTATGGATGTGAGAGTTGGACTGTGAACAAAGCTGAGCACTGAAGGATTGATGCTTTTGAACTGTGGTGTTGGAGAAGACTCTTGAGAGTCCCTTGGACTGCAAGGAGATCCAACCAGTCCATTCTGAAGGAGATCAGCCCTGGGATTTCTTTGGAGGGAATGATGCTGAAGCTGAAGCTCCAGTACTTTGGCCACCTCATGCAAAGAGTTGACTCATTGGAAAAGATCTGATGCTGGGAGGGATTGGGGGCAGGAGGAGATGGGGATGACAGAGGATGAGATGGCTGGATGGCATCACTGACTCGATGGACGTGAGTCTGAGTGAACTCCGGGAGTTGGTGATGGACAGGGAGGCCTGGCGTGCTACAATTCATGGGGTCGCAAAGAGTCAGACATGACTGAGCAACTGAACTGAACTGAAACTAAATAGTTTAAGCATTTTCTCAAGGTGATCAAAGTACATGGCAGGGCCTCAGCTTGAATCTTAGACTCTCTGACTCCAGAGATTTGTATTCGATCAGGATGTCTATCAACAAATAAAAGTCTGGTCTCAATGCCTGGCATATTGTAAACACTCCATTTATGTTACTATTGCAATTCTATAATGGTCAAATACAGAAGAAAGGGTAGAGTCTTGAGGTATTGGTTAGAAATGTTTAATAAGTGCAAGAGAAGCAACATAATCCCAACCAATAATTTCAGACAGAGTACATCCACTTTGAATGGTAAACTAAACTGTGTTTGTAGGTCTGCTGCTAGAGAAGTTTACATTCATCTATAAAGGAATAAAAATAGCACAATTGGGGAACAGAAAGGAAAATGGCTTTGCTGGCATAGAATATCTCCACTGGAGTATGGCAGGTAAAAGAAGTGTGTGTGAGTGTTAAGGGACCAACTAGGGAACACAGGTCACTCTATTACTGTATTATACGTTTAATTTTATTTCCAAGAAGAAATGATTGACTTGGGACAAGAATTACTTCATGACTAAAACAGTGACTGGCCAGATATTTGTGCTTATAAGAACTTTTACTTTGGGTAAGGGGTGTGACTGCAGCCATGAAATTAAAAGATGCTTACTCCTTGGAAGAAAAGTTATGACTAACCTAGATAGCATATTCAAAAGCAGAGACATTACTTTGCCAACAAAGGCCCGTCTAGTCAAGGCTATGGTTTTTCACTGTGGTCATGTATGGATGTGAGAGTTGGACTGGGAAGAAAGCTGAGCACTGAAGAACTGAGGCTTTTAACTGTGGTGTTGGAGAAGACTCTTGAGAGTCCCTTGGACTGCAAGGAGATCCAACCAGTCCATTCTGAAGGAGATCAGCCCTGGGATTTCTTTGGAAAGAATGATGCTAAAGCTGAAACTCCAGTACTTTGGCCACCTCATGCAAAGAGTTGACTCATTGGAAAAGACTCTGATGCTGGGAGGGATTGGGGGCAGGAGGAGAAGGGGATGACAGAGGATGAGATGGCTGGATGGCATCACAGTCTGTGATGTCATGAATGTGAGACTCGATGGATGTGAGTCTAAGTGAACTCCTGGGATTGGTGATGGACGGGGAGGCCTGGCATGCTACAATTCATGGGGTCGCAAAGAGTCAGACATGACTGAGCGACTGAACTGAAGTGAACTGAAGGGGTGTAAAAGGTTATTCACTCCCAATCATATGTGGTTTTAATATTAACTTGCAAAGGGATGAATGGAATTAATGAAGTGTGATTGGAACTGGTGCCAATCAGATAATCAGAATAATGTTTACAGCAGACATGGTTTCTCTCTGAAACAAGTCAGGCCCAGGTGAGGCAGGAAAGAGCCAAATGTTTTCTCAGCCCGGCAATGATGGGACTTACTCTTCTGAAAACTGCAAAGCCAAAGCCAAGCTGGATAGGGAAAACATTCCTTGTCCTATGAGAATGAACTGTGTGATTTCTAAGAAAAATGAATGCTTACTCTGGCGAGGGGGCTTACTTCTTAAGGAGGTAAGAAAATCAGCCATGGAAATATCTTCCTAGCAAAACAGATTCTCATTCATAACACCCACCCTGACCCCCATGTACAGGCCCAGGGGCCACCCCATACCTCACCACAGCCCTTGGCAAAAGCCCAAGATACTGGTTGCTGTTGCAGTTGCAGGAAGCTCCCAACAGCAGAGCTGCTGCTGAACATCACAGAGTGTGGCTTGAGAGCAAGCCTGACTCAGGGCCTTGAAAAGGGGTGTCCCATGGGAGTGAGATTGGACAGAAGGACAAAATGCCCTCCTAGTCAATTCTAAGCCTGAAAAGGCCTCCCCATTTGTGTGGTTCTGAGTAAGATAAGGCTCACACATAACCACTCTTCTGAGACTCCCTTGTCCCTTCAATAAAAGTTTCATAAACTTGCCTAATAGTCCGGTGAGTTTTATCGAGCAGAGAGCAGAGCAGCAGGGAGACTCCAGGAAGAGGAGGGATTCCTCCACTTCCACCATCCCACAGAACTCCACCAGAGAGAAGCTACAGGGCTTTCCCACAGTTTGTACAAATTCCCAGGAATCAGGTTCACGTAGGCCCTCTGCCTCCAGGATCCTGCTGAAATTGATCTGTTCCCCACAACACTCATGAAGCATGAACTTAGTCCCTTTTTTAATCTGAACAACCTGAAATGTATATGGGTTAAATCTGATTTAGTGAAGATTTCAGTGAGGCAAAGACAGTTCACACCACAAGGGCACATGCCTTTTCAAATGGAACCATACGGGGCATCATTCACAACTGTCTGCAGCCACAGTAAGACCGGGGAGTGTTTCTGGCTCTGCTCCCCACCCAGCCCAGCTGCTCTTCACATCACTGGCTCTGAATCACCATCCTTCCTTCCTTCTCTCTCTTTCCCTCTTTCTTTCAGAGAAAGAAAACGAAATCGAATTCCCCTGCTTGGCCCTGTAGCTCAATTTAGTGGTCACTGTTGGTTGCTTCTGCCCTTGGGAGTCTCACCCCTCATCTTCCCTTCAGCTAGGTTTAAAAAAAAAAAAAAAAAAAAAAACAAAGACAATTCTCTCCTTGAAATTTTATTCCAACTAAGCAGGGCCAAGATTCAGGTGAGGTGTGTGAGGCTCTTATCTCAAGCACAAAAATTTGAAGGGACACCAAAAAACTCTATAAGTGAGATATGTAACATTTTAATGTGGTACTTTTAAAAATCAAAATTAATACTGAAAAATTCCATGATGAACAAAATATCACAATTTTAAATAAAGTAGGCTGCTGTTGTCTGTTTGCTTAGGACTCTTATTTTGCAGCATAAACACTAGTTTCCATTAGCCCAAGGTTTCCAGGCAGAGGGGCCATTGTGTCCCCAACTCTGCATGTTTTTGACAGTTGACAATAGAGTGTTTCAAAATATAGGAAGATATTTTGATCAGTGTATCTAGAGATACACATTTGTGTTGTGCCTTAGGCCCCAATATGGCTTACAGGGTCTCCAGTAGGGCTGCAGCTAAGGCAGTACTGGCGCTTGCCTGGTGTTAAAGGTCACCCTGATAATGTACCAGAGAAGGGAGCAGCAGGGCATGCTGGGTAAGAACTTTGAGTCAAAGAGACCTGGGCTGAGGTACAGCTGCTCCTCAACCACAGGCCATGAGGTTCCAGGTGACTCAGTCTTCCATCTTCTCTCAGGTTCAGGGTCCTCCCTGGGAACACACAGGAGGTAACAGTGCCTGCGTCCCAGAATAGTTGTGAGGATTAGATGAAATATTAATCATCAAGCACCTGGAATATACAAAGTGACCCATAAATATTAGTTGTTATTCTTCTGTGTGTTGTATAATGCTTAGCTGTGATGGGCAAATAAGTTGATTGTATTTGATGATGTGTCTCCTAATCTAATGGTGTGCCTATTTCATTGATAATTTTGCTTGAGGAGGATCTGCTCAGCATATAAAAAACAAATTTGTTTGATAGTGAAGGTGAAGTCGCTCAGTCGTGTCCGACTCTTTGCGACCCCATGGACTATAGCCCACCAGGCTCCTCAGTCCATGGGATTTTCCAGGCAAGAGTACTGGAGTGGGGTGCCATTGCCTTCTCCAGAGGACCTTCCCAACCCAGGGATTGAACCTGGGTCTCCCGCACTGCAGGCAGACGCTTTAACCTCTAGTAATAAACAAATAGTGCCAATGCTTTTTCTTTCTCTCCATGAAATTCTTATTGGTCTTTTAAAGTCTGTTTTTTGATGTACTGTGCAAACCCAATCCTAGGCTGCAAGTTCGCAGACACTAGGTGCAGAAGCATCAGCATATACACAACTTGCCTTCTTATCTAATATAAACAGTCATATACTGTTACCTACTATGTGCTCTATGTGAGTCGCTTAGCAAACTTTAACCTTGCACCAGCTCAATAAGATTTTACAACTGACCGGAGGAAGCTCAGAGAGGCGAAATAACTTAATACAACACAACTAATAATGGTACAATGAAGACTTGAACATTGTCCTGTTCATGCATTATGCATACTTCCTTTCTTTTTCTCATGGATTACCGTAAAATAGAGATGAGAACAATGGTATGGTCATAGTTCTGAGATTGGAATGTACTTGTGGCACTGCAGGTTAACATGTATTTCCAATCTGGTGAATTTCTCTGACTACAAGAGCCAAACTCAGGGCTGAATCTTTGAATAAAAGCAACTGATGAGCTGCTAAGAGAGGTTAAGCACAACTTCTTTTGTTTTCATCAAGTAGGTTTCAAGGTAACAAAGTTCATAGCTTTTCAACAAGCCCTAAGAAGTTTAGGGCCTCTAATAGAAGCTCATCAGGAAGGAAAAAACCAAGCTGGGAAAAAATGTATTTTATCATTGCCTCAAAACCAGGAATGAGGTTAGGGGACATATTCAAATGAAAATATGTGAATAAACTCACTATAAATTCATTTGCGAACCAGGAGGTTTGAGCAGTAGGGGCTTTTGATGGCCCAGATGTTGTCTCATTCTTTTTTTGCCACTCAATCTACTTGGAGCTTTTCTTTTTTTCCCCTTCTAATGCTCTAACGCTGATGATATTGTTTGAAATCAGCCTGGGACTGGAGACAAAAATGCAGATGCAGTTATAGAAGCATGAACAGCTGAAGCATGAAACTAATACGATCAAGAAAAGTAATAGAAAAATCCTAGAGGCTGGTTTTTAAAAAAAAGAGACAATGCTGAATCAGAATCTTTACTGCTGGGTAAATGAGCTGGAAGGACCATTACTGGAGGGAAAGTAATAATTATTCACACCAACATTAGCTGGAAACAGGGTAGCTGTGAGCAGTATACCTTCCCTTTAAAGCACCAGGCCAAAGCAAGAGTGGGCATCCTGCTTTGCCTGATATTCCTCATTTATTTTTTCTCACCATCCTTGTGTATCTGTGAGAAGGGATTGCTAGAACTTGGTTCCAATCCTGAGATCAGATTTGGAACAGAATTCTTCCCACCTTCTGAGATGTCACATACCCAGCTGGAAACCCTGAGCCTCTGTGACAGTGCCACATTCTGCTTGCTATGAGTTACATCCTCAACGCCTCCTGAGGCTGCTGGCCAAGGCTGTTCACAGAGAAGGGAGGCACATGTGCCAGGGTTGAGATGAGGATGTGTTAGAAAATGCAGAACAGAGTACACCATCCTTCCCTCCTACAGACTCACCAAAATAAGGCAGAACAAATATCAGCCAGCGGTTACTTTGCGTTCTGAGCGAATTCTTAAGATGTGAGACCATCAGGCAAAATGGTCCTCCAGGTGCAAGTGAAATCATCAGTAAGATCAGAGAAGGAAGTACTAAGAGAAGCGAAGCAGAGACAGTTCCCATGGCTTTCTGCACCGATTCCAAATGTTACTGCCAGATTTTGAGCCTAGAGGCACAGGCGAGTGCCTTGTGTCAATAAAGTCTCTCCATCCAGACTCTGCAGTCACCCACCCACAAGATCCCCTCCTATACAGGTTCCTCCAATATCTGCAATACCTTTGGCATCTAAGCTACTTCTTCCCTTTTTAGGCTGTACTAAGACCTTACTTTATCAGCTGGAGATTTACAAGTGTGGGAGGGGCAGATCTTGAGAATGAGCATCTTCTTTCAAGGAACTGCCTCAGGTGAGGTCATTTTCAGACTACAGGGGCTACTTCTGCCATCCTGGGGGCTTCAGGACAATCTGGGGATGTACTGTTCTCAGACACATCTACCAAATGGGTCCATCTTAAGGTTTTGGGCCCCACTTGTTTCCAACCAGGGCCTTGACTCTGACAAAAAAGACCTGCTGGGCTTACTCATTCAGCCTCATCTGTAGCTCTGTCACCCTTCTAATGAGATCCTTACAATTCCATGCAGCCTTCCTGAATCTGCAAGTGGCGACAGCTCCTTCAGAGCTGTCATCAGAGGCCTTCTGGCTTCAAAGCATGTCATGCATTGGAAGTTGATTATAATAGTCTACTACTGTCTTTTTTATTTGTTTTTAAGAGTAACACAGTTAAACATAAAAAGATGCTGAATATCGCTAACTACTAGAGAAATGCATACTCAGAATTACAAGGGGTTCCACCTCACACCAGTTAGAATGGCTCTCATTAAAAAAAAATCTACAAATGCTCGGAGAGGGTATAGAGAAAAGGGGACTCTCCCACACTGTTGGTGGGAATGTAAATTGGTATAACCATTGTGGAAAACAGTATGGAGATTCCTCAAAAAACTAACAATAGAGTTGCCATGTGACCCTGAAATCCCACCCTTGGGCAATATCTGGACAAAATTAGAATTCAAAACAATGCTTGCACCCCTATGTTCATTGAAGCACTGTTTGCATTAGCCAGAACACAGAAGCAACCTAAACTTATCTATTGGCAGAGGAATGGATAAAGATGATGTGGTACATATATATACAATGGAATACTACCCAGCCAGAAAAACTAATTAAATAACACCATTTGTGGCAACATGGAAGGAAGATTATCATACTAAGTAAGTCAGAAAGAGAGACACAAATACCATGTAGTATCAGTTATATGTGGAATCTAAAATATGACATAAACTACCTTACCTACAAAACAGAGACAGACGTCACAGACAGAGAGGACAGACCTATGGTTGCCAAGGGGGAAGGTGAGTAGGGGAGGGAAGGATTGGCAGTTTGGGATTAACAGACACAAACTATTATAAACAGATAATGGATAAAGAGCAAGGTCTTACTGTATAGTATAGGGTGCTGCATTCAGTATCCTGAGATAAACCAAAATGGAAAAGAATATGAAAAGAAAGTGTGTGTGTGTGTGTGTGTGTGTGTATACACACACATATATACATATATATAACTGAGTCACTTACTGTACATCAACTATACTTCAATAAAAGACATTTTTTAAAGAATTACATAAAATAAGAGCATGCAGTTAACAAAAGCCACAGCACTCTATCGTCCTCATCATGCCCCACACTGCTCCATCAGTATACTCACCACACTACCCAGGAACTCTTCTTCCACCTGCACAGCATCCCAGTGAACTAGGGTGAAAGAAGCGTGAATGATTGCAATACCACATGCCAGGGTGATCACCACCTCCCTTACAACAAACAGTGGGATCCTGGAACTTCCCTAGTGGCCCAGTGATTAAGAATCCACCTTCCAACACAGGAGACACAGGTTCAATCCCTGGTCGGGGAACTAAGATCCCATATGCTGTGGGGCAATTAGGCCTGCATGCCACAACTATTGAGCCTGGGCCCCTCAACTAGAGAGTCTGCATGACACAAACTAGAGTCCATGTACTGCAACTAGACAGAAACCCATGTCACACAGCAAAGATCCTGCACGCCTCAACAAAGACCTAATGCAGCCAAAAATATATAGATATTTTAAATGGGATTGTTAGTGCCAGCAAACTGCTGAGTAATCTAGTTGAGGAGCTGCTTCCCCCAGGCTTACATTCTGCACCTGCATTTCTTCCCCACAAGACATTCACAAGATCTCCTGCATGTGTTCTCTTAGGTCTGGAAATTCCTTTGCTTTGTAAGCTGTTTTATTCCTAGAGCAGAGACCTTGCCTGGGTTCCCCAGAAAGCAGAGCCTGAGCCAGAAGACTTGTAGCTAGTATTTAATTAAAAAGTAAGATCCCAGAAAACAGGAGGGAAGGACAAAAGAGTGCGGAAGGACCAAGAGCGAATACACTGATGCATCGTGGAACTGGCCGCACCACTAAGTGTGACCGGTTGCTTGATTTGTAAGACTGCATCCCCGAGAAGTTGTATAAACAGCATTTCAGGATCATCCCACATAGGAGAGAAAGGTAAAGAATTTATCTGCTGGTTCCCATACCCATTTGTTGAAAGCTCACTATTCATGGACTGTGGTGTGGGCATGGGTGCCCACAGCAGTGTTCAACTAGAAAGCCCTGAGTGGGGCGCAAGATCTGTCAGGTCGTACCTGGTGACCTCACTCAGGGCTCTGTAGAACTAGAGCAAGAAACAAGGCAAGACAGACTATATAAACAAGTGCATAAGAGGGGTTGAATACAATGGGTTTTCTCACCATAAATAAAAAAAAACAGAAAGGCAACCTAATACCTAATGGTCCCCATTGCCACATCATAACCTAGGAGCAATGATAAAACCAGAGCTGGAAAGCCAATGGAACATGAACAAAGAAACTCAAGTATTCACAGCCATGCAAACAAACAAACAACAGTCCTCTTTTGAGTACAGCAAAAGAATAAAAAAGATAACTTTCTACCTGTGTATAGGATCACCCACTATCCCATGGTTAGCATTTATCCAGTCCATCAACAAATACGATATTTGCCAACATATCCATCATGACTTCTGGCATTTCTTTTATTTACCTTGACATGGTTGCAGTTCGTAAATAAATCAAGCTGCAAAGTTTGGAGGCTGCCATAATTTTCTGTTTTATTTGAAGGAAGGCACCTAGAGGCAAACATGAAAAACTAGGTGGTGGGTGGGGGATGTAATATAAGTCTGATAATGAAGTCGTATCCACCTTAAGCCACTTCTCTATTATATAGGTATCACCTAGACTAGCAGTCAGCAAACCACAGCTCATAGGCATCTTGCCACCACCTATTTTATAAATAGTTATTAGAGCACAGCCATGCTTATTCAGTTAGGTATAGTCTGTGGCTACTGTCCTCACTGCAGTGGCAGAGTTGAGAATCTTGACAGAAGCCTTTGTATAGCCTACAAAGGCTGAAATATTTACCCACCTGGCCTTTGACAGGACAAGTTTGCCAAACCCTGGTCTAAAGATGCTAGAGGTGAGCCTTCTCTGATAGGTGGGACCTCCAAATTAGCACTAAGCAAGGTTGTTAGCTGATCCTTCAATCAAGAAGAAATTTTTATTTCTTAATCACCATGCTTCTGTCAAAACTGGACTATCCTCTCCCTTTCTTTCATGATTACTCCAGAAGCTGTAACGTGGGACCGCAAAAAACAGGGATTTATGGAGTGAACACAAATGATGACGGCTTCCCCTTCCTTTTAGCTAAGAACACAATTATCCGATTCTTCCACCAAACTTGTGTTTAAAAGCTACTTGAAATACCTGGCTCTGACTAAACTCAGACCACACCCATGCAGTCCCAGGAATTGTGATTATGTCAGGTAGGTGCATGGAGGAAACATAAATTTAACAGGCTAAGCAAAGAACAATTCTCACAGTGCATCTGACCAAAGCCAGGGAGCCTGTATGTTTATTACCCTTTGTGAAGGTGAGCCCAATCCTAAATTCCTCCCTGGTTACCTCTTACATGCTCTGATGGATCAGGCAACTGCTTTGAGGTATGAGGGTCCATCTCATTAGCGCTTCTCAGTAAATAATGCTCTGTTATATTTTTATGTGATTCCAACTCAACTTCTACAAGTATAAAAGCAATATAACCAAAAACATGCCTTTGGCAAAGAATAAAATATAAGGAGATGCAATTCCGCCAGATGGCAAAATCCCAGACTAACAATTTGTCGATTTATTGATGGACATAATTAACCTCGTAACTTACTAAACTATAATGGAAATATAGAAGAATTCTGCCATTTTGTAGATTTAGCTGCATCATTGACCAAATTGCATCCCCACAACATGACATCAGATACAGAAATTCTAAAAAATCACCTTTACCCCACAGCACAGGTCTCCCAGGCATGCTAATGGCATTCTTACTGATTTCTCTGCTCTCCATGTTTTTCTTCTCCAATTCCACATACATTTCAACCATGTTATGTTTCTAAAATATACATGAGAGGATTACAGCTACCCTCTTTAAAATTTTGCAATGGCTCCCTCCAACGGAGATAGTCCAAGCTCCAAAGTAAATAAAGCTTTTCACGGTTAAGACCCAAACCTGACCCACCAGCTTTCTATTATTTCAAGCATGGCCTTGGCCCTGGGATGACACCATCCCATTCTTTGTTTGGTCCGCAAACATGATAAATAACATTTCTGACAGGTCACTGAGCCACAGAACCATAGTTTTAGCTATAAAACATGGAAGGAAGCCTAACATTGTAAAGGGGCTGTTTTAAAGCCGTTGTAAGGTTTCATCTCTCAGTCGGTCCTCCAAAATCCCCAGGGAACTAGACCATAGAACCAACCTCATGTAGCCCTCAAGCTGCTGATCACACAGTCCTACAAATGACCATTTCTCTCTCCCTCATTCATTCAGCTCTCACTGATTTTCCTTGAGGACATAGTCTGATGGGTCTTGGTCTTAGTCTACCTCAATCTCTCTCGGGAAAGATAAGTAGATACAAACATACATACATACACACAGATAGCTCATCCAGTGAGGCATATGTTGTTGAATATTCTATTCAACAACATTCACTTATTCATTCAACAGATGTTGTAAAGCACTTACTGTGTGCCAGACGCTGTACCAATGAGTGTGTATAAAAGATATGTATTCATCACTACTGTAGATATACTATGGATGAGCATAGTGAAATGGATTTGTGCCCTGAGGGAATTCACAGTCCTCTGACTTGAAGTCCTTGCCTAATTTTCAACATTTGTGCTATTTTCCCAGCTTTCCTATGTACCCTGGAGCTTTGGGTTGTTGTTATTCAGTCACTAAGTTGTATTCTTTGTGAGCCCATGGACTCTTTGTGATCCCATGGACTGCAGAACATCAGTCCCTTCCCTGTCCTCCACTGTCTCCCGGAGCTTGGTCAAGTTCATGTCCATTGAGTTGGTGATGCTATGTAAACATCTAATCCTCTGTCGCCATCCTCTCCTTTTTCCTTCAATCTTTTCCAACATCAAGTTCTTTTCCAGTGATTTGGCTCTTCATATCACATGGCCAAAATATTGAGCTTCAGCTTTAGCATCAGTCATTCCAATGAATATTTATGGTTGATTTCCTTTAGGATTGACTTGTTTGATCTCCTTGCAGTCCAAGGGAACTTCAAGAGTCTTCTCCAGCACCACAATTTGAAAGCATCAATTCTTCAGTGCTCAGCCTTTTTATGGTCCAGTTCTCACATCTGTACATGACTACTGGAAAAACCATAGCTTTGACTATACAGACCTTTGTCAGCAAAGTGATGTCTTTGCTTTTTAATATGCTGTCTAGGTTTGTCATAGCTTTCCTTCCAAGGAGCAAGTGTCTTGAGGAGCTTTGGGACAAAACCCCCAAATATCAGTGTCTGGAGATCTCAGGCCAGCTTGTGGATGCATGGTCTGGTCAAAGATAAGGAAACCTCACAAGACTATGCACTCCATATTCCAACATGCCACAGGAGCAAGTGCAAAGTCACAGGGCAATTATGATCAGTTCTAAAGTAACACTGTCCAGGTTTCTGCCATAAATGTTATCCTGCCATTTATATTTCAGGAGAAATGCTGCAAGGAGCCTCACCTGCTGTTCTAAGTGGCTCTTTATTTTGGAGTTTGAGGAAATGGGGCCCATCACTCGAATTCATAAGCAGAAATTCGTAAGGAGAATTTCCCTACGTGTGTGGTCATGTAACTAATCCTAAAGTCAAGTGCACTGGCTGACAATCTTAGAACCCCATCTGGAGTTCTTTATCAACTAACTTCAAATCCTGTTCTAACCCTGTTTCCTAAATACCAGCTGGATATGTTGTCCCTACCCAAAAGTTCACAACTGTCTGCAGTCCAAATGTCTCACTCCAGCATTCAAAGGCTCTATAATCTGGCCCCAAATGTATATCCTTGGTATAGACCTCCTGTGCATGCCAAACTGATATCCTCACTATTACCTAACAAGCCATGTCCATTCCCATCGCGAGCCTTTTACAATGCCCTCTCCTTTCTAACTGTTCATCCAAATTCCCTAATTCACTCAAAACCTACCCAAAGTACCATCGCCAAACGTCTTCCCTCTACACAATCCTACCAATAAAATGCTCTTCCGAGAAGCATCAGTTTTGCCACTTCACAGACTACTGTCCTGCTGGTCAACTTCTCATGCAGGAATAATGGATCATTTTCATACTTAGCATCTACATTGATCTGCTGTTAGCAACTTGAGAAAAAGGAAAAGATCTATATTTCTCATGGAAGGAAGACTGAAAAATCCAAGCTGCCCTTACTAGAAGAAATAGACAGTGGAGTCGCAGTCCACAAAGAGACTCCTTGGGCAAGACTGCTGGCTGCTTCTCTAGGACTCCTGACTCAGAGCACAGTCAGAAGACAAATTCCCAAGGGCCAAGATCATTCTAATGGTTCATATGATAAAGAACTTGAGCTTTGGGATGCAATGCTTAATTCTAGACTCCTCCCAGTCAGGGAAGTCAGGCCTCTTACTCTATTTACATAAGAAAGGAGATGCAGGTTAAAACAAATATATTGAATTAAGTGTGTATAAAAGTACACATCCCTCTGCAGAAAGTGACATGGTTCCATACCAACCCCCAGCCCTGTACTCCTTTACTGGCATCTCCACAGCACTTGAATCTTGGCACAGAAGATAGCTCCTTCGGATCTTTTACTTTAATGAAAAAAAAAAAAAGTTAACCTTTCCATATCAACTAAAAATTTCCCAAAGCCTAGAACCTGACTATTCCTAAACTTCATGAATTATTCATGCTGCTTCAACTGAGATAGATCATAGTTAATGTTCTGAGGGGGCATTTTCCCTGGTATTGGATGGAAAATATCGTCATCTGTCTACTGAGCTGTTTGAAGAACAGGTTATCATGGGTTTTCTACAGAACTGTATATGCCGAGAAACAAAACAGGGTTCACTGGATTGGCATAAGGGAAATAAATACAAAACCAGAGAGTCTTTTCCATATCCATGTGGATCCTGTTTCTATTAAATCCAGGCAAGAATGACAGCAATACCAACACATGCAAACCCTAATAAATTAGCTGCACCCAATTATTAAGAAGGCAGCCTTAGGTCATAAAAATGATTCTGTGAAATTGATCTTAAATGAAAAATGTGTAATTACACTTAAAGCAGTTACAGGCTGCTAGTCAATGAAAAATTTATATTTCCTGTGGAGTTGTACCACTTTCTGTGCATATAAAATTAGTTGGACGGTAGAACTTGCATTACATTCGGAAGTGGTTCAAGAGACAGAAACATTTTTCATTATACTTTTCAAAATGATCCCACAAACTGGCCAGCTATGCACCCGATGTGCATGTTATAATTTTACTGCCTTTGGCCAACATCCACTGTAAGACCAAGTAAGTGTTCAGAATTCTAAAAATACTTTACAGTATTTTTAAAGCCATGAATGCATTTGTTTCTCTATTCATTTTGTTAGTCTTTCTTTAAGATCTGAAAGGTTTGTATTTAGTAAAAGCAAAAGTGACTGGGGGAATAAGTATGCATATAGGTGAAAAGTCATGGTATTCATCCCTTACCTCACCTGCCATATCCCATCTACCACCAACTTCTGTGGGTTCCACCTCCAAATTTACCTCAAAACCATACACTCAGAAGGAAAAAAAGAAAACAAAACTATACATTGCTCTTCATCTCCACTGCTGACACCCTGGCCCAAGCCACCATGGCACCAATCTCTTGACAGGCCTTTTTCCTTCTGCTCATGATCCCTCCAATTCATTCTTCCCATAATAGGCTGAGAGATCGCTTTCAAAATTCAATCAGATCATATCATTGCTCTGCCTCAGACCATTCAAAGGCTTCCAGTTGCCCTTTAAATAAAACAAAAATCCTCTTGTGGCCCATGAGGCCTTGCTTGATCCAGCCTTTGGCCCCTTCCTCAACTTTGCTTCTTCTTATTTTCACCCTGCCTCACAGTGGGCTATCACAGTGATTTTCTTTCCATTCCTGAAGTTCTTCTATCTCCAGAACTTTATGCTTACTATTCCTTTCCTCTGGAATGCTCTTCACTTGACTCACGATATCTAAGTCCCTCTGCTTATTTCCTGTAATAATCACTTTATTAATGTGTTTACTTGTTGTGGCCTGTTTTAACCTTCAGTGAATGAAAACTATTGAGTGAATGAAATAACATATTTAAGAAATGGTAAAGTTACGAAGAAATACTTAAATAAACAAGCAAATAGCTTAAGGGAAATTCAGGTTTAACATATAATTGTCTGCCAAAAGAACTAGCCAGTTTCAGGGTTAAATTCTACTTTTTAGTCACACTAAAAATTACATATGGCTAGGAATTAAAGACTTCACTGAAGTGAGGGGAGATAAATTAGGAGTTTGAGATTAACATGAAAAAAAAAGACTTTACTAAAGAAATTCATGCTACTAATAAACACAAGCAATTTTGTGGCCTCTTTTATATTGAGCATTTCAAATTTTAAATGTATACATTAATTTCACCAGTGATATTTATCTTATCTTTTGTTCATCCTTTGGTAACCTTATATGACTTGTCTGGAATAGTCTCATTGGCTTAGAGAATAAACTTAATGGTTGCTTGGAGGAGAAGATAGGGAATTTGGGATGGACATGTACATGCTGCAATATTTAAAATGGATAAGCAACAAAGACCTACTACATATAGCACTTAGAACTCTGTTTAATGTTATGTCATATGTATGGCTGAGTCCCTTTGCTTTTCACTTGAAACTATCATAACACTGTTAGTTGCTATACCACAGTACAAAATAACAAGCTTAAAAAGTTTTAAAATATGAAATAGTCTCATTGGGGAAATTTTAAACATTATTCCCAATACTAGTGGGTGGAATCAAATAGTGTATCCAGAACACCCACCAACTAATCATACTTAGGTTTGCAAAACTTAGAAATTAAGGAGACTCAAAGAAGTATAAATAGAGTTGCATATAATAGATCTTCCAATCCATTCTTGAGACAAAACAAAGATGGGAGAAAGATAGATGAAGGAACAAGTAGATAGATACTCAAAAGAGGGAGTACGCATCCTACAGGGAAGAGATCAGGGTAGCCATAAGCTATGCTTTGCAAAATGGGTAAGTCTCAGATAAGAAAGGAGAGCAAGGCAATATTCCAAGGAGGGGCAAGAATGACCACATGGTCAAACATGCATGGAGAGCAGTGAGCAGAGGAAGCAGTTAAAACTGGAAAGAAAAAGGTAGTCATGAAAGCTTAACAGTACTTGGGGCTGAAAATCAGATTAACATGCAGCAGCTTACCATGTTTTGGCCTTACAATACTAAAGAGTAATGGAAGATTTTAGCAAAAGAACAAATTAATGGGAGATAAATGCTCCCATTGTGAGAAACTCAGCATTTGAGAACTTGCATTCATGTAGTGTAAAAATGGGCTTCCTCAGTGGTCCAGTGGTAAAGAATCTGCCTGCCAATGCAGGGAGCACAGGTTCAATCCCAGATCTGGGAAGATCCTGACCCACATGCTGTGGGTCAACTAAGACCTTATGCCATAACTATTGAGCCAGCACTCTGAAGTCCACAAGCCACAACTACTGAGTCCACCAGCTGCAATTGCTGAAACCTGCGGGCCTAGAGCTTGGACTCCGCAACAAGAGAAGCCATCACACTGAGAAGCCCACACACTACAACCAGAGAGGAGCCCCTGCTCACCACAAAAGAAAGCCTGTGTGCAGCAACGAAGACCCAGTGCGGTCAAAACAAATAAATAAATATTTTTAATAACAAATATATCTTACTAAATCAATACTCAGAATAAATACGTACCTTTTTAAATCTGCAGAGCAACTACAGTACTCTAGTGTACACTCTTTACAAAACCTTTAGTTACAGGAAATAAGGATTTCAGAAACCACACATAACTTTGTTCAGAGGAAGGAAAAGAGTGACCCAGAGAAAACTGTAAAATCATGTTGTATAGAAATAAGCACATAAGACCAAGTTCTACAATAAACATACATACCTGTGTGCTTCATCACCTATCTAATAGTTCACTTTTTTGATAATTTACAATAATCAAGTCTTCAAAAAACCGCTGTGCAGCACAGTTTCTGGTTTTTTCAAATAAGAATGAAGAATTAGGTGACAAGTTCAAGGTTACAAAGACAATGTAAACAAATAACAAGTAAAAGAACTCTGAATTCTTGCAACTTGCTTTTTACCAACAGTTGCAAAACTCAGTGGTAGATGTTATATGTGCTATACTACGAAAACAAGATCCTGGTGGAAATTAAGAACTTAAAGCTGGGAACTGGCCCTTGGAGAAATTTATATTTTTTCCATATCTTGTGACCATACTTAGTATTTTATAGCCAAATCCCACAGATTACATTTGACCCTTGAACAACATGGGTTTGAACTGCATAGGTCACTGATATATGGATTTTCTTCAATAAATATATACCATAGGACTACACAACCTTCAGTTGGTAGAATCCTCAGACACAGAATCAAAGAAACAGAACTATGGATACAGTGCTGAATGTAAAGTTATGCTCATATTTTTGACTACATAGTGTCAGTGACTTAACCCTAATGTTGTTCAAGGGTCAACCCATGAATATATCTGTAACATGTTAGGTGGTTCAATGATGAAGAATCCACCTGCCAATAAAGGAGACCCAAAGGACATGGGTGTGAGCCATGGGTTGGAATGATCCCCTGGAATAGGAAATGGCAACCCACTCCAGTATTCTTGCCTGGAAAATGCCATGAACAGAGGAGCCTATCTGATTACAGTCCATGGGGTCAAAGAGACAAGACTAAGTGACCACTGAGCACGGCACACGCCTTTGTTGTTCAGCTCAGTCATGTCCAACTCTTTGCAACCCCATGGCCTGTAGCATGCCAGGGTTCCATGTCCTTCACCATCTCCTGGAGCTTGCTCAAACTCATGTCCATTGAGTCCGTGATGCCATCCAACCATCTCATCCTTCATTGTCTCCTTCTTCTCCTGCCTTAGGTGTTTCCCAGCATCAGGGTCTTTTTCATCTAAACCATCCACAAGAAAAAGAAATGCAAAAAGGTAAAATGGTTGTCTGAGGAGGCCTTACAAATGGCTGAGAAATAAAGAGAGAGAGAAGAGAAGTGAAACGCATTGGAGAAAAGGAAGATATACCCATCTGAATTCAGAATTCTAAAGAATAGCAAAGAGAGGTAAGAACACCTTCCTAAGTGAACAATGCAAAGAAATAGAGGAAAACAATTGAATGGGAAAGATTAAAGATTTCTTCAAGAAAATTAGAGATGGAAGGGAATATTTCATCAAAGATGGGCTCAATAAAGGACAGAAACAGTATGCTGCTGCTGCTGCTGCTGCTAAGTCGCTTCAGTCGTGTCCGACTCTGTGCGACCCCATAGACGGCAGCCCACCAGGCTCCCCGTCCCTGCGATTCTCCAGGCAAGAACACTGGAGTGGGTTGCCATTTCCTTCTCCAGTGCATGAAAGTGAAAAGTGAAAGTGAAGTTGCTCAGTCGTGCCCGACTCTTAGCGACCCCATGGACTGCAGCCTACCAGGTTCCTCCGTCCATGGGATTTTCCAGGCAAGAGTACTGGAGTGGGGTGCCATTGCCTTCTCCAAGAAACAGTATAGACCTAACAAAAGCAGAAGATATTAAGAAGAGGTGGCAAGAATACAGGGAAGAATTATACTAAAAAGATCTTAATGACCCAAACAACCACGACAGTGTGATCACTCACCTAGAGCCAGACATCCTTGATTGTGAAGTCAAGTGGACCTTAGGAAGCATTACTACAAACAGAGCTAGTGGATGTAATGGAATTTCAGCTGAACTATTTCAAATCCTAAAAGCTGTGAAAGTGCTGCGCTCAGTATGCCAGCAGATTTGGGAAATTCAGCAGTGGCCATAGTACTGGAAAGGTCAGTTTGCATTCCAGTCCCAAAGAAGGGCAATGCCAAAGAATGCTCAAACTACCAAAAATTGTACTCATTTCACATGCTAGCAAGGTAATGCTCAAAATCTTTCAAGCTAGGGTTTAATAGTACATGAACCAAGAACTTCCAGATGTACAAGCTGGATTTAGAAAATGCAGAGAAACCAGAGATTAAATTGTCAACATTCATTGGATCATAGAAAAAGCAAAGGAATTCCAGAAAAACATCTGCTTCTGCTTCATTGACTACACTAAAGCCTTTGACTGTGTGGATCCCAACAAACAGTGGAAAAGTCTTGAAGTGATGGAATACTAGATTACCTTGCCTGCCTCCTGAGAAACCTGCATGCAGGTCAAGAAGCAAGAGTTAGGACCAGACATGGAACAATGGATAGTTCAAAATTGGGAAAGAGGTACATCAAGGCTGTATATCATCACCCTGCTTATTTAATATATGCAGAGTACATCATGCAAAATGCCAACCTGGATGAAACACAAGCTGGAATCGAGATTGCCAGGAGAAATATCAATAATCTCATATATGTAGATGACAAAACTCTTATGGCAGGAAGCAAAGAGGAACTAAAGAGCCTCTTGATGAAGGTTAAAGAGATGAGTGGAAAAGCTGGTTTAAAGCTCAACATTCAGAAAAAAAAGATCATGGCAGCTGGCCCCATTACTTCATGGACAATAGATGGGGAAACAATGGAAACAGTGATAGCCTTTTTGGGGATGCTCCAAAATCACTGCAGATGGTGACTGCAGCCATGAAATTAAAAGATGCTTGCTCCTTGGAAGAAAGACTATGACCAACCTACATAGCATATTAAAAAGCAGAGACATTACTTTGCCAACAAAGTTCTGTATAGTCAAAGCTACGATTTTTCCAGTAGTCTTGTACAGATGTGACAGCTAGATCATAAAGAAGGCTGAGTGAAGAACTGATGTTTTCTAATTGTGGTGTTAGAGAAGAATCTTGAGAGTCCTTTGGACTGCAAGGAGATCAAACCAGTCAATCCTAAAGGAAATCAACTCTGAATACTCATTCAAAGGACTGATGCTGAAGCTGAAGCTCCAACTCTAATGTTATCTACTTTGGAATGTAACCATTAACTTCAAATATACTATATAGTTATCACGGGAAACTATTCAACCTGGTGTCCATAATGCCATAGAAAATTCCTTCATTCCTTGGTTAGTAGAAAGACCTCAAGTCTCTATGTTTTACTCATTTTCCTTCAGGCCTGATTTGAATGAAATAAAATAGTGGCTCTAATGTATTATTTTTTAATCTATTTTTATTTGAAATGTAACAGACTTAAAATATTGTATTACTTTTAGGTATAAAACTGATCCACATTTTTATACATTACAAAATAACCTTGAAAATATAGTTATCATGTCACCATATGGATTATTGTAATATTGGCTTTGTGCCCTACACTGTACATGTATATCCCCATGATTTATTTATTTAATAACTGCAAGTTTGTACCTCTAAATCTTCCTCACCTATTTCACTCATACCCCCATTCTCTTCCCTCTGGAAACCATGTGTTTGTTCTCTGTGAGTTCGTTTCTGTTTTATTATGTTTCCACATTTGTTTTTTAGTCCATACATAAGTGAAATCACATGGTATTTGTCTTCTCTGACTTAATTCTCTTAAAATTACACTGCTTAGAATATACTCTTGGTCCGCTGGTATTTTGATTGGGATTGCACTGAATCTGTAGATAACCTTGGGTAATATGTTCATTTTAACAATGTTAGCTCCTCAAATTCAAGAGTAAAAAATGTCTTTCCATTTATTTGCATTGTCTTCAATTTCTTTCATCAATGTCTTATAGTTTTCTGAGTACAGGTCTTTTATTTCTCAGTTTGATTTACTCCCAGGTATTTTATTCTTTTTCATGTGGTTATAAGTGTGATTGTTCTCTTAATTTCTCTGATAGTTTATTGTTAGTACAGAAACAAAACAGATTTTTATTAATTTTATGTCCTGCTAATTTATTGAATTCATTTTTTCAACAACTTTTTGCTGGTGTCCTTAGGATTTTATACATATAGTATTAGGACATCTGCAAACACCTGCAAAACAGTGATAGTTTTACTCCTTTCCAATTTGGATTCCTTTTATTTCTTTTTTCTTATCTGATTGCTGTGGCTATGACTATGGCTAGGACTATAGGCCAATATTATGATGAATCAAAATAATAGCAAGAGTGGGAATTTTTGCCTTGTTCCTGGTATTACAGGAAATACTTTGTTTTTAACTGTTCAGTATGATGTTTGTTTTAGGTTTGTGCTTTGTATGGCCTTTATTTTATTGAGGTATATTCCTTCTATAACCACTTTGTTGAAAGTTCTTATACTAAATCATTGTTGAATTTTGTCAAAATACTTTTCTGCATAATTTTTTTCATAATGATCACATGTTATTATTCTTTAATCTGTTAATATGGAGTATCACAAATTGATTTGCAGATATTAAACCATTCTTGCATCCCTGGGATAAATCCAATGTGACCATGGTTGCATGAGTGTGAGTTCAATCACTGAGTCATATCCAACTCTCTGCAACCCCATGGACTGTAGCCTGCCAGTCTCTCTGTCCATGGGATCCTCCAGGCAAGAATATTGGAGTGGGCTGCCATTTCCTCCTAGGAGATCTTCCTGACCCAGGGATCAAACCAGTGTCTCCTGCATTGGCAGGCGAATTCTTTACCACTGAGCCATCTGGGAAGCCCTCAATCACGGTCCTTTTAATATACTGTTGAATTTTGTTTGCTAATATTTTATTGAGAATTTTTGCATTAATGTTCATATGCAATATTGGCCTGTATTTTTCTTTTTTGTGGTATCTTTGGTTTTGGTGTCAGTGATGCTGATCTCATATCACTAGTTCAGAAGCACTTTCTTTTAAACAGTTTGGCAGTTTATGTTTTATTTTGGTGTGGTTCTTTGTTGCGGCCCATGACCTTTTTGTTGCTGTGCAGGCTTTCTCTAGTTGTGGTGTATTGGCTTCTCATTGTAGTGGCTTCTCTTGCGGAGCATGGGCTCTAGGGCAAGCAGGCTTCAGTAGTTTTGGCTCAGGGATTCTAGAGTGCAAGCTGAGCAACTGTGGGGCATGGGCTTAGTAGCCTCATGGCATGTGGGATCTTAGTTCCTGGACCACAGATCAAACCCATGTCCCTGCATTGCCAGGTGATTCTTAACCACTGGACCACCAAGGCAGTCCCTCAGTAGCCCTTCTTATTTTTCAATTTTTTGGGAAAGATAGACATAAACTCTTCTTTAAATGCATGGTAGAATTCACTTGTGATGGCATCTGGTCCTGGGCTTTTGTTTATTGGGAGTTTGTTCACTTTACCACTGATTCAAATTCATATAAAGTAATGAATTTGTTACCTGATTCAGTCTTTGGAGATTGTATATTTATAGGGATTTATCCATTTATTTAGGCTGTCCATTTTATTGGTATATAACTGTTTATCATAAATTCTTATTATTCTTAGTATTACTGTGGTGTCTATTGCAAATTCTCTTTAATTTCTGATTTTATTGATTTGTGCTCTCTCTTCACGAGTGTGGCTAAATGCTCACTGATTTTGTTTTTCTTTTCAAAGAGTCAGCTCTTTCATTGATCTTTTCTACTCTCTTTTCAGCCTCTATTTCATCTATTTCAACTCTGAATTTATAATTTCTTTCTTTCTAATTTTGGCTTTGTTCTTTTTCTAGTTCCTTTAGGTGTAAGGCTTCCGATTTTTCTTGTTTCTTGAGATATGCTGATATCACTATAAACTCTTTTAGAAAAGTGCTTTATGTGCTTTGTCACATACATTCTGGATCATTGTATTTTTGTCTCCATGGAATTTTATTAAACTCCTCTTTGATTTCTCCAGTGATTCATTGGTTGTTTAATAGCATATTGTTTAGCATCCACATGTTTGTGTTTTTTACAGGTTTCTTTTACATTTTTTCCTTTTTCCTTTTTTTTTTTTTTTTTGTAGTTGACTTCTAATCTCATATCACAGTGGTCACAAAGGTGCTTGATATGATTCCAATACTCTTAAATTTAGTGAGACTTCCTTTGTAGCCTAGCATATGATCTATCCTGGAGAACATTCCCTGTGCACTGAAAAGAATGTATATTGTTTTTAGGTTGAATGTCCTCTATACATCTATTAAGCCCATCAAATATAATGTGTTATTTAAGATCAATGTTTTCTGATTTTCTGTCTGGATAAGCTGTTGATGTAAGTGGGGTGATACAGCCCCTTACTATAAGTGTGTTGCTGTCAATCTCTTGTTAATGTCTTCTTTATGTATTTAGATATTCCTATACTGGGTTCATATCTACAATTGTTATCTCTTATTGATTCAATCTTTTTATCATTATGTAATGTCCTAGAGCCAGACATCCTGGAATGTGAAATCAAGTGGGCCTTAGGAAGCATTACTATGAACAAAGCTAGTGGAGTGATGAAATTCCAGTTGAGCTATTTCAAATCCTAAAAGATGATGCTGTGAAAGTGTTGCACTCAATATGTCAGCAAATTTGGAAAACTCAGCAGTGACCACAGGACTGGAAAAGGTCAGTTTTCATTCCAATCCCAAAGAAAGGCAATGCCAAAGAATGCCCAAACTACCATACAATTGCACTCATCTCACATGCTAGTAAAGTAATGCTCAAAATTCTCCAAGCCAAGCTTCAGCAATATGAGAACTGTGAATTTCCAGATGTTCAAGCTGATTTTAGAAAAGGCAGAGGAACCAGAGATCAAATTGCCAACATCTGCTGGATCATCAAAAAAGCAAGAGAGTTCCAGAAAAACATCTATTTCTGCTTTATTGACTATGCCAAAGCCTTTGACTGTGTGGATCACAATAAACTGTGGAAAATTCTTCAAGAGATGGGAATACCAGACCACCTGACCTGCCTCTTGAGAAACCTGTATGCAGGTTAGGAAGCTACAGTTAGAACTGGACATGAAACAACAGACTAGTTCCAAGTAGGAAAAGGAGTATGTCAAGGCTGTATATTGTCACCCTGCTTATTTAACTTATATGCAGAGTACATCATGAGAAACGCTGGACTGGATGAAGCATAAGCTGGAAGGAATCAAGATTGCTGGGAGAAATATCAATAACCTCAGATATGCAGATGACACCACCCTTATGGCAGAAAATGAAGAGGAGCTAAAGAGCCTCTTGATGAAAGTGAAAGAGGAGAGTGAAAAAGTTGGCTTAAAGCCCAACATGCAGAAAACTAAGATCACAGCATCCGGTCCCATCACTTCATGGCAAATAGATGGGGAAACAGTGGAAACAGTGGCTGGCTTTATTTTTGGGACTCCAAAATCACTGCAGATGGTGATTGCAGCCATGAAATTAGAAGAGGCTTACTCTTTGAAAGGAAAGTTATGACCAACCTAGATAGTATATTAAAAAGCAGAGACATTACTTTGCCAACAAAGGTCCGTCTAGTCAAGGCTATGGTTTTCCAGTAGTCACGTATGGATGTGAGAGTTGAACTCTAAAGAAAGCTAAGCACCGAAGAATTGATGCTTTTGAACTGTGGTGTTGGAGAAGACTCTTGGACTGCAAGGAGATCCAACTAGTTCATCCTGAAGGAGAACAGTCCTGGGTGTTCATTGGAAGGATGGATGTTGAAGCTGAAACTCCAATACTTTGGCCACCTCATGCAAAGAGCTGACTCATTTGAAAAGACCCTGATGCTGGGAAAGATTGAGGGCAGGAAGAGAAGGGGATAACAGAGGATGAGATGGTTGGATGGCATTACCAACTCAACGGACATGGGTTTGGGTAGATTCCAGGAGTTGGTGATGGACAGGGAGGCCTGGCATGCTGCGGTTCATGGGGTCACAAAGAGTCAGACACGACTGAGCAACTGAACCAGAACTGGAACTGGAATGTCCTTCTTTGCTTAATAGTCTTTGTTTCAATGTCTGTTTAGTCAGAAATAAACATAGCTACTCTGAGTTTCTTTTCACATCCATTTGCATGGAAGATCTTTTTTCATTTCCTCACTTTCAGTCTGTCTTTAGATCTGAAGTGAGTATCTTCATATATATGTAGGCAGCACATATATGGGTCTTGTTTTGGAATCAATTCAATTACTCTGTCTTGACAGGAGCATCTAGTCTGTGTACTTACTGTCATTTTGCTGTCTTCAGGTTAGTTTCTGTAGCTCTTTCCTATTTCTTCTTCTTTTGCTTTCTTTCCTTGATTCTGAGGACTATTTTATTTTTGTGTTTAGATTCATTTATTTTTGTCTATTTTATCTATTACAAGATTTTGAGATTGTTTTACCATGAGTATACACAGACACACAGCCCATGGGGGGACAAAGAGTTGGACATGTCTTGGCAACTGAACAAAAATACACACACACACACACACACACACACACACACACATAATTATTTCAAGTTGATGATCTCATATGTTTGAACACATTATAATAGCCTTGTGTTTTTACTTCCCCACTATGCTTAGTGTTTTGACAACATTTTATATACTTGTTTTGTGTACCCCTTAACTACATTTTATGAATATAGAGTTGACCCTGGAACAAATCATGTTTAAACTCCACAGGTACATTTCTATGTGGATCTTTTTGAATAGTAAATACTACACAATCAGTGGTTGGTTAGATCCAAAGATGTGGAACCTCAAATATAAAGGAACTGTGGACATGAAAGCTTAAATATGAGGGATAACTATAAGTTACATGTGTATTTTTACTTGCTCAAAGCATGTGTGTCTCTAATCCCTATGCTATTAAGGGTCAATTCAAGTTGACTTTACTACTTTTTCTTTTAATCTATTAGCTTTATAAGTGGTTGATTTGCTACCTTTACTTTCACCATTACTAACAATATTGTTCCTTTCAGAATTTTCCTATTTCTAGTTGTGGTCTTCTATCTTCCAGTTAGAGTGGTGCTGAAATATTTTAGCCTTTGTTCATCTGTAAAATTCTTTTATATCTCCTTCAATCTGATTAATAGCTTTGCCAGGTACAATATTCTCAGTCATGGGCTTTTTTCTTTCCATCACTTTGAATATATCAAGTCACCCTCTTCTGGCTTGCGAAGTTTATCCTGAAGTCAGCTGCTAGTCTTATGCATGTTTCCTTGAACATACTTTAGTTGTTTTTCCATTGTTGCTTTTAAAATTCTCTCTGTATCTTTAATTTTTTTCATCTTAATTATAATGCATTTTGGTGTAGCCCTCTTGCAGTTGATTCTGTTTAGAACACTCTGCTTTTTGAACTTGGCTGTCAGTTTCCTTTCCCAGGTTAAGTAAGTTTTCGGTTAGTATTCCCTCAAATAAGTTCCCTGCCCCTTTCACTCTCTTCTCCTTTTGTGTTCCATAAGACAAATGTTAGCATATTTAATATTGTCCCAGAGGTCTCTTTAAACTATCCTCATATTTTTACATTCTATTATTTCTATTCAGCATTAGTAATTTCCACTACTAATTGGTTCTGTCCTCCAGTTTGTTAATCTGTTGCTTTGTATCTCTAAGCTAGTGTTGACTCCTTCTAGTGTGTTTTATCTGTTACTGTATATAAAGTTTTATTTGGTTCTTCATTATATTTTCCAACAGTTTCAACTGTTTTCCAAACTTCTCATTGTGATTATTCTTCTCCCAATTTCATTGAGCATCTTTATGATTATTACCTTGATATCTTTACTGGCTAGATTCTTTATCTCCACTTTGCTTGGTTCTTTTTCTGGGGTTTAATTTTATTCCTTCATTTGAAACATATTTCTCTATGTGCTCATTTTGTCTAATTCTGTTTTATTTCTATGCATTAGGTAGGTCAGTTACATTTCCTCATCTTGGAGAAGTAGCCTTATATAGAATATCCTGTGAGATCCAGATGCACAGTCCTTTCTGGTGTGCCCCCCAATGGCCTGCATGGGCTCTTTCAATGTCAGGCTGACAACTGTGGGCACACTGCAGCCTGGTTGCCTTCCAGGCCCTGGCTCATGCAGTAGCTGTTAATCAGGTCCTGGGACAGCTGGTTGCCTGTCCCAAGGGGACCCAGGGTTTGTGCCAGATCACTGGTGGGTGGAGCCTTGTACTGGCACAATTGACCGTGGTCCAGGGGTCATGGGGCTGGTGCTGACCAGCTGCTCTGTGGGGCTAGGTCCTGGAGCAGCTGGTTGTACAAAGTGATGAGGGTCTGGGACTGGCGCCTGGTAGGAGGAACAGCTCTAGCTCACAGAGGGCCCAAGGCTGGTGTCAGTTCACTGGCAGATAATTAAGCCTTTAGCTTTAATAGATTAGAAGGAGGACTCTAAAACGGTGCTTGCCAGCACCAGTGTCTTCATGATAAAACAAGCTCCAAAAATGGCTGCCACCAATGTCTATATATTTCCAGGGAAAATCTCAGCCACTTTCTGCCTCTCCAGGAGGCCCTCTGAGTTTGACCCAGGCTCCTTTCAAATTACTGCCTCTTCACTGGAAGTCAGAGCATGTGGAATACTGTGTGCACCTTTGAAGTACAGAGGCTCCATTTCCTACATTTCTGGCTCCCTATACAGAAGCCCCATACTGGTTTTCAAAATCAGACATTCTGGTGGCTTGTCTTTCTGGTACAGGAATCCTGGGTTGGGGAGCTTGATGTGGGTCTCAGATGCCTCACTCCTTGGAGAGAACCTCTGCAATTATGATTATTTTGCCTACGGGTCACCCACTTGCAAGTGTGGGTCTTCACTACACTGCATTTCCACCCCTCCTACTTGTTTCTTTTTTTATATCTTTAGTTGTAGAAAATCTTTTCTGCTAGTCTTCAGTTTGTTCTCATGATAGTTTCTCTGCAAATAGTTGTAATTTGGGTGTGCCTATGGGTTGCCTTGGTGGCTCAGACAGTAAAGAATTCACCTGCAATGGGGAAGACATGCATTCAATCCCTGGGTTGGGAAGATCCCCTGAAGAAGGGAACAGCTACCCACTCCAGTATCCTTGCCTGGAGAATTTCATGGACAGAGGAGCCTGGCAGGCTTCAGTCCATGGGGTCACAAAGGCTCAGACATGACTGAGCAACTTCCACTTTCACAGAAGGAGATAAGCTCAAGGTCATCCTATTCTGCTGTCTAGGGTATACCAATATTTCCATTATTTTAAAAAACATTAGAAAGATTTTATTTTTGACAATATACTTACCCATGGCTTAACATTTATTTCTCATAGTCTGGAGGCTAAGTCCAAAATCAAGATGTCAGCAGACTCAGTTCTTGGTAAGAGTTCTTTTACTGAACTTTTAGTTCAGTAAATCCACATGATCGAGAAAGAGGGGGCTTCTAATATCTTCCTTTTCTTATAAAGGGCACTAATACCATCAAAGGAGCACCCATTTCATGACATATCTAAACCTAATTATCTTCCAAGGACCCAATCCCCATTAGGAATTAAGACTTCAACATATGACTTTAGAGGGGATACAAATAAATCAGTTCAGTTCAGTTCAGTCGCGCAGTCGTGTCCGACCCTTTGCGACCCCATGAATCGCAGTACGCCAGGCCTCCCTGTCCATCACCAACTCCCGGAGTTCACTAGACTCACGTCCATTGAGTCCATGATGCCATCCAGCCATCTCATCCTCGGTCGTCCCTTTCTCCTCCTGCCCCCAATCCCTCCCAGCATCAGGGTCTTTTCCAATGAGTCAACTCTTCGCATAAGGTGGCCAAAGTACTGGAGCTTCAGTTTTAGCATCATTCCTTCCAAAGAAATCCCAGGGTTGATCTCCCTCAGAATGGACTGGTTGGATCTCCTTGCAGTCCAAGGGACTCTCAAGAGTCTTCTCCAACACCACAGTTCAAAAGCATCAATTCTTCGGAGCTCAGCCTTCTTCACAGTCCAACTCTCACATCCATACATGACCACAGGAAAAACCATAGCCTTGACTAGACGGACCTTAGTCGGCAAAGTAATGTCTCTGCTTTTGAGTATATTATCTAGGTTGGTCATAACTTTTCTTCCAAGGAGTAAGCGTCTTTTAATTTCATGGCTGCAATGCCAACAAAGTCTGACACTGTTTCTACTGTTTCCCCATCTCAATCCATATCAGCAAGTCAATCTCAGATAAAATCACTTGCATTCTTCTAGCTCCTTTTGAGAATGTCAAGCAGATTACTTCTAATCAGTTTACAAATTTCAGGGCAGGACTCTACACACTTCTGCCTGTTGTATCTTCGTGTCAGATTAGTCAAGAAGAACACAATGCAGTCAAGCCCTGGATGAAAGAATTCTTTACACATAGAGAAAAGACAGTGCAAGATTAGCTTCAATAGTGGGTGTCGATCCCCCACAGCCTGTGGGTCTCTACCAGAAACATATTCAGGGCAATTTTCCTATGTTGCACCCCTCAGGTACCACGGTAGAAAAATCCTGTTCACTCTCCTGGAGGACAAGTGCTATATGAAACATATTTCTAAAGGAGACAAAAGAGCATTCATTGAGCCTGAAGAGGGAAAGATGTTCCCATACAAGTTGATAAACCCAGCACAAGCTGTGTGGGCTCTTTGTCTCTTAGTGTGGAAGTGTTCTAAGCCCAAGGTTCATTCTTATGCCACCAAGGGGGGCCAAAAGACTGCATATACGAGACTGCCTTTTCTAACACAGATCTTCACCAGCCCAGATGTACACATGTATAACATACACCACACTTTTACATAGAAATTTCCTTGAGGAAAAACTTTCAAGTACTTTCAACATTTGTTGTTGTTTAGTCGCTAAGTCATGTCTGACTCTTGGCAACCCTATGGACTGCAGCACACCAGGCTTCTCTGTCCTTCACTATCTCCTGCAGTTTGTTCAAATTCATATCCATTGAGTTGGTGATGTTATCTAGCCATCTCATCCTCTGCTGCCCTCTACTCCTCTTGCCTTCAATCTTTCCCAGCATCAGGGTCTTTTCCAATGAGTCAGCTCTCTGCATCAGGTGGCCAAAGTACTGGCACTTCAGCTTCAGTGTCAGTCCTCCTAATGAATATTCAGGTATTGATTTCCTTTAGGACTGACTGGTACATATATTTTAAAATACTCTGAAGTAGTGTTACAAGGGGAAAATCACTTTGTTTATGAAAATACATTTTATTTCATACTAGAGTACCAAATTTGAGAGGGGAAAGGGGTATAAAATAGCAAAATAAATGTATCAGAATCAGCAAACACTAGTACATGGTCAGAGTTGTATTAGAAAAATTTTTGTCTTTCTGTGTGGGTAGGAAAGAGCAACCCATGGGAAGTTTGATCTTCTTCTCCATATCTCAGTTTCTGAAACTTTAAAACATGCCACATTTCACACAAAACACTTAATGGCCAAGACTCCAGAACACTTTAAGTAGTACACTACTTTCCAAGATGGCTGTGAACTTAAGAAAAAATGGAGTACTTTAGTCACTGAACATAACCCCATCTTAGCATCTAAAGTGCCAAGTGAAGATGCTTGTAACATGAGGACCAAAATAAAATTACATCCTTGCCAAGAAATTAACTTGTAATTTTTCCCTTCTTTCTGGAATGTTTTTCTTCATTAGGCTATTCAATTCTCAATACAGTTCTTCCTCTCACTGCCCTTGCACTTAAGCTCTTCACATCTGCTTAGTTGGATCCTTATCTTATTTCTTTGGCACACTGAAAACTCTCAGTAACAGTTAATACTCTCCAGGCAATCTGAAGGGCCTACTGTGCACCTTGGCAGCAGGGCCAGGTGCTTTATATATACCTTGAATATACATATACATTGAATATAAATTATTCAATGTATAACTTAATATACTATCCAATACCATATTCACCATAAATCCACTTGTATCTGGGTAATGCATTTATATTCCAATGTGTCTACAAGCCTCATCTGATCTCCCCTGAGGTTACTAGGTAAGCCCACAATGTGCATTCTGAATAATTAAAAATTAAAGCATATTCAGTATTATGTAATTTGTTGTCTAATAAAACAAACAAACCAAAAGAGCCACAAATGCTTAATTTTTTCCATTAGATATACTGAAACATGAAATTTCAAAACTAAATATAAAACATAAGTATGACTTTTAATTAAGCATAATCAATTTCACTAAAATAAATATACCTGATATAATATATACCAAGCCAATATAAAAATATTAACAGGACATATTCTCTCTCAACTTTAGCCAATAATAATTACAGTACAACACAGCTAAAAAAATAAAAAATACTCTGAGTGTAGATACACAGTAAATACTTGCTGACTCATCTTCATAGCTATCTTATAATGTCCTATGAATCATATTCTTTAAATCATAAATTATCTTTCAAGTGCACCACTCATCTATCCTTCCTGACTATAACTTCTGGAGAGTTGGAAACATTGCCTGCTAATTTTGTATATTCCCCTCAAGCACCTCTTCCCTCAGTACCTTCAACACTGCCTTGAATTCAGTGCCCTCTTTGCAGGGAAGTAGGAGCCCAGTGGCTGTGGTCCGGGCCAGGTGGGAGATATCCAGAGCCTGGGCACAGAGAGGTCTATAACTTACCCATAGGTGAGCTGCAACATCTTGAGAAGAGCCAAACTGAAACCCAGGCAGACCATCCACCTGAATCACTATACAAAGAGGCTAGAAGTGAAGACCAAGCAGCAGTAAAGCCAACAGAACCTAGCAAGATCTAAGATCCTGAGAGGCCAGTGAGAAGAGATGCACCTGGAACCATCTTCTGCTTGTGAAGGGACTGTTGCTGTGCCTTTCTTTATACATATATTTTATATACATAGTTGATTCAACTATAGAGCGAGTCAAGAAAGTCACCAACCTCACATGGGTACTTTTCTCTCAGTAAATGGAAGGAAAAGAAGGAGGCAGGGAAAAACTTGGGATCCATTTTTTCCCTCTATAGGCCTGGAGTGCTGCAGTCCATGGGATTGCAGAGTTGGACATGACTGGGCAAATGAACACCAAGAATATTTTATGACCAAGGATAATGAATGAACCATACACTTTTGCATACTTTGGGTAGTGAAAAACTAAACACTATCATAGCTGCTTTGCAAATTTTCTTGCTAAGTAAAATTTCAAATAATGTTCCTCTGTGAGCCTCCTGATGTAGAATCCAATGTGAGAAAATGACTGAAAGGGATAAAGTCCCTTCAGCAATTCCTTATAAAGGAATGTCTATTTGAGTGATGGGAAGAGGAGTCAGGAACCAGCAATGCCCTAGGACTGTTTACCTTAGGGCTTTCTAATAGAAAGCCTCAGGTTTATATTCATAGAATGACTCTTTAGATGCCAAGAATTGCCACTGGCAACACTGTACACTACGCAGTATTGGCATCTTCAACATAGCTCATAGGTATTTAATATACAACAGCAGGGAGAGAGGAACCCCAGCAATGTGTATAGTCATGTATCCTCCCTAATACATTTAGGCATTTCTTCAGCTTCCAAATCATTTCCTCTAAACCAGAGGGAGGAAAAGTTACTGAGAAGGGAGATGTTTCTTCAATCTCTTTTGGACAGTGTGGAATGATTTTGGCTTATTGCATAAATCATTAATCCTCCATCATTTTCCAATGAGACTGTCATTTCATTAAAAGTAATAATAATTGACAATCTATTACTGTCCCTCAGGCCCTAAATTAGTATTGCTGCATTTTGTCATGGATATAAAAACAAAATATATAACTGCCAAAGATCATCAATTCAAAACAAACCACTCAAGAATTTTATTCTTCAGTGAAATATTCTACGGGTGTTCTGTTTCCCATCTTGGGCATTCTGCTACGTTCCATGTGTCCAGAAGAGGGAAATTAGCATATTGTTCCAAAGTTCATCTCCATCACTGTTATTTGAAATGATTTGCTGAACCAAATGGAACTCTAAGTCCTCCAAGGCAGAGCGGAGAAAACATCTTTTCTCTGAGGCCCTGCTGGACTCTGCTAGACAGGGAAGTCAACCGAGAACCTTACATTACCAAAGAATAAATATATTTTTCTATTTAGGGTAGTGAGGCCAGGTAGGAGAGAAAAGTAAATTCTACTTAGCATTTGATCTTGGGAAAGCTACTTACAGTCACTAAACCTATTTTCCCATCTTTAAAATAGTAAAAATAATATCTACCTCAAAGCACTTACCCCAATATCTGGTTTATCATTTAAACCTTCATAAATGTTACTTGATATTATTTTCAGTATTACTTCCTATAGAAAAGCAGCAGTATATGAAATTTAAAAGACCGAAATGGTTATTTAATCTTCGATATTATACTAAAGAGTCTAGATTTCATAGCAAAAAAGGAATCAGAAAAAAAATAACAGAAGTGATATGAACACATCTGAGTTTTAAGAAGAAAACAGAATCAAGCTGTGAAAGATACAGTAGATATAAATATAGATATGGATTTAAATTTTTGAAATTTACATTTTTTTCATTCACCAAAATGGCCCAAAGCTATTGGCATATTTCCTTCTTTGGTATAATTAACATATTATCTTAAAGACTATAAAATGTCTATATTACCAACTTATTTATTTTCCCTCTGGTGATATAACACCAATGGCTCAAACAGGGAGAGATTTTACTAGTCAGTGTTGTAATCAATAATCTCCTGTAAGCAGAATACTACTGACTCTTAATAGCTAAGTGGCTCTCAGTCATTTGCATGTCACTTCAACTGAGAAAGTTATCTAGGACATCCAGATCTACAGTGGAAGAAAAAAACCCCACAGATCTGAAATAAAATTTCAAATGTTAATTTAAAATATAATCTAAACTATTTGTGAAAAGGGAAATTCTTTGACATTTTTTAACCTATCGAATTGGCAAAAATTCCTAAAAAGACAATACCCAGTGGTAGAGAAGACAGATATATTTTGGTAGGAGTATGAATTTTACACTACCTTTGTAGAGGATAACTTACTAATTATGTACAAAGTTAGGAGCTTTGTACAGCTCTAATACAGGAGGCCTGGGTTTGATCCCCACTTAAGGAACTAGATCTCACACACTGCAACTAAAAGATCCCAAGTGCTGCAGAAATGATCAAAGATCCTATGTGCTGCAACTAAGACCCAGCACAGCAAAGAGAGAAATAATAAAAATTTTTAAAAAGTTGTATGTGCCTAACTTTTGGCCCAATAATTACACTTTCAGAAATGCACCCTTAGGGAGTTCTCAAGATGACAGAGTAGAAAGACCCTAAGCTTATATCCTCTCATAGGCACACCAAAATTACAACTATTTGCAGAAGTATTGATGACAAAGATTGGAAGCTACCAGGAAAGACAACTGAAGATATGAAGAAGGAATCACAAGACAGGTAAGAGGGATGTAGGTGCAGTATACTCAAGACTCATAGCCCCAGGTGAGGGGCCCGCAAAAGGAATAATAATTACCACTGCAGAGTTTCAGCCCAAGAAGCAAGGAATCTGAGTTCCACATCAAGTTCCACACATTCCCCAGCCAGGGAATCTGTACTGGGAGACAAGCCCCCAGAAGGTTTGGTTTTGAAGTCCAGTGGAGCTTACTTTCAGGATATCCAGAGGACTGTGGAAAATAGACACTCCAGCCTTAAAGAGCACACATCAAAATCATATGCACTCTAGGACGCAGGGTGGAAGCAGTAATTTAAAAGGAGTCTGGGTCAGACCTACTTGCTAATTTTGGAGAGTCCCAGGAGAGGTAGAAAGCAACTGGAGCTCATCATGGGGCACAGATACTGTAAGCAGCCATTCTGGGGAGCTCATTCTAATATGTGGACACTGGTGATAGCAAGGGCCCATTTTGGAATGCTTCCTCTAGTCTATTAGGCTTGAGACCAGCCCCACCCACCAGCCTGTAGATACCAGTACTGTGATGCCTCACACCAAGCAATTAACTGGGCAGATACACACACCCCCAACCACCAGCAGACAGGCTGTCTTAAGACACCCTGAACCTACAGCCAGTAGAGGGTTTAGGATATGACCTCACACACCACTGTGTAGGCACTAAAACCAAAACCCCCAGAGCCCTGCAACCAGACAGCAGGACCCAGCTCTGCCCAACAGTGAGGTAGGCACAAGCCCCAGCATGCCCTGGGCCTAGGCACCACCCTCCATCAAGTCTGCTCTAGCCTCAGGACCAGTTTCACACACAAGTGGGTGGACACAAGCCCTAGGACAACCTCAGCCCCATGGCCTGCCATGGTAGGACCCAGTTCATCCACCAGCAGGCCAACACAAGCTTTAGAACATCAGCATCCAGACAACCAACTGTATCAGGAATTGGCCACACCCACCAGTGGTCCAAAACCAGCTCTAGGACCTCTATTTATATGAAAAGACAGACAAGATTGATAAGCCTTTAGCCAGACTCATCAAGAAAAAAAAAGAGAGAGAGAGAGAGAAAGGGCACAAATCTGAAATGAAAAAAGAGAAGCTACAAATGGCAACACAAAAATGAAGAAAAACAGACCTCTATAAACAACAACATGGCAATAAAACAGACAACCTGGAAGAAATGGATCAACTACTAGAAATGTACAATCTCCTAAAACTGAACCAGAAAGAAATAGAAAATATTAACAGACCAATATCAATAATGAAATTGAATCAGGAATAATAAGAAAAAACTTCCCCCAAAACAAAACTCCAGGATAAGACAGTTTCATAGGTAATTCTACCAAACATTTATGGAGAAGACTCTTGAGAGTCCCTTGGACTGCAAGGAGATCCAACCAGTCCATTCTGAAGAGATCAGCCCTGGGATTTCTTTGGAGGGAATGATGCTGAAGCTGAAACTCCAGTACTTTGGCCACCTCATATGAAGAGTTGACTCATTGGAAAAGACTCTGATGCTGGGAGGGATTGGGGGCAAGAGGAGAAGGTGAAGACAGAGGATGAGGCGGCTGGATGGCATCACCGACTCGATGGACGTGAGTCTCAGTGAACTCCAAGTGTTGGTGATAGACAGGGAGGCCTGGTGTGCTGCGAATTATGGGGTCGCAAAGAGTTGGACACAACTGAGCAACTGAACTGAACTGAACTGAATGCCTATCATTGCCAAACTATTCTGAAAAACTGCAGAAAAAGGAAAGCTCATGAACTCATTCTATGACCCTAGCATCACTCTGATAACAAAATCAGACAGATACCACATAAAAAGAAAATTAGAAGCCAATATCCTTGATGAACACAGGGACAAAAATCCTTTACAAAATATCAGCAAACTTAATTCAACAATACATTTAAAGGATCATGTACCATATTCAAGTAGGATTTATCCATAGGATACACAGATATTTCAATATCTACAAATCAATCAATACAATACACTACATTAACAAACTGAAGAACAAAAACCATATGGTCATATAAACAGATGCAGAAAAAGCTTTTGCCAAAATTCGATGTCCATTTATAATTTTTTAAAAACTCTCCAGAAAGTAGTTATAGAAAGAACAAAGCTCAACATACTAAAGGGCATATATAATAAGCCACAGTTTATATCACACAACAAAAAGCTGAAAGCATTTCCTCCAAAATAAGGAGCAAGACAAGAAGGCCTGCTCATTATCACAACTTTTATTCAGCATAATATTGGCTTACAACTCAACATTAAAAAAACTAAGATCGTGGCATCTGGTCCCATCACTTCATGGCAAATAGATGGGGAAAAAAGGAAACAGTGACAGACTTTTTGTTCTTGGGCTCCAAAATCACTGCACACAGTGACTGCAGCCATGAAATTAAAGGATGCTTGCTCCTTGGAAGAAAGCTGACAAACCTAGAAAGCATATTAAAAAAGCAGAGACATTACTTTGCTGAAGAAGGTCCATCTAGTCAAAGTTATAATTAGTCATGTATGGATATTGAGAGCTGGACCACAAAGAAGGCCAAGCACTGAAAATTTGATGCTTTTGAACTGTGGTGTTGGAGGAGAGAAGACTCCTGAGAGTTCCTTGGACTGCAAGGAGATCAAACCAGTCAAGCCTAAAGGAAATCACCCCTGAATATTCATTGGAGGACTGATGCTGAAGCTCCAATATTTTGGCCACCTGATGCAAAAAACTGACTCACTGGAAAAGGCCCTGATGCTGGAAAAGGTTGAGGGCAGGAGGAGACAGGTGCAACAGATGATGAGATAGTTGGATGGCATCATCAACTCAATGGTCATGAGTTTGAACACATTCAGGGAGATAATGAAGGACAGGAAAGCCTGGTGTGCTGCAGTCCATGGGATCACAAAGAGTAGGACAGGAATTAGTGACTGAAGAATAACAAGCATCAGCTATCAGACCAAAAGAGAAATAAAGAAATCCAAGCTGGAAAGGAAGAGGTGAAACTGTTACTGTTTCTAGATAATATGGTCCTATACATAGATTATTCTAAAAATGTCACCAAAAAGTTATTAGAATTCATCAATTAACTTGATAAAGTTACAGGATATAAAATTAATACACAGAAATCTGTTGGACTTCTATATACTAACAACAAAATATCAGAAACTAAGGAAATAGTCTCATTTACAACTGAATTAAGAAGAATAAAATATTGAGCAATAAACGTACTTAAGGAGATAAAAGACCTATATTCAGAAAACTATTAAGACAATTTTTTAAAAAAGTAACTGAAGATTACACAAACAAATGGAAAGAGATACTGCATTCATGGATTGGAAGATTAATTTTGTTTAAATGACCATACTACCCAAGGCAATGAAGACCTACAAGACCTTTTAGAACTAACACCCAAAAAAGATGTCCTTTTCATTATAGGGGATTGGAATGCAAAAGTTAGCTCCTCTAGGCCCTCCTGTGCCTGCCCAGCCACCACTCCTCAGGTTGCTCCTCCCGGCCGCCGGCCCTGGCCTCGGGGGCGAGGTGGCTTCTCCCGGCTGCCCCAGACCTCAGACATGTCGTGTCTTCTCCCTGCTGCCACTGGCCTCAGACGTGGGGTAGCTCCTCCTGGCCTCTGCCCTGACCTCGGAAGCGGGGTGTCTCCTCCCGGCCACCACTGATCTCGGAAGCGGGGTGTCTCCTCCCGGCTGCTGTCCCTGACCTCAGATGCGAGGTAGCTCCTCCCAGCCACCACTGACCTCAGATGCAGGGTAGCTCCTCTTGGCCATTCCTGCACTGTCGCAAACTGGCACTCTAGGCTGCTGCCCCTGACCTCAGACGTTGGGTAGCTCTCGGCTGCACTCAAGTGCGGCGGCCACCTCCGCTGCATGGGGCTTACTAGAGGGCTGTAGGAAATTGAAATCTGCTTTTGAGGAGTGCACTTATAGATTTACCTGCCCTCAGGTCTAGTATAGAGGTAGCATATGGAAAACCACCTGGTACTTTGGCGAGTCAACCAGAACTACTCCCAAATTCATCCTCCAGCCCACATGAAGTTCAGGCTCCGGTCCTTCCAGCTCTGGCATTGCTCCCTGCCTAGGTGGAAATCACCACTGCACCTTGGGAGAAGCCAAGATTTCTACTGGGCTCCTGTTCTTGGGGCCACAGCCCTACCTCTGGGTCAAGGCAAAGGCAGCTATTAAGCTGGGGAGAAGCCTAGGCCTTTTGTTCCAGCCACTCCTTTTCTGGCACTGTCTCTAGCCAAAGGGGAAACCACCATCATGCTAAGATAAACTTACCTCGATTCAGACAGTGGCTCTAGCTCTTGGGGCCCTGGCTCCACCAAATGACAGGACATTCGAGTACCACTGAGGCTGGAAGAAGTCCCAGCTCTTATCAGGCTCCCACTATGCCTCTCTAGTTCCAGCTATTTTTGTTGTTGTTGTTCAGTCACTCAGTCGTGTCCAACTCTTTGTGACCCATGTACTGCAGCAAGCCAGGCTTCCCTATCCTTCACCATCACTCAGAGCTTGCTCAAACTTATGTCCATCGAGTCAGTGATACCATTCAACCATCTCAAACTTTGTAATCCCCTCTTCACCTGCCTTCATTCTTTCCCAGCATCAGGGTCTTTTCAGTGATTCAGCTATTCACATCAGGTGGCCCAACTATTGGAGCTTCAGCATCAGTCCTTCCAATGAATATTCTGGATTGATTTCCTTTAGTACTGACTGGTTTAATCTCCTTGCAGTCCAAGGGACTCTCAAGAATCTTCTCCAACACTGCAGTACAAAAGCATCAATTCTTCAGTATTCAACCTTCTTCATGGTCCAACTCTCACACCCATATGTGACTATTGGAAAAACCATAGTTTTGACTAGACAGACCTATGTTCACAAAGTAAGGTCATAGGAGGAGAAAGGGACGACCGAGGATGAGATGGCTGGATGGCAGCATGGACTCAATGGACGTGAGTCTGAGTGAACTCCGGGAGTTGGTGATGGACAGGGAGGCCTGGTGTACTGTGATTCATGGGGTCGCAAAGAGTCGGACACGACTGCGCGACTGAACTGAACTGAACTGAGGCTGGTCATAACTTTTCTTTCAAGGAGCAAACATCTATTAATTTCATAGCTGCAGTCACCATCTGTAGTGATTTTGGAGCCCACACATGTACCCCAATGTTAATCGCAGCACTGTTTATAATAGCCAGGACACGGAAGCAACCTAGATGTCCATCATCAGATGAATGGATAAGAAAGCTGTGGTACATATACACAATGAAGTATTACCCAGCCATTAAAAAGAATACATTTGAATCAGTTCTAGTGAGGTGGATGAAACTGGAGCCGATTATACAGAGTGAAGTAAGCCAGAAGGAAAAACACCAATACAGTATACCAACACATATATATGGAATTTAAAAAGATGGTAACGATAACCCTGTATGCAAGACAGCAAAAGAGACGCAGATGTATAGAACAGTGTTTTGGACTCTGTGGGGAGGGAGAGGGTGGGATGATTTGGGAGAATGGCATTGAAACATGTATAATATCATATAAGAAATGAATCGCCAGTCCAGGTTCAATGCATGGTACAGGATGTTTGGGGCTGGTGCACTGGGATGACCCAGAGGGATGGTAGAAGGAGGGAGGTGGGATGGGGGTTCAGGATGGGGAACACATGTACACCCATGGTGGATTCATGTTGATGTATGGTAAAACCAATACAATATTGTAAAGTAAAATAATAATAATAAAACAATAAAAAGAAAGAAAATGGTCTGTCACTGTTTCCTTTTTTTCCCCATCTATTTGTCATGAAGTGATGGGACTAGATGCCACAATCTTAGTTTTTTGAATGTTGAGTTTTAAGCCAGGTTTCTCCACTGTCCACTTTCACCTTTAGTTCCTCTTTGCTTTCTTTAGTTCCTCTTTAATTCCTCTTTGCTTTCTGCTATAAGTGTGGTATCATCTGCATACCTGAGGTTATCAATATTTCTCCTGGCAATCTTGATTCTAGCTTGTGCTTCATCCAGCCTGGCATTTCGTATGGTATACACTGCATATAAGTTAAATAATCAGGGTGACAATATACAGCCTTGACTTACTCCTTTCCCAATTTGGAACCAGTCCATTGTTCCATGTCAGGTTCTAACTGTTGCTTATTGACCTGCATGCAGGTTTCTCAGGAGACAGATAAGGTGGTCTGGTATTGCCATCTCTTTAAAAATTTTCCACAGTTTGTTGTGATCTACATAGTCAAAGGATTTAGCATAGCAATGAAGCAGAAGTAGATGTTTTTCTGGAATTCTCTTGACTTTTCTATGATCCAGCAGATGTTGGCAATATGATCTCTGATTACTCTGCCTTTACTAAATCAAGTTTGAACATCTAGAAGTTCTCAATTCACTTACTATTGAAGTCTGGTTTGGAGAATTTTGAGCATTACTTCTCTAATTTCTAGCTCAACATTCAGAAAACTAAGATCATGGCATCTGGTCCCATCACTTCATGGGAAATAGAGGGCAAACAGTGGAAACAGTGTCAGACTTTATTTTGGGGGGCTCCAGAATCAGTGCGGATGGTGATTGAAGACATAAAATTAAAAGACGCTTACTCCTTGGAGGGAAAGTTATGATGAACCTAGACAGCATATTAAAAAGCAGAGATATTACTTTGCCAACAAAGGTCTATCTAGTCAAGGCTATGGTTTTTCCAGTGGTCATGTATAGATGTGAGGGTTGGACTGTGAAGAAAGCTGAGCACCAAAGAATTGATGCTTTCGAAATGTGGTGTTGGAGAAGACTCTTGAGAGTCCCCTGGACTGCAAGGAGATCCAACCAGTGCATTCTAAAGGAGATCAGTCCTGGGTGTTCATTGGAAGGACTGATGTTTAAGCTGAAACTCTAATACTTTGGCCACCTAATGCAAAGAATCAACTCATTGGAAAAGACCCTGATGCTGGAAAGATTGAAAGCAGGAGGAGAAGGGGACAACAGAGGATGAGATGATTGGATAGCATCACTGACATGATGGACATGAGTTTGAGTGAGCTCTGGTTGTTGGTGATGGACAGGGAAGCCTGGCTTGCTGTAATCCATGGAGTCATGAAGAGTCAAACACGACTGAGCAACTGAAATGAAGTGATAACAGTTCATCACAACCAAACTGTCCATATAGGAATTGTTACAGAATCTAAGCAATAAGAAAATATATAAACAATCTCACTGGTAAAGGTAAATATATAGTAAACAGAGTGGACCAATCACTTAAATACATTAATATAAAGGTGAAGAGACAAAAATTATAAAATCAATCATAACTACAATAAACAATTTTGGGATACAGATAAAGTATGACACCAAAATAAAAATATTGTAGGGGCATGGGGGTAAAAATTTTAGAACTTTTAGAATGTGCTTGAATTTAAATAACTATCAGTTTAGAACAAGTATGATTATAGATACAGACATGCATATATAGATTAGCCTCATGGTAACTAGAAAACCTACAAAAGATGCACAAAAAACAGAGAAAGGAGTACAATATAATACTAAAGAAAATCAAACTATAAGGGAAGTAATTACCAAAAGAAGAAAATTACAGAAAACTACAGAAATATCAAAAAGAAAATAAGTATCAAAATGGCAACAAGTACATACTCTGTTTCCTTTACTTATGTGACGATTACATCACTTGAAATGCCAGGCTGGATGAATCACAAGCTGGAATCAAGATTGCTGGGAGAAACACCAATAAACTCAGATATGCAAATGATACCACTCTAAATGCAGAAAGTGAAGAGGAACTAAAAAGCCTCTTGATGAGGGTGAAAGATGACACTGGAAAAGTTGGCTTAAAACTGAACATTCAAAAAACAGAGATCATGGCACCTGGCCCCATCGCTTCATGGTACATAGATAGGGAAAAACTAGAAGCAGTGACAGATTTTATTTTCTTGGCCTCTGAAATCACTGCTGATGGTGACTGCAGCCATGAAATTAAAAGACACTTGCTTCTTGGTAGGAAAACTATAACAAAATTAGACTGTTTATTAAAAAGCAGAGACATCACTTTGTTGACAAAGATCTGTCTAGTCAACTATGTTTTTTTCCAATATGGATGGATGTGAGAGTTGGACCATAGAGAAGGCAAAGCACCAAAGAATTGATGTTTTAGAACTGTGGTGCTAGAAAAGACACTTGAGAGTCCCTTGCCTGCAAGGAGATCAAACCAGTTAATCTTAAAGGAAATCAATCGTGAATATTCATTGGAAGGCATGATGCTGAGGCTCCAATACTTTGGTCACCTGATGCAAAGAGCTGACTCATTGGAAAAGATCCTTTTGCTGCGAAAATTTGAAGGCAAAAGGTGAAGAGGGTGGCAAAGTATGAGATAGTTGGATGGCATCACTGACTCAATGGACATGAATCTGAGCAAACTTTGGGAGATAGTGAAGGACAGGGAAGCCTGGCAAGGTGCAGTCCATGGGGTTGCAAAGAGTTGGACATAAAGTCCGAGTCAACAACAAGATACCTATTAATAATAACATTAATAATATACACTCAAACAAAAGACATAGGGTGGCTGAATGGATACAATGAATCAAAAAGCAAGATCCATCTATATGCTACTTAAAAAGACTCACTTTAGAGCTAAAAACACATATAGCTGAAATAGTGAAGGAATGGAAAAACATATCCAATGCAAATGTAACAAAAAGAAACCTATGGTAGCAATACTCATGTTCAACAAAATAGACTTTGAAACAAAGTATATAAAAAAGGCAAAGTATGGCAATATATAATGAAAAAGGGGCAATTCAAGAATAGGATATAACATTCATAAACATATATGCACTGAATATAGGGGCACCTAAATATATAAAGTATATACTAAAATAAAAGGAGAAGTCAACAGCAATAGTAGTAGCAAACTTCAGTACCCAAATTATAGCAATGAATAGATCATACAGACAGAATAATCAATAAGGAATAAGTGGGCTTAAAATGACAAAAAATACCAGATGACTTACTAGACTTCTACAAAATATTCCACCCCAAATCAGCAGAATACACATTCTTTTCAAGTGCATGTGAAACATTCTCAAGGATAGATCATATGCTAGGCTATAAAACAATTTTAAATACATTTAAGAAGATTGAAATTACATCAAATATATTCCAATCACAGTGGTATGAAACTAAAATAAATCACAGGAAGAAAGATGGGAAAAACACAAACACAGGGAAACTAAACAACATGCTGCTAAAAATCAGCAGGTCATAGATATATAAAAGAGGAAATTTAAAAATACCTTAAAATGAATACAAATAGAAATACAACTTCCTCACGTCTATAGGACACATCAAATAGAAAAGGCAGTTCCAAGAGGGAAGTATAGCAATACAGGCCTATCTCAAGAAACAAACAAACAAAAAAATGGAAAGTTATCCTATGTTCATGAATTCGAAGCATTAATATTGTTAAAATGTCTATACTATCCAAAGCAATCTACAGATTTAATACAATCCCTATCAACATACCCAAGACATTTTTCACAGACTGTGCTAGTCACTCAGTCGTGTCAACTCTTTGCAACCTCACGGCCTGTAGCCCGCCAGGCTTCTGTGTCTGTGGAATTCTCCAGGCAAGAATACTGGAGTGGATTGCCACTTCCTTCTCCAGAGCAACTTCCCAACCTAAGGATCGAACCCTGATCTCCTTCCTTACAGGCAGATTCTTTACCGTTTGAGTTGGAATAAACAATCCTAAAATTATTATGAAATCATGCATGATCCCAAATAACCAAAGCAATCTTCAGACAAAAGAAAAAAGCTGAAGGTATCATGCTCCCTGACTTAAGACTATACTACAAAATTACTGTAATCAAAAAAGTATGATACTGGCACAAAAAGAGAAAATCAGATCAATGGAACAGAATTGAGAGCTCAGAAATAAACCCACATACCTCTGGTCAATGAAGATGATACAAAAGAGGGAAGAATATACAGCAGGGGAAAGCCAGCCTCTTCATTAAGTGGTGTTGGGAAAACTTGACAGCTATGTGTAAAAGAATGAAACTAAAACATTTTTTCACACCATGTACAAAAATAAACTAAGATGTATTAAATAACTATATGTAAGATCTGAAATCATAAAATTACTAGAAGAAAGCATAGGCAGTATGTTCTTTGATATCAGTCTTAGCAATAATTTTTGGATATGTCTCCTCAGGCAAGAGAAATAATAGTAAAAATAAAAATCAACAAGTGGAACCTAATTAAACTTAAAAGCTTTTGCACAGCCAAGGAAATCATCAGCAAAATGAAAAGTCAACTGACAGAATGGGACAAGATATTTGTTAACAGTATGGCTAGTGAGGAGTTAATATCCAAAGCATAAAAATAAATCATATAATTCAGTTTCACAAAAACAAACAACCTGATTAAAAATCAGAGGGCCTAAATAAACTTTTTTTGTTTGTTTTACCACAGAATACATACAAATGACCAACAGGGACAAGAAAGGTGCTTAAAATCATTAATCATAAGGGAAATTCAAATCAAAATAATGAGATGCCACATCACACCAGTCAAATGGCTACTGTCAAAACATAAAAAAATAACAAGTGTTGATGATGATATAGAGAAAGGGAACAATTGTGCACTATTGGCAGAAATATAAATTGGTATAGCCTTTATGGAAAATAGCCTGCAGCTACGTCAAAAATAGAATTTCTATGTGATCTATAAACCTCACTCCTAGGTATTTATCTGAAAAAAAAAACAAAAACAAAAACACTAATACCAAAAGATACATGCACCCAAATATTCATGGCAGCATTCTTTACATCAGCCATGATATAGAAGCAACCTAAGTGTGTGCAAAAGATGAATAGATAAAGAAGATGTAGTATATATAAACAATGATATATTACTCAGACATAAAAAGGAATGAAATTTTGCCATTTGAGACAACATGGATGGATCTGAATGGGATTATGACTAGTGAAATAAGTCAAAAAAAAGAAAGACAAATGCTGTATGTTTTCACTTATTATGGAATCTAAAAAATAGAACAAAGGAATAAATGTAAGAACTGGGAGTTATAGACAACAGTTATAGACAACAGTTTAGTTCATTTGCTTAGTTGTGTCTGACTCTTTGCGACCCCATGGACTGCAGCATGCCAGGCCTCCCTGTCTATCACCGACTCCTGGAGTCTACTCAAACTCATGTCCATCAAGTCAGTGATGCCATCCAACAATCTCATCCTCTGTCGGCCCCTTCTCCTCGTGCCTTCAATCTTTCCCAGCATCAGGTCTTTTCAAATGAGTCAGTTCTTCACATCAAGTCGTCAAAGTATTGAAGTTTCAGCTTCAGCATCAGTCCTTCTAATGAATATTCAGGACTAATTTCCTTTAGGATGGACTGGTTGGACCTCCTTGCAGTCCAAGGGACTCTCAAGAGTATTCTCCAACACCACAGTTCAAAAGTATCAATTCTTTAGTGCTCAGGTTTCTTTATACTCCAACTCCCATGTCCATACATGATTACTGGGAAATCATAGCCTGGACTAGATGGACCTTTGTTGGCAAAGCAATGTCTCTACTTTTTAATATGCTGTCTAGTTGGTCATAACTTTCCTTCCAAGGAGTAAGTATCTTTTAATTTCACCAATGCAATCACCATCTGCAGTGAATTTGGGGCCCCCCAAAATAAAGTCTGTCCCTGTTTCCACTGTTTGACCATCTATTTGCCATGAAGTGATGGGACCAGATGCCATGATCTTAGTTTTCTGAATTTTGAGTTTTAAGCCAAATTTTTCACTTTCCTCTTTCACTTTCGTCAAGAGGATCTTTAGTTCTTCACATTCTGTCATCAGGGTATTTCATCTGCATATCTGAGGTTATTGTATTTCTCTTGATTCCAGCTTGAGCTTCATCCATCCCAGTGTTTCTCATGATGTACTCTGACTATAAGTTAAATAAGCAAGGTGACAATATACAGCCTTGACTTACTCCTTTCCTGATTTGGTACCAGTCTGTTGCTCCATGCCCAGTTCTATCTGTTGCTTCCTGACCTGCATACAGATTTCTCAAGAGGCAGGTCAGATGATCTGGTGCCCCATCTCTTTAAGAATTTTCCACAATTTGTGGTGATCCACACATCCAAATGCTTTGGAATAGGCAATAAAGCAGAAATAGATGCTTTTGTGGAACTCTCTTGCTTTTTCGATGATCCAATGGATGTTTGCAATTTGATCTCTGATCCCCCTGCCTTTTCTGAAACCAGCTTCAACATCTGGAAGTTCACAATTCACATACTTTTGAAGTCTGGCTTGGCGAATTTTGAACATTATTTTTCTAGCGTGTGAGATGAGTGCCATTGTGTAGTAGTTTGAACATTATTTGGCATTGCCTTTCTTTGGGATTGGAATGAAAACTGTCCTTTTTCAGTCCTGTGGTCATTGCTGAGTTTTCCAAATTTGCTGACATATTGAGTGCAACACTTTCACAGCATCATCTTTTAGGATTTGAAATGGCTCAACTGGAATTCCATCACCTCCACTAGCTTTTTTGTAGCAATGCTTCCTAAGGCACACTTGACTTCACATTCCAGGATTTTTGGCTCTAGGTGAGTGGTTACACTACGTGATTATCTGGGTCATGAAGATCTTTTTTGTATAGTTCTTCTGTGTTCTTGTCACCTCTTCTTAATATGTTCTGCTTCTTTTAGGTCCATAACATTTCTGTCCTTTATTGAGCCCATCTTTGCATGAAATGTTCCCTTGGTAGCTCTAATTTTCTTGAAGAGATCTCTAGTCTTTCCCAATCTATTTTTTCCCCTCTATTTCTTTGCACTGGTCACTGAGGAGGTCTTTCTTATCTCTTCTTGCTATTCTTTGGAACTCTGCATTCAAATGGGTATATCTTTCCTTTTCTCCTTTGCTTTTTGCTTTTCTTCTTTTCAAAGCTATTTGTAAGGCTTCCTCAGAAAACCATTTTGCTTTTTTGCATTTATTTTCCTTGGGGGTGGTCTTGATCACTGTCTCTTGTACAATCTCCTGATCCTCTGTCCATAGTTCATCAAACATTCTTTCTATCAAGTCTAATCTCTTAAATCTATTTCTCACTTCCACTGTATAATTGTAAAAAATTTGATTTAGATCATATCTGAATGGTCCTGTGGTTTCCCCTATTTTCTTCAGTTTAAGTTTGAATTTGGCAATAAGGAGTTTATGACAGTAAGCTCCTTGTCTTGTTTTTGCTAACTGTATAGAGCATCTCCATCTTTGGCTGCAAAGAATATACTTAATCTGATTTCCATTATTGACCATCTGGTGATGCCCATGTGTAGAGCCTTATCTTGTGTTGCTGGAAGACGGTGTTTGCTATGACCAGTGCATGCTCTTGGCAAAACTGTTAGCCTTCATTCTGTACTCCAAGGCAAAATTTTCCTCTTACTCCAGGTATCTCTTGACTTCCTACTTTTGCATTCAATTCCCCTATAATGAAAAGGACATCTTTTTTGGGTGTTTTAGAAGGTCTTGCAGGTCTTCATAGAACCATTCAACTTCAGCTTCTTCAGCATTACTGGTCGGGGCATGGACTTGGATTACTATGATATTGAATGGTTTGCCTTGGAAACAGAGATCATTCTGTCATTTTTGAGTTGCAGCCGAGTATTGCATTTTGGCCTCTTTTGTTGACTATGATGGCTACTTCATTTTCTTCTAAGGGATTCTTGCCCACAATAGTAGGTATAATGGTCATCTGAGTTAAATTCACCCATTTCATTCCATTTTGTTTGCTGATTCCTAAAATGTTGACATTCACTCTTGCCATCTTCTGTTCGACCACTTCCAATTTGCCTTGATTCATGGACCTAACATTCCAGGTTCCTATGCAAGGATGGAATAGGTTCCTCCCTAGCAGGATGGTAGGCAGTGTAGTGGTGGCTTCATGGTGCTGGAGCATCTATGAGGAGATATCCCAAGTCCAAGGGCAAAGGACAAGCCCCAGCAAGATGGTAGGAGGGGCAAATTTGCATTTAGAATCAAACCCCATTCCTGCCAGAGACGCTCAGAGGGCTCAAGCAAACCTTGTGTGCACCAGGATCCAGGGACCCCACAGTAACAGAACTGTGTTTGAGTGTCTCCTGTGGATGTGTGGGTCAGCAGTGGACTGCCTCAGGGGCAGGGGCTCTGGGTACAGCAGACTTGGTTATGACATAAGCCCTCTTGGAGTAGGTTACCATTAATCCCATCACTGAGCTGCCATAACTTACACAGTACTGGGAAACAGACTCTTGTAGGGCACAGACAGAACCTTGTGTGCATCAGGACCCAGGAGAAAAGAGCAGTGTCCCCACAAGATACTGACCCAGATTTGCCCAGGAATGTCCAGGATTCTCCAGTAGAGGTGTGGGTCATGGTGGTCTGTTGCAGGGTTGGGGACACTGAGTGTAGCAGTACATGCATGGGTTCTTTTGAAGGAGGTTGACATTATCTTCATTACCTCCACCATAGTTTGGCCCCAGGTAAATAGCAAGGAGGGAACACAGCTGTACTCATCAATAGAAAGCTGGATTAAAGATTTACTGAGCATGGCTCTGTCCATCAGAACAAGACCCAGTTTCCCTGTCAGTCAGTCTCTCCCATCAGGAAGCTTCCATAAGCCTTTTATCCTTCTCCACAGAGGGCAGAGAGACAGAAAACCACAATCACAGAAAACTAACCAATCTGATCAAATGGACCACAGGCTTGTTTAGACAATGAAACTGTGAGCCATGCCATGTAGGGCCACCCAAGACGGACAGGTTATGGTAGAGAGTCCTGACAAAATGTGGTCCACTGGAGAAGGAAATGGCAAACCACTTCAGTATTCTCGCCTTGAGAACCCTATGAACAGTATAGAGAACAACCTGCTAGTTACTAGAGGGCAGAGGAGATGGGGAGGATAAAAATAGGTAAATAGGATAAAAAGGTACAAACAGGTATAAAATAAATAAGTTACAAAGATGTAAGGTAAATAAAGGAAATATAGCCAATATTTATTAATAACTTTGTATGGAGTATAATATATAAAAACATTGAATTACTATGTTATGTAGTTTAATACAATATTTGATTTAAATATATTCTATAAAAAATAAAAAAAATTTTCAAAAGTCTATGTGATAATAAGAACACAGGGGAAGAAACTATTTTGGGGAATAATATATAGTCAAGAGTAAGGGGATGACAGAGGATGAGATGGCTGGATGGCATCTCCAACTCGATGGACATGAGTTTGAGTGAATTCCGGGAGTTGGTGATGGACAGGGAGGCCTGGCATGCTGCAATTCATGGGATTGCAAAGAGTCGGACATGACTGAGCGACTAAACTGAACTGAACTGAAGAGTAATATGCATATGCATACAAAGACAATTATAAGGATTTAACTCATTGTACAAATTCAATAGAAAGAGTAAAAATAGAAAGTCACACTTGTCATCCCCAAGTCCAGCCCATGTGATATAATTTGAATTATTATACCTTATTCTTATGAAATTTTAAATGTTGACATCATTAGGGAACATCCTATGTAAGTGTATTTCTATCTACTGCATTATTTTTGGGCTTCTCTGGTAACTCAGATGGTAAAAAGAAAACCCATCTGCCATACAGGGGACATGGGTTCAATCTCTGGGTTGGGAAGATCTCTTCAAGAAGAGATGGCAATCCACTCCAGTATTCCTGCCTGGAGGATCCTATGGGCAGAGAAGCCTGTTGGGCCACAATCCATGGGGTCACAAAGAGTCATACATGACTGAGTGACTGAGCACACACATATCCATCCATTATTTTTATCAGTGACATAATATTTAATTGTATGAATAAGATATAATTCATTCCATAATTCTCCTACTATGGCCAATTACAACAGATTGCTTCTGTATGTATTACATTTATTTTAGGATAGGGAATATTCAAGCATGTGTAGGCTGATAAGGGCTTCTCAGGTGGCCCAGTGGTAAAGAATCCACCTGCCAGTGCAAGAGAAACAGCAGATGTTGGTTAGATCCTTTGGTCAGGTAGATCCCCTGGAGAAGGGTATGGTTACCCATTCCAGTATTCTTGACTGGAAAATTCCACGGATAGAGGGGTGTGGTGGGCTATAGTCCATGGGGTAGCAAAGAGTCAGACATGATTGAGCGACTGAACACGCATGCATGCATAGACTGATAAATAGTAAATTGAGGGTATTAGTTAGTTAGTTTGAAGAAGGCAATGGCACCCCACTCCAGTACTCTTGCCTGGAAAATCCCATGGACGGAGGAGCCTGGAAGGCTGCAGTCCATGGGGTCGCTGAGGGTCGGACACGACTGAGTGACTTCACTTTCACTTTTCACTTTCATGCGTTGGAGAAGGAAATGGCAACCCACTCCAGTGTTCTTGCCTGGAGAATCCCAGGGACGGGGGAGCCTGGTGGGCTTCCGTCTATGGGGTCGCACAGAGTCGGACACGACTAAAGTGACTTAGCAGCAGTAGCAGCAGTTAGTTAGTTCAGTCTCTCAGTCGTGTCTGACTCTTTGCGACCCCATGAATCGCAGCACGCCAGGCCTCCCTGTCCATCACCAACTCCCGGAGTTCACTCAGATTCACGTCCATTGAGTCCGTGATGCCATCCAGCCATCTCATCCTTGGTCCTCCCCTTCTCCTCCTGCCCCCAATCCCTCCCAGCATCAGGGTCTTTCCAATGAGTCAACTCTTCACATGAGGTGGCCAAAGTACTGTAGCTTCAGCTTTAGCATCATTCCTTCCAAAGAAACCCTATAGTAAATATTGATGGAGAGGGGAGTAAAAGGTCAGAGGGGATAAGTACAAGTGAAAAAATAATGAACTTATCTGAGAAAGGAGGAAAACAAGTAGATTTAAAATGGAGGAAAACAATATTGAGTTAATTTCTTTCTCTATTTTTTTTTAAAGAAAATATTATGCTAGGATTGATGGTATGGAACTTGAGGAGGAGGTAAAGTTCAAAACAGCTTCCAGGGACAATGGAAGCAGAACATAAAATAATCACTCAGCTGCACTGACAATTCAGCAAACACATTCTGAGAGGTAGTGCTGATATGTCGGAGAAGGCAATGGCACCCCACTCCAGTACTCTTGCCTGGAACATCCTATGGATGGAGGAGCCTGGTAGGCTGCAGTCCATGGGGTCGCTAAGAGTCGAATATGACTGAGCGACTTGACTTTCACTTTTCACTTTCGTGCATTGGAGAAGGAAATGGCAACCCACTCCAGTGTTCTTGCCTGGAGAATCCCAGGGACGGGGGAGCTTGGTGGGCTGCCGTCTATGGGGTCGCACAGAGTCGGACACGACTGAAGCGACTTAGCAGCAGCAGCAGCAGCAGCAGTGCTGATATGTGGAAGCAAGGAAAATGAGTGATTTAGGCACATAAAATAAATGAGAACAAGACATCTTTCAATGTGGATTGAAATGTTGCTCCATATTTTATAGTAGGTTTTTGATTGAGACTGTGTTTCAAGATTTTTTTAATGACTAAGATTGTATATTAAATAAAAGTAAGCAAACTATTTTTTTAAAAAAAGATTTGAGAATGAAAATTTAATTTAAATGAAGGGGTAGATAACCTACAGGAAAAATTGGCAGTAAAGAATCTGCTCTAATTTCTGACCCCATTTCTGACTGAGATTAATATTACAAAATGGCTAATGAGACTGTAAGAATAATGCAATTAATCTTGGCTTCTTCCTAATTTTGCTTGGATTATATATTTAAAATAAATTTGTGAAGACTTTCATGAAAATGTAAGATTGTAAATTTATGCTAGTTCAGTTCAGTTCAGTCACTCATTTGTGTCCGACTCTTTGTGACCCCATGAATCGCAGCACGCCAGGCCTCCCTGTCCATCACCAACTCCCGGAGTTCACTCAGACTCATGTCCATCGAGTCCGTGATGCCATCCAGCCATCTCATCCTTGGTCGTCCCGTTCTCCTCCTGCCCCCAATCTCTCCCAGCATCAGGGTCTTTTCCAATGAGTCAGCCCTTCACATGAGGTGGCCAAAGTACTGGAGCTTCAGCTTTAGCATCATTCCTTCCAAAGAAATCCCAGGGTTGATCTCCTTCAGAATGGACTGGTTGGATCTCCTTGCAGTCCAAGGGACTCTCAAGAGTCTTCTCCAACACCACAGTTCAAAAGCATCAATTCTTCGGCGCTCAGCCTTCTTCACAGTCCANGTGGCCAAAGTACTGGAGCTTCAGCTTTAGCATCATTCCTTCCAAAGAAATCCCAGGGTTGATCTCCTTCAGAATGGACTGGTTGGATCTCCTTGCAGTCCAAGGGACTCTCAAGAGTCTTCTCCAACACCACAGTTCAAAAGCATCAATTCTTCGGCGCTCAGCCTTCTTCACAGTCCAACTTTCACATCCATACATGACCACAGGAAAAACCATAGCCTTGACTAGAGGGACCTTAGTCGGCAAAGTAATGTCTCTGCTTTTGAATATGCTATCTAGGATGCTCATAACTTTTCTTCCAAGGAGTAAGCGTCTTTTAATTTAAACTGTCTCAAATTTGTACTGAAGACAACCTGCACATTTCTACAGCACACCCCTACAGGCCAGTTGTAAAGTATTGTTAATGATTAACAAAAAGAATTTATTCTATATTCAAGAAATATTATAAAGAATCAACAGGAATAGGTTACCAGCTTGATACTTATGTGTGTGTATGGGAAGGCGAAAATGCAGGGAGTAAACAATGGTTACTGTTAAGAGTAATAGGGATATTTTAAGGAAGGAGAGGCTTTGGGAAAAGATCTAATTTTGAATCTCAGGATAACATATTTTATATATTGAAATAAATTGTTATTCTAATTTTACTAATTATTCTAATTCTAGATTGTGGTTTGCCTAAATTCAGTTTCCACAGATAATTTCAGAGAAGTGTTTCTCCCGTATTAGATATTAACTGAAGTAGCTTTAAAGAAACCCAGGACTTTTCAACCTTCTTGTGAATCACTTCTTGGCAGTCTTGGGTAATTAATCCATTCTTAATTTTCTAGATCAGAAAGAAATTACAGTATTTTATAGAGCATTCTACCATTCAAGTCCCTTTACTCAGTAACTTATTTTTGTCTTTCTGTACTTAAAGCTGTTAATGAGTATTGACAGCCTTAATTGTGATTGCTTCCAAAGCTGGAGGCTACTCATTTCACCAAAGGTTTTCATTATAAATATGACATTAATAAGGGTTGTTTTAATTAAGTTATGGATAATTTTGGAAGTCAGTTTGTTGAAACTTGGCAAGAGAAAAGACAAAAACGTCCAATCAGAGTTATGTGTCATGAATTCTTGGGTACATAAACAAAATCAAAGTAATTGTGGGAAATATGTTGATATATCAATATTTTATATATATTATATATATATCAGTTAATTTAGTGGTTTAAATTCTGGCTTTGCCACTTGTTAGTAGAGTTATTGTTATTTATCCATCTCTAAAATGGGACTAATAGTTGATTTTATCAAGTCTACTCTGTGAATGTTTATAAAACAGTATAAGTGCTCTATAAGTGTTAGATGTTATCATTTTGTTATTCCATAATCTAATCTTTACTGCATTTCTAGCCAGCAACCTTGACATGGAGGATTCATATTACTTGATCTTGAATTCTTATTCCTCGTTGTGTTTGTTGTTTGACCTTAAAATGATATTTAACTTCTCAACATTATTTTCATTGTCCAAATGAATAAGTATAATTATAGAACCACCTACACTGAAGATAAAAGTTACTTATGTATGTTGTACTTCTTACTATTGCCTAAATAATTATAATCTACAAATAAGGAAACTTAAGTACCTAGTCCATGATTCTACACTTAGGGTTTGGGAGAGCAGGGTCACAACCCAAGCCAATATTATTAATACCATATTTCCTCCATTAGCATCATCAAAATCATGTCCTTGATTTCTATTCTCTCTGCCACTGTTGTTATCTTTGAGGCCTTCATCATTTACTGGATTACTGCAAAAGCATGTTAACACCTGTCATTCATTTCCAATGCATTTTATTTTTTTCAAGGATGAATTTTGTAAAACTCAATTCTAATCATGTCACATTTGTGATGAAAACTTTTCATTATTGAGTGGTTGTCTGTTGCCCCAAGGAAATATGTATTTTAAAACATGTACTTTAAATATGTGTATTTTTAAAATATATTTGAAAGACCAACACAGATCTACTGAATCAGAATTGAGGCTGCTGTGATTTGGGGATTAAAAGACTACAGTATAAATTTTAGCTACTTAGGATAACATGTAAGAATTTGCATGATCTGGTCCTTTCCTACTTTTCTTTCATGATCCCTAACTTCCTCTATTCTTTTCCTCTAGCAATATACATGTTATTACATATACACACATACATGGAACCTACTCATCTGCAAATATGTGCATGCACACACATCCATTTGCTAGCTTGGAACTTTGGGCAAGTAACTAAATCACTCTAGGCCTTATTTTCTAATCTGAACTATGTGGACAACAAAATATTTTTTTGTGAGGATTAAATTAAATAAAATTAAATATTTAGCAGAATGTTTGACACAAAGTATGTTCTGAATTGTTATGGTTAATGTTACCACATATTACCTTAAGACATACTTTTATTTAGGGGGACATCTGTTCCATACTTGCCAATTCTAGATTTCCAAGCTAAACCTATAATTAATAGTGGCATCAAATAGAGAGTTAAACACTGAGTTGGAAAGCCTATTCTTTCACATTTCAAACAGAATCTCTATTAAGTTGTTTCTAAGAATTGGAAAATGTTATAGACATACACTTTGTTATATGGCAAGAAGTTAGATAATTTCCATTCAACTTCTTAACCATGGAGTATGCTTGTAACATTCTGACTACAAGGCTGTCTTTTCTCTGCAACCTGGCTTTTTCTTCATCTCCCACAAAGCTAATGGAAAGAGAATGAAGACTGGGAAAAATTACTACACATTTTATGTTTTGGGTGTTTCCTAAATATGCTGCCTTGTTTTGTTCTCAGGAACATTAGAAGGTCTAGAGATTTTCTTCACATGCTGGCAAAAAACCGAGAAGGTTACAGAGTGCTTCCTCCATTTTAAGGCAGTAGCTAGAGGTGAAAGGAGAGGCAAAGCATAGAATTTCCTTTTTTTTTCTTGTTTTCATACTGTATAATTTCTCTCATACAAGAACTCTCTGAGGACATGATGTTATACTGATATTGTTAGAGTTAAGTAAACCTGTAATGTAAGTAACAATAAACTGATATACAAAACATGTAACAAAATATTTCATGTGATGTGTTTGGTCACCAAAAAATAACATTTAAATATTAAAGAAATTAGCTTAAGTAAACAAGTATTCAATTGTTTTCTGTTCTGTTCTGTGAACAGTACACATCAGAAAGACATGCGTGTAGACATTTCTATTTTTCTTCATGTCATCAAGGTAAAATGTCCAGATTTCCTCTATCAAAATTTACACATGTCATATACTTTAAAGATTTAGACTTGAATTTCCCAGGGGAAATTCCAAAGCAATATCTTAATATTTCTGCAAATTTCTATGTAGGAATGTTTACATTGGCAAGATTGCCTCCAGCTCCCTATTACCTTTGTTAGACAATTGTTTTCTGTTAGGAATGATGATTTTTTCTTTTCTTCCCTTTTATTTTTTTCAAATTGGAATTATCTTCCCTCAAGTATCACACTCATAAACCCCTTTACAATGCAAACTTTAAACATTAGATAAGATTTGTTAAATAATGAGTCATGTAGATATTCCACAAAATTTGAAATCTCCCCTCTTTTCTACTGTGTTTCCATCCATTCCCAAATTTCTGATCCTTTCAAACATAAAACATATGGTTGCCACTTTTGTCTTGTTTCTCCTAAAACATGCTTTTCAAATGTCACCACCTTTCTCATCAAGCTTTATGAAGTATTACTAAACAAGGCACCCAAAGAAATTTTGTTTCCATTTATTTAAAAACATTTTCTCATCACACTGTATGTGCAACTTTGAAGCACTGGCCTATATTTGAGCTTGTTTCACATTTCTCTCTCTAGTATCTTTGTAGTAATAACATTTTTTCTCCATTATCCTTTAAAATCATATTACTGACATTTAAGCAATTGCATTCTTCCATTTTGTTATCCTACTTTCTCCAATATTTGCAATGAAGACGTAGAACTAATGACAAATGTAACACTGAATAGTGTGAATTATAAAAATCTATCTTTTAAAAGTATTTTAAGAATAATTCATGTTTGCATTTAACACTCTACTCTTACCTCTGCTCATGTTCATAAAAAGGTGGAAACTCAATGACAAATATTTATGTGATTTGATTTTAAAATTTTGTCTAGTAATCATTGTGCCTAATAGCACATAGATTCTTGTTCAGGGTAAAGGTGTAACTGTGATTACAATGGAAAGCTAAACTAATAGTCAATATGTGGATAAACCTGTGATCTTGTCATTTAAATCTGAGCTTGCATAAATAATTTAATAAATGAGAATAAATTATCTGACAGGAAATAGACAAAAAAAATTATTCATTAAGGATATACTTTGGGAATGTTTTTCATGAACACTGGACTTTCCCTTACCAGAACTGAAATGACATGCTATATGATAATGGAAGTTAAATATAGACTTGAGTTTCCTGAAGATAATTCTCTCTTTGATTAGTTAATGCTGTAATTGTGAGCCCTGTGCTAATTCACCAGTAAAGCCAGTTGGCCTTAGAATTTTCTTTGCCAAAATAAAATAATATTTAAATTGAAATAGGGCTATTTGGAGAAGGCAATGGCACCCAACTCCAGTACTCTTGCCTGGCAAATCCCATGGATGGAGGAGCCTGGTGGGCTGCAGGACTATTTAGATTTTTTACTTGAGTTAGTTTTGATAACTTACCGCATTCAGGATATTTGAACATTTTATTTAGGTTGTCAAATATAGTGCATAATATTGTTCACTGTATTACCTTTTTAATTTTTTTTTAACATTGGTAGCAATGTCTCCCCTTTCATGACAGATGTTAGAAGCTTATGTAATTTCTTTTGCTTTATACGTTTGCTGCTGCTACTGCTGAGTCGCTTCAGTCGTGTCTGACTCTGTGTGACCCCAGAGACGGCAGGCCACCAGGCTCCGCTGCCCCTGGGATTCTCCAGGCAAGAACACTGGAGTGGGTTGCCATTTCCTTCTCCAACACATGAAAGTGAAACGTGAAAGTGAAGTCGCTCAGCCGTGTCTGACTCTTCGCGACCCCATGGACAGCAGCCCACCAGGCTCCTCTGTCCATGGGATTTGCCAGGCAAGAGTACTGAGTGGGCTTTATACGTTTAACTAGAGTTAATCATTATGTCGAAATTGTCAAAGAACCAGTTGTGAGTTTCATTGTTTCTATCTTTTTGCCTGTTATTTATTTCAATGATTATCTTTTTTTTTTTTTTGTTTCCTTCTTTCAACTTAATTTGATTAGGCCATGCTGTTTTGTTTTTCTAACATCCATTAAGTAGAAGCTTATAATATTGATTTTGGGGGGTAATTTTTCTCTAAAATAAGCATTTAAAGCTTGAAACTTTTCTCAATCCTACTTTTGCTGCATACGTTAAACATACTGCATTCTCAATTTATTATGTTTAAAATATTTTATTAATTCCTTGAGACATGCTATTTGTCCCACGGGCTGTTTAATGGAAGTGTATTGCTTAATTTTCAAATAATTGAGAATTCCCACAGATTTTCTATTATTGATTTTTAGTTTAATTCCACTTTTATAGAAACAATTTTTGCATGATTTAATTTCTTTTATATTTATTGATATCTATTTTATACCCAATCTGTCTACCTTGATGAATAGTCTGTGCCCTTGGAAAGAAAGTTTGTCTTTTGCTGTTGGGTAGGTCCGTCTAGTCAAGGCTATGGTTTTTCCAGTAGTCATGTATGGATGTGAGAGTTGGACTGTGAAGAAAGCCGAGCGTCGAAGAATTGATGCTTTTGAACTGTGGTGTTGGAGAAGACTCTTGAGAGTCCCTTGGACTGCAAGGAGATCCAACCAGTCTATTCTACAAGAGATCAGCCCTGTGTGTTCTTTGGAAGGAATGATGCTAAAGCTGAAACTCCAGTCGTTTGGCCATCTCATGCAAAGAGTTGACTCATTGGAAAAGACCCTGATGCTGGGAGGGATTGGGGGCATGAGGAGAAGGGGATGACAGAGGATAAGATGGCTGGATGGCATCACCAACTTGATGGACATGAGTTTAAGTCAACTCCGGGAGTTGGTGATGGACAGGGAGGCCTGGTATGCTGTGATTCACTGGGTTGCAAAGAGTTGGACACGACTGATGACTGAACTGAACTGAACTGAAGATATCCTATGAAAGTTATTTTATAGTGTTATTTAACTCATAAATTCTTATCTTTTCTCTTAATTACTTAGAGAAAAGTGTTGAAATACTGAACTATAATTGTGGATGCATGAGGAGAAGGGGATGACAGAGGATAAGATGGCTGGATGGCATCACCAACTTGATGGACATGAGTTTAAGTCAACTCCGGGAGTTGGTGATGGACAGGGAGGCCTGGTATGCTGTGATTCACTGGGTTGCAAAGAGTTGGACACGACTGAGTGACTGAACTGAACTGAACTGAAGATATCCTATGAAAGTTATTTTATAGTGTTATTTAACTCATAAATTCTTATCTTTTCTCTTAATTACTTAGAGAAAAGTGTTGAAATACTGAACTATAATTGTGGATTTATGTCTTCTTTTTGTGCTGAAAGTTTTTGCTTCATGTACTATTGAGTCACATATTAGTTGTATGGGCATTAAGAGCTTTTAATGACTTATTAGAGAAGTGATTCCTTTATCATTATGAACTATTTATCATTATTCCTAGCAATAATCATTGTTTTGAAGTCTATAATGTTTGAGATTAATATAGCTACTCCAACTTTATGATTAGTATTTATTTGTAATATCTTTTAAAAGTTCTATGAAAGTGCTAGTTGCTTAGTCATGTCTGACCTTTTACAATCCCATGGACTGTCACCTGCCAGGCTCCTCTGTCCATGGAATTTTCCAGGCAAGAATACTGGAGTGGGTTGCCATTCCTTTCTCCAGGGTATCTTCCTGACCCAGGAATCAAACCTGTGTCTCCTGCGTTGAAGGCAGA
>SJXQ01010290.1:398604-453173 GCA_006408695.1 Aepyceros melampus
TCATCAAGAGGCTTTTTAGTTCCTCTTCACTTTCTGCCATAAGGGTGGTGTCATCTGCATATCTGAGGTTATTGATATTTCTCCTGGCAATCTTGATTCCAGCTTGTGTTTCTTCCAGTCCAGCGTTTCTCATGATGTACACTACATAAAAGTTAAATAAGCAGGGTGACAATATATAGCCTTGACGTACTCCTTTTCCTATTTGGAGCTAGTCTGTTGTTCCATGTCCAGTTCTAACTGTTGCTTCCTGACCTGCATACAGATTTCTCAAGAGGCAGGTCAGGTGGTCTGGTATTCCCATCTCTTTCAGAATTTTCCACAGTTGATTGTGATCCACACAGTCAAAGGCTTTGGCATAGTCAACAAAGCAGAAATAGATGTTTTTCTGGAACTCTCTTGCTTTTTCCATGACCCAGCGGATGTTGGCAATTTGATCTCTGGTTCCTCTGCCTTTTCTAAAAGAAGCTTGAACATCAGGGAGTTCACGGTTCACGTATTGCTGAAGTCTGGCTTGGAGAATTTTGAGCATTACTTTACTAGCATGTGAGATGAGCGCAATTGTGCGGTAGTTTGAGCATTCTTTGGCATTGCCTTTCTTTGGAATTGAAATGAATTAAAGCTCTGTTAATCCAATACAGGGCAATTTGTATGTCCTAAGTCATTTTTTTTCTTTTCTCTAAATTTCACTTGTTTATTTTTGTTATGTGTTCTATTTTATTCATTAAGTTTCTGTTTTCCAGTAAATACTTGAACATATTGATTACATTTTCAATGGCATATTTTAAAGATATCTATCTCTAATAGTAGAACCTCTGTAATTTCTGGATATGTTTATAATAAGATCTCTACTGCTAATGAAACCCATTTTTCTTCTCCTATTTATGTTATTTATTGGATTATAGACATTTTTACCTTAATATTTGTGAGTCAGAATTTGTTCTATTCATTCAAAGAGTGCTGGTCTTTGTTCTGGTAGGTGGTTTAGTTACTTGGAAATAAGTTTGATCCTTTTAAGGATTATTTTTTTACTAGGGCAGATCCAGAATATTTGATAGTATAAGGTTCCTTTATTACCATCACTAATATGTAACCTCTCTGGGGTTTCTACTAAAATCCTTGTGTATTCTAAGTTTGAAATCTTAAATGCTCTATGTACCTACCTGAGCTTGTAGAATTGTTACTCTTACTCCCCCCTAGTATATTTGTCCAAGAAAGTAATTATATTCTCAACCTCTTGCAATTTCTCAAAGTGTTTGTACAAAATGGATTTAAGTAAAACAGCTGAGGTGACCCTTATACTAGTTTGTAGAGTTCTCTTTCTTTGTTGGTTCCTTCTCTCTGGAATTCTGCCCTGCAACTTCTAGTTATTATTGTCTCTCCAAATACCAATCTCTATCCCCTCAATGCTGTGAGAATTTAGGGGTCTGTTTTGGTTCTCCTATCTGTGGCATGGTCTGGATTACCTCTAAGCTAAAAGCTAAAGGAAAAGCATGTCTCACCTTGGATGTTTCCATTTGCTCAGGACCTACAATCCTGTGATATCTGTTTTTTGGTGTCAGTGATAACTGTTTTCCAGTCTTTTACATACCGTGTCTAGTTTTCAAGGTAGTCAAAATTCAACGGCAAAGTGAAAACCTGTCATTCCCTTATGGTTATAAACACATATATTTTAATAACGTCACTCTAAAAGTAAGCCACCACCATGGAAGATAGTTAGTTGTCTTATAAGCAAGGAAGGAGTTACCTCTAAGCTAAAAGCTAAAGGAAAAGCATGTCTCACCTTGGATGTTTCCATTTGCTCAGGACCTACAATCCTGTGATATCTGTTTTTTGGTGTCAGTGATAACTGTTTTCCAGTCTTTTACATACCGTGTCTAGTTTTCAAGGTAGTCAAAATTCAACGGCAAAGTGAAAACCTGTCATTCCCTTATGGTTATAAACACATATATTTTAATAACGTCACTCTAAAAGTAAGCCACCACCATGGAAGATAGTTAGTTGTCTTATAAGCAAGGAAGGAGTGGATAATACATACTAAGTCCTAGAAAGGATTTGTAATTTGCTTAATGTCACATAGGTAGTAAATGATGGGGTAGAGCTTAAAAATCAGTCAGTCTGGAGCTCATGTTTTTAAACAAATTAGCTATTCTATTAACTAGATTTGTAATTTATTCAGAAGGGTAAGTTATCAGATAACCCTTTAATGCTCAGTAGAATAATGAAGATTTTTAAACTTTACTTTATACTAAATAACCAGATTTCCAGCTGAATGTTATTATTATGTCACTAATCTAAAAAGAAGTAAGATTTCAACTTGCTTTTGAAAATGTGAAGGTAAGCATTGTTTCTAAACTGGAAACCCTCAATCATTCATTCATTCAATAAAGATGTATTGATGTTGGCACTGTTCTAGTATGCTGATGACAATATCCCCATAGAAAAAATATTTTTTACAATAATTTAATCAGTAAGTTAAAAAATTCTATAAATCCTTCAGTCATTTCTTGCAAAGTCAAAACAAATGACATTGCATGCATTTTTAGGGTGTGAACAGGGCTAAATTATCTTTGTATCCTTTAAAACAGCTAGCCTAGTCATAACAGAAACTCTGTAAATATTTAATATTACAATATTAAAATTAACTGAAAGGCAGTTAAGGAAGAAGTTTTATTTGCAGCATATTTTTTGCTTATATTTATTTGACTTGCTTAGAAAACTAAGGATTCTGCCTTTTTTCCTCTAAAATGCAGTAGTTATTATATTTTTAATGCTAAGTAGTGACAAATTATATCTGATATTTGCCTGAGAAGACTCTACACATAGACATCACCAGATGGTCAACACCGAAATCAGATTGATTATATTCTTTGCAGCCAAAGATGGAGAAGCTCTATACAGTCAACAAAGACAAGACTGGGAGCTGACTATGGCTCAGATCATGAACTCCTGATTGCCAAATTCAGACTTAAATTGAAGAAAGTGGNGACACGACTGAGCTGAACTGTACTGAACTTATGCTTAGTGAAATGTCAGACAAAGAAAGACAAATACTGGATATTATCACTCACAATCTAAAAAATAAAACAAACTAGTGAATATAACTATAAAGAAACAGCCACAAATATAGAGAACGAACTAGTGGTTACCAATGAGGAGATAAGTGGTTAGTAGGAGGGGCAAGACAGGAGTAGAGGATAAAGAGGTTCAAATTTACAATGTATAAAATAGCAAGATACAAGGATATTTTGTACAGCACAGGGAACATAGCCAACATTTTATAATAACCATGTTATTGGAGTGTAATCCAATTATAAAAGTCTGAGTCACTATGTTGTATACCAGAAACTACTATATTAAAATGAACTATAATGCATTTTCAGATGGCTCAATGGTAAAGAATCTGCCTACCATTGCAGGAGCTATAGGAGACGTGGGTTTGATCCCTGGGTCAGGAAAATTCCTTGGAATAGGAAATAGCAACCCACTCCAGTATTCTTGCTTGGAAAATTCCTTGGACACAGGAGCCAGATGGGTTGCAGTCCATGGGGTTGCAAAGAGTTGGATATGACTGAGAAAGCATGCATAATACCTCAATAATAAATAAATAAAAAGTGGAAGCAGAATTTGCCCTCATAAGTAATAATAGGCTTATAGATTTAGCTAACAAGATGTTAATCTAAGTACTAATTACAGTACCAAAAATATAGAACTCTTAGAATATCTACCTAGAAGTAATAGGATAAACCAAACTATGACTCACAGGTCAATTCCAACTCACCAGTTTTTCATCCAGTCTATGACCAAAGAATAGTTTTGACATTTTAATGATAAAATAAATCAAAAGAAGGATATTTTATAACATATGGAAATTATGAGTTGGGTAGTTGCCAAAGGCTGTATGGCCCCCAAAGCCTAAAATATTTACTATCTTTCTCTTTACATGAAAAGTTTGTAACCCTTGGTTAAGTAAACTAAGTTTAAATCATAGCATAAATACATGCTGCCATTTAAAATGGTATCAGAGTTTATTTAGTATCTTACAAGAATTCTTAAGGAATTAAATGAGATAGATTATCCAAAAGCGTATCACGTTATGATTACATTTTTGTTCATTTTAATAACATACAAAATAGAAAAAAGGCTAGAAGAATATGTACCAAAATATTAGTGGTTTTGTCTCTGGATAGTGGGTTTGCAGGATTTTTTAAAAATTTATCCATACTGCTTTTATTTCCTAAAAGAACATATCTTTTAATATTAATAAAATAATATTTGTGGTAGGCCAACTCTGAAATAGCTCACAACTGTCAACACCTCCTGGTGTTCACACCTTATGTAATCCATTTAGTGTGGATGTGACCTGTGACTTGCATCGAAAAATAGAAGATGGCAAAGATGCGTCACTCTCATCATTAAGTTACACAGTAGTGACTTTCGCCTTGCCAGCAGACTCTCTTTACTGCCTTCTTGCCTTGCATGCTTTGATGAAGCAAGCATCCACGTCCAGGAGATGCATGAGGCAAGGAACTGGGTGTGGCCTATGGTCGACAAGTAACTAAGATTCCAGTTGATCTCTGGTCAATAGTCAGCAAGAAACCAGGCTGAAAAGACCTAAATCCTCCCAACAACTACATGAACCTAGAAGCAGATCCTTCCTAGTAACGCTATTAGATGAGACTTTAACCCTAGATGACACCTTGACTGAAAATCATGAGAGAACTTCCCTGGTGGTCCAATGGTCAATAATCCACCTTGCAATGCAGGGGACACTGGTTCCCTCCCTGGTCTGGAAAGATCCAACATGCTACGGGGCCACTGAGCCCATGTGCCCCAACCGCTGAACCTGCCCTCTAGAGTCCTCAAGCTGCAACTACGTAAGCCCATGCGCCCTACAGTCAGTGCTGCGAAACAAGAAAAAAACCCTCAACGAGAAGCCCTAGGACGGCAACTAGCAAGTAGCCCCGGCTAAAACTAGAGGAAGCTCGCACACAGCAGTGAGCGTGCAACACAGCCAATAAATAAATACATTTTTAAAAGAGAAAAAAAGAAAATCATGACAGACCCTGAAGCAAAAGACTCAGCTGTGTCCAGATTCCTGATCTGCAGAAATTGTAAGATAATAAATGTGTGCTGTTATAAGGCACTATATTTGTGGTTGTTATGTAGTAATAGATAGCTAGTACAAAGATAATGGCTATTTATATTAGACAATAAAGAAGAAAATAGCAACTTTTGGGTAGCTAAGCAATCTTAGGGTTTTTTAATTTTTTTGGGGATAGTTGATAGTTACTGGGTCTTTCCAATTCTGACCTCTAGGTAAAATTAAGTTGTCACCCAGTAACTGTGGGGGCTGCCCCCAGTCCTGTAGCTATTCGTGTTTGGACTCAAAAGATCCTGGGAAGTTCTGACTACCCAAATCATCCTGAGCCTGAACATGCTACTGTCTAAGCTCAACAAAAAGTTCATTTGATTGCCAGTGCTCTCTAGAGTTCTACACCCATCTGCTCCTCTCCAAAACCCAATCTGTTTAAATGATATGAAGTCTTATTGCCATAGGATTATTGCTCTAAAACTGCAGCTACTACCAATATCTTCTCAAGGCTGTAATAAATAAAGAAAATAAAATAAGCATGCTTTCTTATGTTTTTCACTAAAACCAAGTTATTCTTTTTCACCTGATCAACAAGATAATTGCATGTGTAACTCTCCCATTCTGACCCCAAAATTGTCTTTAAATAAATTTCATGCAACTTTTATGTCTAACAAACCATTACATTTTTATTACTGAAGCAGTTAACAGTAGTTTATTAAATTTTAAAAAAGCCCTACGGATGATCACTGAAGGTCTTTCTCCTTCCTCAAGTAGCTCTTAAGTGACAAAAGTCATTGTTCGTCATGATTACTAGGTATTAGTCACAGATCATAAATATCCCCTATTTCTTGCAGTGGGTCTTTAGGGGATTAAAAAAGGACAAAATGAATAAACTGCCCTCTGAACCACTTAAAAAGCATCTCATTTAGATTTAGAAATATTCAGGAGAGAGATAGTCAAAGCACTGTCAAGACCACTATTATTTGCATTTTTTGTAAACAGGAACAACTGATCTTGCACAGCCCAATAAACTGTACCACCAACACTGAATAAGCAAAAAAATCCCTTCTGCTGAGGTGTCCCCCTCTCTGTCTGAATCACACTTGAAATATTTATGGTTATTCTTGTTACAGTAAAACTACTCTCACATCTATCTTCCCCCAGAGTAAAATCTCAATTTTAAAGGGCTCCTCAGTAATTTTGTGAGTTTGTGATTCAAATTATCTTAGAGCTTTGGCAGATGAAGAACTATAAAGACTTGAGAATGAAAGCTCAAACTGGCTACAAGGATCAATAGTCTCAAATGGAGTTGTTCTAAGGGAAATAATGAAAAAACAGATATTTTACTCCTTTGGCTCATTACACTTGACATCTGTGAAGTCTTTTGGGACATGGTGAAAGTTTCCATTCTTTATTTTTGTCTTTTTTCTGCCTTGCATAGGTCTCTGAATACCACAGCCCCTACAGCCTGAAGATGATAAAAGTATTTTCTTTCTTCAAATCTTTCAACACTATATTCATCCATTTCACATCTATCTTCCCCCAGAGTAAAATCTCAATTTTAAAGGGCTCCTCAGTAATTTTGTGAGTTTGTGATTCAAATTATCTTAGAGCTTTGGCAGATGAAGAACTATAAAGACTTGAGAATGAAAGCTCAAACTGGCTACAAGGATCAATAGTCTCAAATGGAGTTGTTCTAAGGGAAATAATGAAAAAACAGATATTTTACTCCTTTGGCTCATTACACTTGACATCTGTGAAGTCTTTTGGGACATGGTGAAAGTTTCCATTCTTTATTTTTGTCTTTTTTCTGCCTTGCATAGGTCTCTGAATACCACAGCCCCTACAGCCTGAAGATGATAAAAGTATTTTCTTTCTTCAAATCTTTCAACACTATATTCATCCATTTCTGTCATCATATTCTTTGTTTCATAGTCTTTGCATATCTCTTTTGTACTAAGTAATTTAAGGCTATCTATAAAAGCAGGCACATTACTTTGTCAACAAAGTTCCATCTAGTCAAGGCTATGGTTTTTCCAGTGGTCATGTATGGATGTGAGAGTTGGACTGTGAAGAAAGCTGAGCACTGAAGAATTGATGCTTTTGAACTGTGTTGTTGCAGAAGACTCTTGAGAGTCCCTTGGATTGTAAGGAGATCCAACCAGTCCATCCTAAAGGAGATCAGTCCTGGGTGTTCACTGGAAGGATGATGCTAAAGCTGAAACTCCAATACTTTGGCCACCTCATGCAAAGCGTTGACTCGTTGAAAAAGACCCTGATGCTGGGAGGGATTGGGGGCAGGAGGAGAAGGGGACAGAGGATGAGATGGCTGGATGGCATCACCAACTCGATGGACATGTTTGGGTAAACTCTGGGAGTTGGTGATGGACAGGAGGCCTGGTGTGCTGCGATTCATGGGGTTACAAAGAGTCAGACATGACTGAGTAACTGAACTGAACTGATCTTAGTGTACAAACACCCTAAAACCTTGTACAAAGGAGGTCCTTTAAAATGTTTGGGAAACCTATAGACCTTTGAGATTAAAGGACACACTAACTGATTATAGAATGTGGGATTTAATTGTATCCTGATTCAAACAAATAATGTGTTAAAAAAAAATTTGTAAGGAAACTCAAACATTGGCTATTTGACAATATTAAGTAACTGTTAGATGTGATTTAAAAAACATTATGTTGTTTAGAGAGTATTTGTGTGTGTATATATACCTATACATACATACATATATCTGTGGAAGAAATAAGAAGTTCAGAATCTGCTTCAAACTAGTTGGGAAAATGGGTGGGAGTATAAATGAAACGTTAACTGTGACTTTAATTGGGTGGTGGGTACCTGGTAGCTCAGCTGGTAAAGAATCCACCTGCAATGCAGGAGACCCTGGGTTGATTCCTGGGATGAGATCTGCTGGAGAAGGGATAGGCCATCCATTCCAGTATTCTTGGGCTTCCTTAGCGGCTCAGCTGGTAAAGAATCTGCCTGCAATGTGGGAGACCTGGGTTCAATCCCTGGGTTGGGAAGATCCCCTGGAGAAGGAAATGGCTACCCACTCCAGTATTCTGGCCTGGAGAATTCCATGGACTGTATAGTTCAGGGGATCACAAACAGTTGGCCACGAGTGAGTGACTTTCACACATACTTGGAGGTAAGTACTAATGCTTTAAAAATCACCCCAAGTAGTAGATTAAAACATTTATTTTGCGCCCAAATCTGCATTGGAGCAGCGATTGGTGGAGACAGCTCAAAGATCTCCCACTTAGTGTCTACTGATGATCGTGCTTAGTTGCTTAGTCATGCTCAACTTTTTGCCACCCCATGGTCTGTGGGCATTTTCAGGCAAGATATTGGAGTGGGTTGCCATTCTTCTCTTCCAGGGGAATCTTCCCCACCTGGAATCAAACCTGCATCTCCTGTGTCCCTGGTATTGCAAGTAGACTCTTTACCCACTGAGCCATCAGGGTAGGCCCAGTGACAACTGGGGAAGCTCAAAGTTGGAGTGGGATCACCTGAAAACCTATTAGTTTATGTCTGGTGGTTGATACTGTTAGTGGGAACTTTTGCTAAGACTGTTGGCCAGAACACCTAGGCAGCTAAGTTTCAAGGGTGAGGTGAGAGGGAGAATGCAAATGAGCACAGGACAAACCCTCTAGTGTCTTATGACCTAGCCTCTTATCACTTCTAACACATTCTATTGGCTAGAAGCAAGTCACTAAAGCTAAAGCCAATTCATATCCAAAACTGTTTTGATGGGAGGCCTGTCTTTAGAGTTCACTCTGTAAACCAAAATTTATTTACATCTCTCCCACATGCAAATTATACTCAATCCTCTCTCAAAGCCCAACCCCCAGACTTATTTATCATAACAATAGGCTCAGAACTAAGGACAAGTATGAATCAAGCCAAACTGCAGGTGAGTTTACTCAGATTAGTTTCTCAAGTTAAGTTTTTAAATTCAGTTTTTGGTCTAGAGTCTTATGAATTAAAGACAAAAGGTATCTGGCCTCCATAAATTCTAGCAATGGTTAGGAAGGAATACACACACAATACATAAAGATTTAATTGAATGACAATAACAGCAAAAAGGAGGGGGAAATAGAGCTATACAGAAGCAAAGTTTCTGAATATTGAACTTAAACTGATATTAACCTGAGCTAGATTGTTACAGACTGTGATGTTAATCGCCAGGCAACCACTAAGAAAATAACTCAAAAATACATAGTAAAAGGAAGGATAAGGAATTAAACTCATATACTAGAAAATATCTATTCAATACAAAAAAAAAGCAATGGAAAAGGGTAGAATTCCATTAAAAGCAAATATAAAGATAAAAAAGGGAATGACAATAGCACCATACAGATGATATAAGCATGCCAGAGAGACATGCCCATAAATGATGGGAACTATAACCTTGTATTTCAAAATGAAAATTAAAGAAGAAATTAAGATGATAAGAGATTTAACCAGAATTAGAAAAACTCAAATGAGAGGATTAGAGATTTGATGAGAGAAGAAAAAATTGAGAAAACAATTTAAAGTAAAAAAATATATATATATTTCCGAAGTAAATACTAAACCAGAAGGAACACACAGCAAACATGCACAATCAATAATGCTGGAAGAGAAATAAAAGATGAAAAGGAAAAAAAAAACTTAATTCAAAAGGAAATAAAAAAATAATAATATGAAGGAAAGCAATGGGTTCAGAAGGTAGACAAAGTAGATTTCAAAATGTATATAACAGAGAGTCACTGAAGAAGATAACTAAAGAAATGGAATTCAGAAAACACTAAAAATTTAAGAATTTTAAAAAATCTTTTGCCTATATGTTGAAATGACATTCACCTGGGAAAATGAATCCAGAACAGCCAACACTAAGTAATAGAGGAAGAAAAAAACCACTTCCTTCCACTGCTCTATGTACAACACTTATTTTTCTCATTACTCTTAATGTTTATTTCACTTTTGACACCAATGTATGGTTTTTCCCTCCTACACTGACTAATTCTCTGGCACCAGTTGGGTGTCCTACAACTTTACTCAATTCTGAAACTATCTACCAGGAGTTAGTGTCAGGTCCCACAAGTTATGGGCTCAGTATCCTATTTCAGACCCAGTCACAAGTCCAAGCCTGTTATACTTCTAACCAACTGGCTATAAACTGGGGGTTCTCACAACCCTCTCCCCAGGTTCAATAATTTCCTAGGATGGCTCAAAGAATTCAGAAAAGCACTTTGCTTACTGTTACAAAGAATACGGCTAGGAGAGGCCAAATCAAAGAGCTGCACGGTGCAAGGAAGGTGACAAGCGGCATGGAACTTCCACACCTCTCTAGGTGCACCACTGTCCCAGCACCTCAAGGTACCTATCCAGAAGCACTCCAAAGGAGGGAAGCGATAATCAGTATGACTCGGTCAGAGGAAGTACTTGAGGTTTAAGAACTGAAAGGAAGATGGAAACATCTGTGTTTTTAGATGGCATACTGATATATTTGTAGAAACAATAATGTAATTCAATGGAAATCAACAGGAAAACTTAAACAAGAGACATTAGTAAAGTGGTAGATGAAAAAATTAACACAAAATCAACAGCTTTCATATTTATAAACAAAAACCCAGTTAAAAAGCATAAATGAAGACTACGAAATACTTCTGAAAGACATAAAAGTAGATTTGAACAACAGGTAAAACAAACTGCGTTCTTGCACACCACATCATCAGAAGACACATCATTCAAAAGTCACTTTTCTCTAAACTAATAAATTTAGTCTGAAAGAACAAACAAGGGGAAACAGTCACAAAGAAAAGAAAATATCAATGAGGAGTTGGTCTTGTCAGGTTTTTAAGATGTACTACAAGTCCTCTATTATTAAAACAGGTCAGTACAGGTGCATAATCAGAAGACACGAGTGGAAAACAAAAAAGTATACTATTATGTAGTGTCAATTAATAGTAGTATCTCAATAAAAGGGGAAAAGATCAATTTTCTAATAAATGTTGTTAGGATAACTATATACATTTTAAAGAAATCATTAATATTGGATCCATTCCTACCACCCATGTCGAAAAGATATTCCATTAGAGAAATACAAACTGAAACCATACTGATACATATTTTTCACCTATCAGGTTGGCAGATAGCTAAGTTTTAAAACTTTCTCTAGTAACACTCTCCTACATTACAGGTATACACTATTTGCCTCTGAAGGGGAATTTAGCAGTATCCAGCAAATTCATGGATGCATTTTACCTTTTGACACAGCAATCCCAATTTTAGGAATCTTCAGAGTAAAACTGGCCAAAAAAAAAAAAAAGAGAGCACAAAACTATTCACTGTAGCACACGTTTTAATAGCAAAAGACTGGAAATAATTCAAATGTCCATCAATAGAAGAAACGCTGAATAAATCATGGTATATCAGCATTGCTACTGTAAAGAGAAATCAAGACTATCTACTACTACAGAATTATTCCCAGGATACATTATTAAATGAAATAGATGGAGAAAACTGTATATACTACCCCTAAATAAGGAAGGGGTTTGAAAATACATGCTTTTAAAACAAATTTTTAAAAACTATAAAAAAACTTCCCTTGAAAGAGTCAGAAAAGAGGATGAACAGGAAACAGAAGCCAGATTTATTTGAATATAACTTTTTTTCTTTACATTTAACTTTGAAGCATATAAATACTTCTTACAATTATGAAGCAACATTAAATTTTAAAAATCCTTATAAGATTGAAAATCAAACATATAATCCTGTGTATTCAAGTAACTAAAACAATTTGACCATACAGTCCTAAGTGCATGCATGCATGCTAAGTTGCTGTGGTCATGTCCAACTCTTTGCAACCCTATGGACTGTAGCTCACCAAGTTCCTCTGTCCACAGGATTCACCTGGCAGGAATTCTGGAGTGGGGTGCCATACCCTTCTCTGGGGGATCTGACCAGGATCGAACCCATGTCTCCTGTGGCTTCTGCACTGCAGAAGGTGATCTAAATTTTTAAACTCACCCATTTCCATCCATTTTAGTTCACTGATCCTAAGATGATGTTGTTCGATCTTGCCATTTCCTGCTTGACCATGTCTAATTTACCTTGATTCATTCCAGGTTCCTTTGCAATAGTCTTCTTTACAGTACTGGACTTTACTTTCACCACCAGACAGATCCACAATTGAAAGTCGTTTCCACTTTGGCCCAGTTGCTACATTCTTTCCGGAGCTATTTGCAATTGCTCTCCACTCTTCCCCTAGAGCATACTAGACATGTTCTGACCTGAGGGACCTTATCTTCCAGTATCACAATCTTTTTGCCTTTTTTATACTGTTCATGAGGTTCTCCACCCAGGAATACTGGAGTGGACTGACATTCTCTCCTCCGGTGGATCACATTTTGTCAGAATTCTTCACTATGACCCATCTATTTTGGGTGGTCCTACACAGCATGGCTCATAGCCTCACTGAGTTACAAAAGCCCCTTTGCCAAGACAAGGCTGTGATCCATGAAGGTCTCCAAAAATAAAGAGGAGCATAAAAAATGAAAGGCAAACTTATAGACAGATTTTCTCAACTTCTTTCTATACCTCATGCTGATGGAACCAAGTCTACTGTTTCAAAAGACACAGTTATTTACATTCTTATCACAGTTATTATTTATAAGTTTTTGAGGCCCAACACAGTTATAGACTTTTAGAATAACCAATCAAAAATACTCAGAGGTCTTGAAACTGTACCTGAGACTATACTTGAAGATCTATTAAGTATTACAATTTTCATACAAGTTTACAGATAAACTTAGGTGAGAACAGATCCAAAGTTTGAGATATCAACTGATCATGTGACATATTATCAATGTCACAAGTGGTCATGGGACATGGAGGTAGGTAACTGATCTGAAATGCAGGACCACCAGAAAGCTGCATATCAAGACACTTGCTACATGGGCAAAAGGGAGAGAGAAACAAAGATATGATGCACAATGACTATTATTACACATGATAACATAAATGAATCTGAAAATGCACACAAAAGTAGGAGGAAACTAAAGAAGGCATAGTGGATGATTCCAGGAAAAACAGATTGTTGGTGCTAAAACCCAGAAGAGTGGTTACCCTTCTGGCAAGAACACAGAGACTAGAAGGGCCACAAAAGGAACTTCCAGCACGCTAATAATGTTCTGTTTCTTGAACTACATGCTGATTACACAGACATTTTCATTCTATAAAAATATAGTTGACCCTTCAACATGTTTGAGCTGGTGCAGGTTTACTTATACATAGACTTTTTCAACAGTAACACTACAGTACTACACAATCTGCAATCCAAATACCATACTTGATTAGATCCATAATTGGTTGAATTCAGAGATATAGACAGCTGACTGTAAGTCATAACCAGATTTTCAACTCTATAGAGGGTAGGAGTCCATTAACTCCCATGTTGTTCAAGGGTCAACTATAATCAGTTTGTATACTTACACTATGTATACTTTTCTTATATATGTTAAATGTCAATAAAAAGTTTACTTAATAAAATGTGATGTCCAGATTACCACTATTATATGAAATCATCACAGAAAGATGTCCTATGACAGGAATGTTGAGCAGGAAATGCACTTAAAGGACAACATCAAATCAAGGTAGGATAAACTCTTGACGACTGTTATTAAAACCAATTTATGTCCTGCTCCGATACTATGTACCACCATTAGAAAACCACTGTATGGAGTTCTTCATCAGGCTCACTGAGACTTTAAGAATACTAAAGCACCATGGTACATGTAGGGCAGAGCTTCAAGTTCACACTACCTGGATGTATCATTTTGATGATAAGTTGTTAGTGTAATTTACTTACCTTTAGATACTTCTGGATTGGATTTCTTACTGAGTCTTTGCTATTTTATAAATATTATAAAAATAATATTTATGTATTATAAAATAGCCTAAAAGAAAGATATTGCATACAGTAAGTAAAATCATTTATGCTTTAAATACTAAGGGTCTTAATGTATCTGAAATATTTTTAAGTTTTTAAGAATAAGAGCTCAATGACAACTTATGAAAAGTTGAATTTATTATATATTTAAACATACACAAAAACACACGAAACGATTCACCCTAAAAGGTAAACATTCTATATACACTGGACCCTAACAAAAAACTGATTATGTTAAAAGCAGAGACTTATTAGGGTTTAAAAAAAATAAAGATACAGACATTTAAAAAATACTACATAGTACACACTTTTTTAAGAATTTATTAACTATTAGAATTTCCACCTGTTTTTTCCCTATACACCCTTACTTCTGCATGTATACCCACTTCAAACTCTTATCTCCACCCACAGGCACAACTGTAGCTCCAATCTAAGCTGAATTTAGTTATCCTTCTGGACCTTAATGTCTCCATCATTTGGTATGCCATCATCACTGCTTTTATCAAATAGCAAAAGTCTATCAGCGATGAATCTGATTGACCCACTCCCATCTATATTAAGTCACAGAATCCAAATAGGATAGAATACTTGCCTTCCCTTGGACCCCATCTCTAGATGTCTAACATGACAGTATGCTTTCCTAACCTTTCTCTTAAGACAAATGCCCACAGCCTCTTATCATAGCTCACTTGATACAATAATCAGTTCTCTCTGACTCTAGATTCCTAACAAACAAGTGTAAAACCAATGAGGCAGTATCTCATTAACCTAAGTCTCTAAGGTTTAAGTTTCATAGACTATCTGATAACTTATCCAGATAGTAAAAAGGAAACGCACTGTAACATTAACAGAACTAGCAACCACTGCTTCATAAGATTGAAGCTGCCCTCTGATCTGGAGACTGAATGGACCTGCAATGTTTCATCTGATCGTGAGCAACTCAGAAATACATACCTTTCTTTCTTTAAAAATGATACCACAGAAATGTCTCTCCCAGTCTCCTAATTAATACTAAGTAAATGTGGTAAAATGCACATTTATCTCAATATTGACCTAATTTCTTTTCAACATGTCTTTGAATTTAAGTCTGTTCTTGCCTTTGCAGAAACAGGAATCTTTTTTTTAGCCAAAAAGAGTATCAAAGAACTGGGAAAAAAAAAACAACAATAGCAAAATGATTTATTTTCTATAGTCTTTAAAAAGAGAACTCTCCCCTGAGTTTAGCTGTGAAAAGCCAATGAATTTCAAATGAATTAAGAGATGAGAACAGAATATAATACAGTTCTTTTATAAACATAAGAGATACTCAACTTCACTGTGTGTATACTTCCAGTGAAGACTTATGCCTTTTCTTCTAAGCTCTAGCCCTAAGTAAATACAGAATCATAGGTGGAAATAGGCCATGTTTAGCACTAGAAGCAGCATTCACAGAATAAGCAGAAAATGGTTAGGTAAATCAATATTACAACATAAAGAGTACTGATGATAAAACTGCAATAAAGTAACTTACATGATGTTTACAACACTTTTTTTTAACCAGGTAGTCTAGTTGTAAACATTTCCATTAAACCACTGCCCTCTAAAGCCTAACCAACCACACAAACAAAAATCATCTTTTGTGACCATAAAATTGTGAAGAATTTGTACTCCATGGCTCCTTAATCTTGGTGGTTTTCAGAGTAACACAAAAACTGTGTTACGTGGTTTCACTGATTTCTCCACCTTGAATAACTGCCAGTTCTGGAACTTCATTCATCTTCAAAACCTCTGCATAGAGCAAATAATCATGTAGGATTCTGGGAAGAGGCAACTGACGGATAAAACCATCAGACTGTAGGTGTTCTAGTTTTAGACGGGACCAAATTTCCAAACGACAAAGGTGGGTCAGGGATGGAACAGAGGCTGGAAAAACAAACATAAGAAGAGAGATAAAAATGTTGAACCAGAAAGTATAACAGTTCATTAAGGTAAATGTCCTTTTGTCCCCTCACCTCTGTTAGTAAAAACAAGTGGTATGTTACTTAGACTTACTTTTGAAAGATTATTTGGGCCAGGATGACCAAAAAAACTCCATTTATTTATTCATTTTACAACTTTCCTGGTTCTTCTTCTTCCAATTTCTGGCCACACATTCCAAAGTCAGTACCCAGCACCATATAGAATTAATGTTCAAATTCTAAATATCTGGCAATACCAGTTGGGACTTAAGAAATGGGTGATCTAACTTTAGAAATGATAGAAGGGCACAGCAGTAAAGGATACTTCCCACTCACTCTCGCTGCAAATGATCTCCAGACCTACCACATCAAGTGAATAAATATGTAGCTTATATTAGTTTTGCTCTTTTTATCCATGATATAGAATGAAATTTTAAAATTGACACAGAGAGAAAAGGAACCTTTACTGAAAGCCTACTATGCCATATGCCCAGACACATTCTATTTTTATCTTCCTTTACCTGTGAGGTACATATTATTAGGCTCTCATAGAGACAAGAAAACAAGAGATTTAAGTAACTTTTCAAAGGCCAAACATCTAAAACATGGTAGACCATGATTCAAACTCAAGTGCATGTGACCCTGAAACATGTATGTATATGTACACATGCTAAAACCACTGCTGCTAAAAGCTAATAACCAATTAAAAGGATAACCCACATATGCTTAATTAAGAATCATATGACAGTGATTTTATTTTACTAAGATGAAAAGTGTTAAAGAAGTTAATGTTCATGATGAGGGGTATCTCCTCAGTGCCACCCTTCCTGACCTTCAATGTGGGATAGCTCCTCTAGGCCCTCCTGCGCCCACGCAGCAACCGATCCTTGGACATCGGGTTGCTCCTCCCAGCTGTCACCCCTGGCCTCGGACTTGGGTAGCTCCTCTTGGCCGTTCCTGCGCCGTCGCAGCCTGGCACTCTTGGCCGCTGCCCCTGACCTCAGATGTGGGTTAACTCCTCTTGGCTGCCACCCTTCGGGCATGGGGTCCTCCCAGCTTCTGCCCCTGACCTTGGACGTGGGGCAGCTCCTCTCGCCCACACTTAGTGCGCCAGTCGCAGCCGCCCACGCTGAGTGCGCCAGTTTTCATTCCAATGCCAAAGAAAGGCAATGCCAAAGAATGCTCAAACTACTGCACAATTGCACTCATCTCACACACTAGTAAAGTAATGCTCAAAATTCTCCAAGCCAGGCTTCAGCAATACGTGAACCGTGAACTTCCAGATGTTCAAGGTGGTTTTAGAAAAGGCAGAGGAACCAGAGATCAAATTGCCAGCATCCGCTGGATCATCGAAAAAGCAAGAGAAAAACATCCATTTCTGCTTTATTGACTATGCCAAAGCCTTTGACTGTGTGGATCACAATAAACTGTGGAAAATTCTTCAAGAGATGGGAATACCTGACCTGCCTCTTGATAAATCTGTATGCAGGCCAGGAAGCAACAGTTAGAACTGGACATGGAACAACAGACTGGTTCCAAATAGAAAAGGAGTAAGTCAAGGCTGCATATTGACACCCTGCTTATTTAACTTCTATGCAGAGTACATCATGAGAAACGCTGGATTGGAAGAAACACAAGCTGGAATCAAGATTAAATATCAATAACCGAGAGAAATATCAATAACCTCAGATATGCAGATGACGCCACCCTTATGGCAGAAAGTGAAGAGGAACTAAAAAGCCTCTTGATGAAAGTGAAAATGGAGAGTGAAAAAGTTGGCTTAAAGCTCAACATTCAGAAAACAAAGATCATGGCATCTGGCCCCATCACTTCATGGGAAATAGATGGGGAAACAGTGGAAACAGTGTCAGACTTTATTTTTTTGGGCCCCAAAATCACTGCAGATGGTGATTGCAGCCATGAAATAAAAGACGCTTACTCCTTGGAAGAAAAGTTATGAGCAACCTAGACAGCATATTCAAAAGCAGAGACATTATTACTTTGCCGACTAAGGTCCGTCTCGTCAAGGCTATGGTTTTTCCAGTGGTCATGTATGGATGTGAGAGTTGGACTGTGAAGAAAGCTGAGTGCCGAAGAATTGATGCTTTTGAACTGTGGTGTTGGAGAAGACTCTTGAGAGTCCCTTGGACTGCAGGGAGATCCAACCAGTCCATTCTGAAGGAGATCAGCCCTGGGATTTCCTTGGAAGGAATCATGCTAAAGCTGAAACTCCAGTACTTTGACCACCTCATGTGAAGAGTTGACTCACTGGAAAAGACTCTGATGCTGGGAGGGATTGGGGGCAGGAGGAGAAGGGGACGACAGAGGATGAGATGGCTGGATGGCATCACTGACTTGATGGACTTGAGTTTGAGTGAACTCCAGGAGTTGGTGATGGACAGGAAGGCTGGCGTGCTGCGATTCATGGGGTCACAAAGAGTTGAACATGACTGAGGGGCTGAACTGAACTGAATGTTCATGAAAACTAGGCATACTAAAAACAGATACTGGTTTTATGTGAATCAAATCTAATGCCTTTTGTTAAGTGCAAGAAATCTTTCATAATCCCTATTAAAAATCCAAAAGGAAGTTAAAGGATGGCTGTGCAACCTGGAGGAGAGCAGCTGGCTCAGAGCTAAGGAATCCTTAATACTTCACCAATTTTACAGACTACAATGGAATATAAACTTCTCAGTCTGACCAGAGAGTGTGCCTCTAGCTGTCCCACAGTCTCCTGTAGTGCAGACAAGCCTTTCAGAGCCATTTGACTACATCACAGGAGCCCTATTGCTCTATCTTTCACAACCAAATAAACCATTCATCTGCTTATGCGGATATGTGTGTAGAAAGCTTAATCATCTATGATCAAGCCAAACTGGACCAGTACACATTTATTAGGGACTTTCCTGCTGGCTCAGATGGTAAAGAATCTGCCTACAATGCAGGAGATCCAGGTTCCATCCCTGGGTTGGGAAGATCCCCTGGAGAAGGGAATGGCTACCCACTCCAGTATTCTTGCCTAGAGAAGTCCAAGGACAGAGGAGCCTGGCGGGCTACAGTTCATGGGGTCACAAAGAGTTGGACACGACTGAGTACCTAACATTTTCACACTTACCCATTTATTATGGGAAGCTTCTATGACTTGCCCATGTTGAGACTGTACAGAAACAACAGAGCTGATACTAGATCCCAATGATTGGACCCCATGTCTAGGGTTTTCTAAACTGGTGATAAACCCAAAATAATTCTCTTAACATCTTCTAAACCATTGAAACTATCATAAATTTCAAGAGATCTTTCCATTCAATAATTTTAAAAAGGATAGTTACTCCAGTTACTGATTCTACTTTTAATGCACTATTTTGATTTTCCTCCTGTGAGCACAAGATATCACTGGCCTGATGAACAGTTAGAAGTAAGAACTATATTAACATAGACAATAATATATTCATCAGTGCCATCTTAGTTTAATATGCCAGTGAATACTAAGGGAATTGTATAATCATATCTGTAATATTTCAAGGCATGCAAAATTCCTATGAAAGTTTTAGTGATGCATAGTATTTCCAGATGTGTTGCCACTAGACGAGAGAAGATCAAGACAAGCCTTGAATTTATAATATGGAAAAGCCCAGAAACTGTATGTAAAACATAATGTTCATAAAAACCTGTTAAAACCAGATTTGTTAAATGAATCTCTCTTTTCCAACTTTGTGACACTGATCATAGTCTAGAAAATGATGCATAGAACCACACTATACTTGGGTCACTTTTCTGATCCATCATTTTCAAGTTAATATGGTAAACCCAGTTCACCTCCAGATCTATGAGCAGACAAGCAGCCTTTACCTACTCATTGCTACAGAGACGTTTTCAATTCTATTAACTCTGTCATATGTACAAAGAACAATCAAAACAGAAGGTCACATGCTATATGAGATTGTACTAAAATTAAAATAATCATCAAAATAAACCCCAAAATTCTAAATTATGCTTGTTAATGCCAAGTTTACTATAGTACAGCAATACATATACATCATACAAACCCATTACCTATATTTTCCAGAGCCATTTCATCACTAGCCTGCCCTCATGCCAATATTCAAATGATGTATCTGCCTTGACTTTATTTCTATGGTTCCTCTGCAGGGTTTTCCACATCAAAAGCATTCATCTGACTTCTGGGATATCTACTACAATATGTATCTTCATCACTAATATAATGTCTTTATTGTTCCATCCTTTTGTTCTCAGTCTTCCTTAACTTACTTATACAGTCTCTCTCTCTCTCTTCCACTGAAAACTTCCACTAAAAACTTCAACAAATATAAAAAGTAACTACCTAAAGACGCTAGAGTATAAACAAGAGATAGATTAGGACAGGAAATGAAAACTTAAAGAATGACCAGCAGAACAGCAATGAATAGAATGAATGGAAAGGGCACCACCCAGTAACAAGCCCTGAACTGCAGTTGTGAAGGGAAAGGGAAAGTCACTCAGTCGTGCCCAACTCTTTGCGACTCCATGGACTATACAGTCCATGGAATTTTCCAGGCCAGAATACTGGAGTGGGTAGCCATTCCTTCTACAGGGGACATTCCCAACCTAAATTGAACCCAGGTATACCACATTGTGGACGGATTCTTTACCAGTTGATTCACAAGGGAAGCCAAAAATACTGGAGTGAGTAGCCTATCCCTTCTGCAGCAGATTGATTCCCCAGGAATCAAACTGGGGTCTCCTGCACTGCAGGAAGATTCTTTACCAACTGAGCCATCAGGGAAGCTGAGCTGGAGTTGAGGAGTCATTATTAACCAGTTGTGTGACCTTCAACAAGTCATTTAGGTGCTTCAACCTTCAGCTCTTCTGTGAAATGGGAATAATGCCTCATCTATACTATGAACATAACTGACACCTCTCTGAATCAAAACGTTATAAACTGTACAATATATCATACAAAATCTAAGCATCTTCTAATCTAGAGAAATTGAAATGTTTTGACTGAACACTCAATTAGTGAAAAGTCTTTTGAGTACTTAACTCCAATGTGTGGATAGTTCAGTTCAGTTGCTAGTCATGTCCAACTCATTGTGACCCCATGGACTGCAAGACACCAAGCATCCCTGTCCATCACCACCTCCTGGAGTTTACTCAAATTCATGTCCACTGAGTTAGTGATGCCATCCAACCATCTCATCCTTTGTTGTTTCCTTCTTCTGCCTTCAATCCTTCCAAGTATCAGGGTCTTTTCAAATGAGTCAGCTCTTCACAACACGTGGCCATAGTACTGAAGTTTCAGCTTCAGCATCACTCCTTCCAATGAATACTCAGGACTGACTTCTTTTAGGATGAACTGGTTAGATCTTTCAGTCCAAGAGACTCTCAAGAGTCTTCTCCAACACCACAGTTCAAAAGCATCAATTCTTTTGTGCTCAGCTTTCTTTATGGTCTAACTCTCATATCCATACATGACTGACTACTGGAAAAATCATAGCTCTAACTAGACAGACCTTTGTTGGCAAAGTAATGTCTCTGCTTTTTAATATGCTGTCTATGAAAAGGCAAAATAATAGGATACTGAAAGAGGAACTCCCCAGGTCAGTAGGTGCCCAATATGCTACTGGAGATCAGTGAAGAAATAACTCCAGAAAGAATGAAGGGATGGAGCCAAAGCAAAAACAATACCCAGCTGTGGATGTGACTGGTGATAGAAGCAAGGTCCAATGCTGTAAAGAGCAATACTGCATAGGAACCTGGAATATCAGGTCCATGAATCAAGGCAAATAGAAAGTGGTCAAACAAGAGATTGCAAGAGTGAATGTCGACGTTCTAGGAATCAGCGAACTAAAATGGACTGGAATGGGTGAATTTAACTCTGATGACCATTATATCTACTACTGTGGGCAGGAATCCCTCAGAAGAAATGGAGTAGCCATCATGGTCAACAGAAGAGTCCAAAATGCTGTACTTGGATGCAGTCTCAAAAACGACAGAATGATCTCTGTTAGTTTCCAAGGCAAACCATTCAATATCACGGTAATCCAAGTCTATGCCCCAACCAGTAACGCTGAAGAAACTGAAGTTGAAAGGTTTTATAAGACCTACAAGACCTTTTAGAACTAACACCCAAAAAAGATGTCCTTTTCATTATAAAGGACTGGAATGCAAAAGTAGGAAGTCAAGAAACACTTGGAATAACAGGCAAATTTGGCCTTGGAATGCAGAATGAAGCAGGGCAAAGACTAATAGGGTTTTGCCAATAAAATGCACTAGTCATAGCAAACACCCTCTTTCAACAACACAAGAGAAGACGCTACACATGGACATCACCAGGTGGTCAACACCAAAATCAGATTGATTATATTCTTTGCAACCAAAGATGGAGAAGCTCTATACAGTCAACAAAAACAAGACCAGGAGCTGACTGTGGCTCAGATCATGAACTCCTTATTACCAAATTCAGACTCAAATTGAAGAAAGTCAGGAAAACGACTACACCACTCAGGTATGACCTAAATCAAATCCCTTATGATTATACAGTGGAAGTGAGAAATAGATTTAAGGGCCTAGATCTGATAGATAGAGTGCCTGATGAACTATGGAATGAGGTTCGTGACATTGTACAGGAGACAGGGATCAAGACCATCCCCATGGAAAAGAAATGCAAAAAAGCAAAATGGCTGTCTGGGGAGGCCTTACAAATAGCTGTGAAAAGAAGAGAAGCAAAAAGCAAAGGAGAAAAGGAAAGATATAAGCATCTGAATGCAGAGTTCCAAAGAATAGCAAGAAGAGATAAGAAAGCCTTCTTCAGCAATCAATGCAAAGAAATAGAGGAAAAGAACAGAATGGGAAAGACTAGAGATCTCTTCAAGAAAATTAGAGATACCAAGGGAACATTTCATGCAAAGATGGGCTCGATAAAGGACAGAAATGGTCTGGACCTAACAGAAGCAGAAGATATTAAGAAGAGGTGGCAAGAATACACGGAAGAACTGTACAAAAAAGATCTTCATGACCCAGATAATCATGATGATGTGTTGACTAATCTAGAGCCAGACATCTTGGAATGTGAAGTCAAGTGGGCCTTAGAAAGCATCACTACGAACAAAGCTAGTGGAGGTGATGGAATTCCAGTTGAGCTGTTTCAAATCCTGAAAGATGATGCTGTGAAAGTGCTGCACTCAATTTGCCAGCAAATCTGGAAAACTCAGCAGTGGCCACAGGACTGGAAAAGGTCAGTTTTCATCCCAATTCCAAAGAAAGGCAATGCCAAAGAATGCTCCAACTACCGCACAATTGCACTCATCTCACATGCTAGTAAAGTAATGCTCAAAATTCTCCAAGCCAGACTTCAGCAATATGTGAACCGTGAACTCCCTGATGTTCAAGCTGGTTTTAGAAAAGGCAGAGGAACCAGAGATCAAATTGCCAACATCCGCTGGATCATGGAAAAAGCAAGAGAGTTCCAGAAAAACATCTATTTCTGCTTTATTGACTATGCCAAAGCCTTTGACTGTGTGGATCACAGTAAACTGTGGAAAATTCTGAAAGAGATGGGAATACCAGACCACCTGACCTGCCTCTTGAGAAATCTGTATGCAGGTCAGGAAGCAACAGTTAGAACTGGACATGGAACAACAGACTGGTTCCAAATAGGAAAAGGAGTACGTCAAGGCTGTATATTGTCACCCTGCTTATTTAACTTATATGCAGAGTACATCATGAGAAATGCTGGACTGGAAGAAACACAAGCTGGAATCAAGATTGCTGGGAGAAATATCAATAACCTCAGATATGCAGATGACACCACCCTTATGGCAGAAAGTGAGGAGGAGCTAAAAAGCCTCTTGTTGAAAGTGAAAGAGGAGAGTGGAAAAGTTGGCTTAAAGCTCAACATTCAGAAAACGAAGATCATGGCATCTGGCCCCATCACTTCATGGGAAATAGATGGGGAAACAGTAGAAACAGTGTCAGACTTTATTTTTTTGGGCTCCAAAATCACTGCAGATGGCAACTGCAGCCATGAAATTAAAAGACGCTTACTCCTTGGAAGAAAAGTTATGACCAACCTAGATAGTATATTCAAAAGCAGAGACATTACTTTGCCAACTAAGGTCCGTCTAGTCAAGACTATGCTTTTTCCAGTAGTCATATATATGGATGTGAGAGTTGGACTGTGAAGAAGGCTGAGTGCCGAAGAATTAATGCTTTTGAACTGTGGGGTTGGAGAAGACTCTTGAGAGTCCCTTGGACTGCAAGGAGATCCAACCAGTCCATTCTGAAGGAGATCAGCCCTGGGTGTTCTTTGGAAGGAATGATGCTAAAGCTGAAGCTCCAGTACTTTGGCCACCTCATGCGAAGAGTTGACTCATTGGAAAAGACCCTGATGCTGGGAGGGATTGGGGGCAGGAGCAGAAGGGGACAACTGAGGATGAGATGGCTGGATGGCATCACAAATTTGATGGACGTGAGTCTGAGTGAACTCCGGGAGTTGGTGATGGACAGGGAGGCCTGGCGTGCTGCGATTCATGGAGTCGCAGAGAGTCGGACAGAACTGAGCGACTAAACTGAACTGAGGTTGGTCATAACTTTTTTTTCAAGGAGTTAAGTTTCTTTTTATTTCATGGCTGCAGTCACCATCTGCAGTGATTTTTGCCCCGGAAAAAAATAAAGTCTGTCACTCTTTCCAGTTTCCCTATATATTTGCCATATAGTGATGGGACTGGAGGCAGGTCAAGCGGTCTGGTATTTCCTTCTCTGTAAGAATTTTCCACAGTTTATTGTGATCCACACAGTCAAAGGCTTTGTCATAGTCAATAAAGCAGAAATGGATGTTTTTCTGGAACTCTTTCGTTTTTCTGCAACCAGTCACCAAATTTTGCCCGGTACACTTTTCCTTTCTAATGCAAAAGAACTTCTGAAAACAAATCTGACTAAATGATTAAAAGATGAGCAGCAAGGAACTGACTGTCTCTTTTATTTTTAAACTACCAGGGCAAGGTGTTATGTTTTTAAGGAGGAAAAGGATGAGGAAAGGAGAATTCTGAGCAAGTATAAGGTATCTCCAAAACTTGAAAAGAGCTTAGGAAAAGAAAAGAGAAAATCTTTGCCTTGGGAAAGATATGAGTATACCTAAAGGAACTAGAGAACTGAAATTATTCTAGGGGCTTATCAATAGTAGCAGAGCCACAAGAAGCATCCTTTCCAAAAAAAAAAAAAAAAACTAAGGCAATATTTTGACTAGGTAGCTTTCAATACCATGATAAGTTACTGGAGAAACTGGGATGAAAGGAAGACTGCCCTATACTTAGAAAGGTAATCAAAGAATTGTGTTTCTGAGCTCACCACCTTCAGTGTTAAAACTTTGGCCATGCTTTTGCTTAGAAATCCTGTATCTCAAAATCCAAATAAAGGAGAGAAGAGTACAGATGACCAACATATAGAAACTGAATGTCCTGAAAACTGAAGAAAAAAGAAGAGTTGGGTACAGAAGACTGTCTTGAACTACAGAAAGGAAGACAATCACAATCCCATCTGAAACTCAGGGAAGTGAGTAGACAGGCATATCTCTTCCTTCCAGCCTTACTTAAAATCTATCATCATAACAGCTCCCGTTACCTGCAGAAGATATTCTCAATGGAATTTCTGGAATAACTGATAATATCTTGTGAAACCAAGAACACAACCATTTCTTGAGTAGTTTGCAGTAAGAACAGGGTTTAAAAAGTCTTCCTGATATAGGAGTAAAAGACCTTTATAACACTGAGCAACACAAGAGTCAAGGTGGATCAGGGTTTCTAAACCTGGTCACTAGCAACATTCGGGTCAGGTAATTCTTTGTTGTGAGGGCCGTCCTGTGCACTGTAGGATATTTAGCAGCATCTCCCTGGCTTCTATCCCCTAGATAGCAACAGCACCCCTACCAATTGTGGCAATCAAACTATCCCTTGTGGGGAGCAAAAATCACCCCTGTGGAATACCTCTGCGATGGATCAAACAAGTAACAAACAGCTGCTGGGAATAAATCTCTTGGTAAGCAGCACTTCCAAATCACCTCACCTTCTGAACAAGGAAACAGACAGAAGGAACATCAGGATTTGTAGGAAAAATGACAAGTTCAAATTCTGAATATGTCAAAATGTGGGATACCAAGTAGAGATGTCCAAAAGTCAGTTGGATACATGGGACTGGAACCAAAAGAGGTTGTGGCAAGAGAAACAGACTAGAAAAGCATTAGCTACATTAATACCTCTGAGAAAGGCTTTTGTAAATCTTCAGCCTAAATAAAATCCTCTTAAGAGATAATGATTATTACCCTAGCAAGCTCTACCTAGTGCCTAATTAAATAAGAAGCCCTTGATGGATTTACTCTACTACAGGATAATGCATTCATGTACAATTCTTACCTTCATCTGGACAAACCTGCCATATGTTAAAGTCTTCAAAGTAAACTCTCACATATACTAATTGAGAGGCTACAGTAATTTTCCCACTTGGCATATGCTCCTTCTTTTGCCTTTTTGTTCCCAAATAGATATTTCATTATCATTAAAGAAATTCTATACTGGACGGTTTAGAGACTCCCAAGAGATTACACTTTTTCTTCAAAAAGAAATCTAAGAGTTTGAATATACCTCAGTTCAAGTTTTCCTGAATGTCTGTTTTTGACTGAGAAAATTTACTTAAATATAATTTTCCAAGAAATTAGAAGGTATTTCTACATATGCTAAGTTCACTTGTTAAAAACCTGAACATGTTTTATGAAGAGTGACATTTTATGCAAAAATAGTAATGAAGAAATAATTTTCCTAACTTAAGACATAATCTGGTGAACAAAATAGATTAATATAAATCTATATATGTAAACAGAAATACTTTGCCTATGTTATATTTAGTTTAATTCAGTTTCCTTGTGTATAATCTTATATTGCGTCCTCTTTCTTTTTTAACTAGCTTAAAAGCTTTTTTTTTTTTAAGTAAAAGTTGATAATTTGTTTTAAAATAGTCATTTAAAATATCAATCAATTCACAAAATTTCTACCCAGCTCACCTGCATAGTTATATCTTACCAACACACTGGCATACATTCAGTAAGAAAAGTTACCAATAAAGAATGGTGATACTTCCTTTTAGAGACAATAAAATATTAAAGAGAGCACACACATCAACACACATTCCGAAGAGGAAAATTACATTTAGCATTTTTCTGACCACAAACTAAATATTGACCAACAAAATTTTTAGGATTCACTTTTGCTTGCATAACCCGTACTAAAAACAAAAGGGTATCATTAAAATATCACTAAATACCTGTTATTCTTTACATGCTCCTTAGGCTACACTTATAAAATCAGATATGATTTATGTTGAAGGAAATTACTATGATCTCCCTCACAGTCCCATCCTTTCCCCACATAAAGAAAATGCAAATGATGCCCAATTTAATTATGTTCTCCAGTGATTCTGATAAGAATCACTTAAAGTTACAACACAGCTAGTGAAGACAGAGAAAAAAAGTAGTGACATATATTGAAAATTGTATTTCCTTACCAATATGTTGCTGTAGAGCCCAAGAAGAGTTTGAGGCACGAGCAGAGAGCATCTTTTCAACAGCTGGAGGAAGTCTCCTCCAATTAGTAAACTCCAAAGTGAAGATAAGAATGTCATCACTGACTGAGTCAATCCTACATTGACAAGATATTAATACACATTTAGACACAAAATTCACCAAGGGTTCACTGTGAAAACAAATACCATATACCAATTCTTACAATATCCTGATGTGGAGGCAGAAAGACAACTGCGGCAAAGAAAATATTCATGAAAGAAAAGGCAGGTTCAATGGATATGGAAAAATCATCAAATCAGATTCCTACACGAAACTCAAGTGAATGTGCATATAGTTTTCCAATAGATGACAAGAGGAGTTTCTACTCTAGCAGAGGTAGACTGCCTTGCCATTCCCCAGCAGCAGTGGTGAGAAAAGGCAGATTTAGTGTCACTGTCGTTAGTGGATATGCCATTATTATCCTCCCAAGTGGACCATCTTGTGAAATCTAGATTGGTCATCCTTACAGACACTTAATTTAACAGTGAAAGGATAAAGCCTGAACACCCAAAAGTGAAAGTCACTCAGTCATGTTCGACTCTTTGCGACCCCATGGACTATACAGTCCTTGGAATTCTCCAGGCCAGAATATTGGAGTGTGTAGCCTTTCCCATCTCCAGGGGATCTTCCTGACCCAGGGATTGAACCCAGGTCTCCTGCATTGCAGGCGGATTCTTTACCAGCTGAGCCACAAGGAAAGCCCAAGAACACTGCAGTGGGTAACCTATCCCTTCTCCAGTGGATCTTCCTGACCCAGGAATCAAACCGGGGTCTCTACATTGCAGGCAGATTCTTTACCAGCTGAGCTATCAGGGAAGCCAAAGCTGTCCCTAAACTAGTATATGGGAGAGACAGCCTATTTCTGACCAACCCTCAGAGATTTACTACAAGGGTTCTCGTCAAGAACCTTCCCTATTATAGATATGACTCTAGAGGATGTACCAGAAAAGTTTTGTCTTTAAGGACTGAAAGAAGTGAAGACAAACAGTTCTCCTCTTTTTTCAAAATAATGTCAGATTTCCTACCAACCCGCCCAGAAGAGACTTCCCAAATTGTGTAAGTACGTGAATTCTAATGGAAAGGGCAATGACCTAAGAAAAGTTCTGATTTCTAACAACACTTCCACTACTTACAAACATGTTGCCTAAATTCTTTAAGCCCTAGATACTGGTCTCTAAAATGAGAATAACATTTACCCTGTGTATTTCAGGAGACTGTTCATAAAAATAGCCGAGGCAATACAGTGAACAGACTTTTAAAACTATAAAATACTATATAAATATTTCATATAACTAGAACCCGCTTGGAATTTTCAGTATTATATTCTCAATGGGCCTTATAACATTGTACACATGAAATTTAGTCAAAGCATAAAGACAATTCTAAATTCTAACAAGATTACTCATCTTGTACTCAATTAGATACTCCCCTAACATCACACTGTTTGAAGAAAAATAAAATCATTAGGGTCTCTAGTGACTACTTCAAAACCATAAATTCTTTTCAAGGTCGCTTTTTTGGAGACATTATTGAGTAAGGACAAAAGAAAGGGGAAAATAAAAGAAAAAGAAAGAAACTGAGTAATACTCTAAACTTGTCATCTCAAGAACAACTTACTTCATGTAATTCAGGATCCAAAGTATCCTTGAAATGACGGATTAGAGTATGAAAATTATTTCCCAAATTTTTAATTCTCTAACATGCAAACTCATATAAGGAAAAACAAACTACAGCTCAAACACTCTGGGGAACATTTTACTTCTCAAGAAGTTCTAAGTGCAGTCACAATTTATCAGAAAATACTGAGAATAAATGAAATGATAAAATAAATTCAAAGGCAAACAATGTCCTTCATTTTCTAGGAACCCACACCAAAGGTTTCTCAGTTCTGGTTCCTTATTTCTTTTTTAATGGTTTCATTTTTCTACCTTAATGTGCTTTAAGTCTCACTGTGATCAAACACAAAGTCTTTTTATGCAGTTATCTAAACACACACATAATAAATCTGCTTACACAGCTTTAGTTAATGTTGAGTATTTTACCAACGCTGACAGTGCCACTAAAAATGTATTGTTACTGTACTACATTGACCATTACATTGTACAAAGCAGTTGTACAATCATAAACGATTGACAGTTAATCAATTAAATGCACAGATGACATTCACTTTCTATTATTTGTCTATTGCACTGAGAGTGTGAGGGAAACCTAGTCTTGCATTAAAATATTTCAACTCTGCAGCTCATATTGTGACAGGCAATTATTTAGTCAGATACATTTTTAAATACTATTTAAGACAAGCAATATCTAGGAAAGACATAATTCACATGACAAAGATTAAGCAACAGACTTACATGTGACATAAAATACAACCAAAATCTACTTTAACAGCATATTGGAATTTTTATGGGATAATTTTTTATAACAGTTCTTTGAATGTAAACTGATCAAAGAAAGCAAAACATTCATCACATTCAGCATAAACACTGGCTTTATCCATTCAATAAAAGATAAGCAAACAAAAATTTGACCATGTTATGCATTATTACGCTAAAGTAAAATTTTCTATCCTGTTTTTTCTAATAACTATAAAGTAACAAAAGTTATTCCTTCAGAGTAAAATACACGCAATTTTTGTTCTCAATTCAAATAGCTGAAAGTTTTACAATTTACTAAAAATAATATGTAGCTTACTGTTTATTAACTTTTTTCTATCCAAACACATCCAATAAACAAAGCACAAACCCAGTGGCTTATTACCACAAAACATTCTCGAATAGGTTTTCACATGAGGGGATAGAAAAACTAGGGACAGAAGATTGTTTTAGGAGTCTTCTCAGTTCAGTTCAGTTCAGTTCAGTCGCGTCCGACTCGGCGACCCCATGAATCGCAGCACGCCAGGCCTCCCTGTCCATCACCAACTCCCGGAGTTCACTCAGACTCACGTCCATCGAATTCGTGATGCCATCCAGCCATCTCATCCTCTGCTGTCCCTTCTGCTCCTGCCCCCAATCCCTCCCAGCATCAGGGTCTTTTCCAATGAGTCAACTCTTCGCATGAGGTGGCCAAAGTACTGGAGCTTCAGCTTTAGCATCATTCCTTCCAAAGAACACCCAGGGCTGATCTCCTTCAGAATGGACTGGTTGGATCTCCTTGCAGTCCAAGGGACTCTTAAGAGTCTTCTCCAACACCACAGTTCAAAAGCATCAACTCTTCGGCGCTCAGCCTTCTTCACAGTCCAACTCTCACATCCATACATGACTACTGGAAAAACCATAGCCTTGACTAGACGGACCTTAGTTGGCAAAGTAATGTCTCTGCTTTTGAATATACTATCTAGGTTGGTCATAACTTTTCTTCCAAGGAGTAAGCGTCTTTTAATTTAATGGCTGCAAGCAAGAGCCTTTTAGAAGATAAAAGCCTTTTAGGAGCCTTTTAGGATAAGCTAAATAATTCCCTTTTCTTCCAACAGTCTGTGTAGTTGTCCAAGGAGGAAAAAAAAAAAGGATACATTTAATTTTTTCCTTAAATAGGTTATTCCTAATTTAGGAATAGGAGAGAGAAAAGTTGGCCCAGATTCCTCCAATTTAGGAAACGAAGTATCCTTGTCATTCATGGTAAAAACTCTGTCTGCAATGCAAGCGACCCAGGAGCGATCCCTGGGTTGGGAATATCCCCTGGAGAAGGGAATGGATACCTACTCCAGTATTCTTGTCTGGAGAATTTCATGGACAGAGGAGCCTGGTGAGCTACAGTCCATGGGGTTGCAAACAGTCAGACACAACTGAGAGACTAACAAGGTACCTGAAATTAAGTGACAAAATTACCACAACCCTGGGGATACACAGGACTAAGGCAGAATAGCATAGGGGCTACAAAGACAGATTTGAGCCATACTACTGGACAGACTGCGTCCAAATCTTAAGCTCTAGCACTAAATAGCTGTGTGAACTTCGGCAAGTATGTCGTACACTCTGTGCCTCAATTTCCTTCTTAATGATAATAGTATCTACATATTCTATATTAAATGAGTTAACAGTAAAGAATCAATCATAGTAGCTACTGTATATCAGGCAATATTTTAAGTGTTGGTTAAAGAAATAAACAAACTAAAAACCAGAATGGAGCATGAAGGCTGAAAGTTATAGGAAGTAAGATGGAGCCAAGTAACTAGCTTCAGTAGTAAAACACAAGGAGTATGGCTGAGAAGAATGTAGGTGCCTTGGGAGTAAGAACAAAATGGAGTGACAGAGGAAAGGGAACACCCTGCCAGGACTGCCCACAGTATCTTTATGAGCTGGATTTACAGAAGCATTTTGAGGAGGGAATGGTGAGAGGCAACTGCTACTAGCTGTCAGAAGCCCAGACACAATAATAAAATCCACTAAGTAAAAAGCTAAAGGTATTTAAATAGCTCTGTTAATAGCTAGATATCGCATTCAGTAGAGAGTATTCCTATCTCAGCAGTGAGTGTATATGTGCATGCACACATGCACACGTAAAGGGAGTTTGTTAGGACAAGTAAACATATACAAATGATTTTTTAAAATTATAGTTCTCAATTAATTGTCAATAATTTTATATCTGTTATCAAAAAATACTGAATTTTTGTAAAAGTTTATTAAAATGGTATACAGAGAACTACAACAGTGAGTACTTGACAGATAATGATGTATTAATCACCTGCTGAAGAAAGAAGTAAATACAATCAGGGACTCAAACCATTGTAAATTATAAACAAAAATTAAAGTGGAGATTAGAGCATGTATCTAAATTTTGCTTTACTTCTATATTCCTCAAATCACCTATCAGATAGCAGTTTTTCCTCACAAGCCACCAAACTGAAACATTCAGTATCAGAAACACATGATAGTCCTAAACCAAAAATTTTAAATCTCTGCTTAGAGAGAATTGTTGAATTCTATATTACGGTAGACATAATAAAAAGGTGAGATACTGGGATCCTGCCAGATAAAGATCTTTTCTTTACAATATAGATGGAGAGGCCACCAGGTGGAAAATGGAGTCACAGAAAGCAAATTAAATTTACAAGTAGGAAGCACCAGTGTTGCCTTCATGAATCCCAGAGAGGACCTCTTTGAAAAGCAAAATTTAAATAACAAGATACCAAAGCACTTTTCTGCTGAAATCCAAAATTTCAGTACTTGCCCAAACATTATTTTAGTAAATGGTAGTTCTGAAGCACAAAAATGAAATCTTCCAAATATTTCGTTGAAATTTTATAAAACACTCCATGTTCTCTATATTCCTAGAGACTCTTATTCTATTTTCTCACTTGACTCAAATTATCAGGCCAAAAGAATTCTCTCACTGCTACAATTATCAATAATTTCTCAGTCCTTCTAGACCCGTTAACTCCTGCAAAGGCTTGCAGAACAGTGTTTATCCTTTTGCCTGAGAAAAATTCTGACTCAACTTTCATATAATCACTCATAGGCAATGCCCTTCTGGGAAACCACTTGAGGTAAACAGCTGTATCCTCAGCTGCTTCAGAAATCAGTATTTACTGAGAGAGACTAAGCTCAAACAGACAAAACGCTACAGGATAAGAGTATTCAATCTAGTTGACTAAGGGATGCTAGAAGTCACCAAAGCTGCTACAACCATTCTGTTGCAGGCATTTTAAAAACAGCATGAGGGATGGCCCAAAGGGGATTCACTGGCACCCATTCCTTTCTGTTCCCTTCTAGCCGCCTCTGACCTTTTTCTAGGATTCTATCCTTACATTCAGGGCTTCCCAGTGGCTCAGTGGTAAAGAATCTGCCTGCCAAGCAGGAGACACAGGTTCAATCCCTGAGTTGAGAAGATCCCCTAGTGAAGGAAATGGCAACCCATTCCAGTATTCTTGCCTGAAAAATCCCAAGGAGAGGGGGCTTGGTGGGCTACAGTCCATGGGGTCACAAAAGAGTCAGACACGACTTAGCAATAAACAAAAACAATCCTTACACTCAATCTCACTATTAGCAGGTCCCCAATTCCTTCATCCCAACACAGCCATCACAATCAAAACACACACAATAACAACCTCTTCCCAACCAGGGATTTCAAGAAATTGGGGAAAATGAAGAGTAAGGTCCACAGTGGTAGGATTTCTTACCAGGAACTGCACAGTAGATTCAATGGGTCAAATCCAGCAAGCAGCAGAGATGGCAACCATTCTTTATAGTTTGTCTGTGCTTTAACTGCATGATTTATAAATTCAGACATATGGTCCCATGGTGTCGATGGGCAACATTTCTTCAAAAAGTAGCGAAATACTGAAAATCTCTCATACTTCAGGCAGTATGCCAAATGAAGTTCATTCAGCTGAGCTCCATATTTCAAAAGAATATTTACAATTCCAAAGAAGTCACAGCTCCATCAGCAAAAAGAAAGGAAGGTAGGGGAAGAGGGGGAAGGGGAAGAGAAGAGAAGATTTTCACATTAAAAAAAATTCTTACAAATAGTTAATAGTAGTTATGACTGGAAAATAAGAATAGCAGATGCTCAAGAGGGAGGGGACACATGTATACCTATGGCTAATCCATGTTGATATATAGCAGGAATCAACACAACATTGTAATTAGATGTACAGCAGAAACCAACACAATATTGTGATTATCCTTCAATTAAAAATAATTTAAAAAAAGAATGGCAGATGTGATAGTGGATGGTTTTAAATGTCCAGTGGATTGAGACTAAAAGACATTTAATTTACACCACGTTGCATGGTTTTTAATTTTCAACTATGAACAAGTCATGCCCTTAGAATCTAAAATACTTACCTTAAATAAAAGTATCATTGACAAGTAAAACTCTCTTCAAATTGTGATTTTTTATACACAATTATCTATACTACAAAATACTTGTTAAACAAAGTTAATAAACAACATGATCAGTCAAAAAAGACAGGATCAATTTCCCCCTTTCTTTTACATTTCTAGTGGTAGAAAGTAATCAAATAGAAGAAAGCCTTTTTTATGAACAAAAACTTAATCTAAAGCTTTACTTTTTTAAAAATTAATCTTTATCAAGTGTTTTACTGAATGAAAGTGTATTATTTTATACCTGCTAAATTGTTACATGTTTTAAAAATGATCATCCGGCTAAGTTGTGCTTAAAATGACTAAAAGTAAGTTTAACTCTTTTATGAGAGAGCTAATTGGCAAAAGGTGTCAAAAGAGGTATTATAGCAAAGTTGTAAAGAGCACAGACTGGAGCCAGACTGCTCAGCCACTTAGCTGTGTGACTTTGAGCAAGTTACTTAACCATTCTGGCACACAGAGCTAACATGTAAGTATTTGTAAAATAAAATGATATGCAAAGTAAAATACCACAAATTTAAATATAATAAACATAAATCCTGGGAATTTATCTATGAGACAAAACTAAATTATATGCTATTTGCACAAATATATTAACCACAGCATTGTCTATAACAGATTTTTTAACTGTTTAACAGAGGAGGAGATGTGTGCAAAATACGACATAGTCATTAAAAACTAATATTATGATGGTTATGTGATCACATTTAAAAAACTGTTTATGATGTAAGTTTAACTTTAACAAAGTTCAATAAACATGTATGTTCACTACGCAGACAACTGTGAAAGAAAATATGCAAGAATAAAATAATTCTCCTGAAACTGGCATTAATGCTATTTTAAATAACAAGAAATTTAAAAAAATACTTCATTACTCATAGTAAAGAATCTAAATATTAAGAATCATAAAAAGAATATAAAAAACAAATATAAAACATTTAAACCATTGTCATGTGAGACCAACTACTTCTGAGAACTTGAGTCCAAGGTTTCAAAGCAGTTAAATACCATATACATAAATATCACTTATGTAAATTTTTGTAAATCTGTTTTATTTGCTCTCCAATTTGTGCTTCTTTTCTTCAGTTAAAAGATTAAATACTAATTCTCTTTATTATCAATAATATACATAGCAATTAGAAAAGAAAAAGCTATAATTCTAAAATTTTCTTTATAAAAATTAATTAACTTTGTTGTCTGTCTAGTAGATACTGATAGTTGTTCCTGGAAACACCATCATTCCTATAACTGTTCTTGAAAAGAGCCCTGTATATACTTTTTTTTCTTATGGCTATTTTCAGATACAGGAAAGCTAAAAGAATTTATTTCCAACAGTCCTGCACTACAAGAAATGCTAAAGGATATACTTTTTTTTTTTTTTTTGTATTGGGGTTTAGCCGTTTAACAAACAATGCTGTGACAGTTTCAGGTAACAGTGTAGAGACTCAACCATGTGTATGTATTTGTATCCACGCTTAGAGGATATACTTCTGACTGATAGTTTTAAACAGTTATAAGCAATTTCTTTCAATCACTCCAACTTCATTGAACTAGGCTCTCATTATCCTGCCTGCAGTTATTACTTGCTGATGCCACTACAGAACAGATGAGCAACACATGACATGGACTTTTGGACATATTCCAACAAACATACAGGTAAGTGGGAAAAGCTCGAGACACTGCCTCATTACAAATGTGATACCCAATTCTCAAGAACACTTAATTTTCAAGGCATGTATGTTTACATGTACACTTCAGAAACTGGCTGAACTCTTCCCTTAAGCAACATGAAAGCATCAATGGCCTAACCACAGATGTTTTAGCTCTCAGAGAGGATGACTTATTTTTGCTACAGAATACAAAGGTAAATGAGAGCCCTAAATGCACCCTGTTATATTAAGTACCACAGATAGCTAGAGAATCTATTTTCTGTTTAGGAAAAAAACTATAAAACCAAGAGGCTTTCCTATTCGTTTCAAATATAGCATCTAGCCATGTGACTCATGCTGAGGAAAAATTTAAGGACAAGGCCATTGATAAACCAACCATCCATCTCTAAATGTTAGAGGAAAATGTGCACATATAACTCCCCATAATAACAACCTTTATCTATTCTACACCAGGCAACTATGATAAATGTGTTACATGGAAGATTTGCCTTAATATTCACAATAACCCTAAAAAGTAATTTTTATTACCATCTCTACTCTAGATGCAAAAACTGAAGCTTAATCACAAAACTAGGAATTTGTAAAACTGGGATAATAATAGCAAATCAAAATCCAACAGTGAATATGATTAGCAAATATCAGAAATATCTCTCCTACATTATAAAAACAAAACATCTCAGGAAATAGTCACATCAGGAATTATTTTAAGGCTAGACCTATGTTTCTTGAAGTATGTTCCACAGAACACTAGTCCCTGCAAATGATCTATGTTAAAAAATCCTCCATAATTAAAATGTTCAAGAGGCCCTTTATAGTATGTAAAGTGAGTGAAGTCGCTCAGTTGTGTCCGACTCTTTGCGACCCGATGGACTGTAGCCTACCAGGCTTCTCTGTCTGTGGGACTCTCCAGGCAAGAATACTGGAGTGGGTTACCATTTCCTTCTCCAGGGGATCTTCCCAACCTAGGGATCGAACCCAGGTCTCCTGCACTGGAGGCAGATGCTTTAACCTCTGAGCCACCAGGGAATATACACTAGTCCATATAAGAGAGAAATACAGGATGAACTTAATTTTAAACAGTATGCTAGTTACATTTTTAAAATATATGCTCAAATATTTTTCTTCAAACTCTGGATACACTTCAGAGGAAGTACCTTTAGAATTAAAGCAATGGATCCAATCATTAATCAGAAAAAAGAATAAAGAGGACATAAAATGCCCCAAAAGTCTGTAAACACAGGAACAATAGTGTATTTATTGTAAAGTTCATCCTATGTTTCCAAATTTTTCAAACTTTGGTAGACTCATCCCTCCTTAGGAATTCATAAAACACACCACCATAAAAAAATTCTTAGAAGCCTTTCAAGAAACAAATCTAATTATCACTGTTTAACCCTGTGTTTTCCAAACTTAATTAACTAAAGAACACTTTTTATCCTATGTATTATCTACTAACAATGTATAGAAAGAGTATTCTACAAAACACAGCTATAACTCCTTCCAATTATCACACTGCCTTGTATTGGAAGGAATAAGAGCACACGCCTAAAAGGCTTTTATAAACTACCTACTGCTGCATTATAAACTCTTTTTCAGCAGAACTACCATTTACATGGTCAGTAATAAACACAAATAAAACCGGAGGATCATAAACTTTTTCAGCATGCCCTGAGCTTTTGTTACATTATACATCTCAAATATACGTAACAAGCTCCAGCAACTCAAGTAACTTCAGTGCTCTACAATGATCTTGATTATTACATGTCAATGAGCAAGATAAAGGCTTAGATAAAACTTTGGTTAAAATATAAATTACATGGGAATATGTATGTGTTTCTCTTAACACTTAATACAAATTCTCTTTCAAGCCCTGATGGTGAATCAGAAAAACTTTTTTAAGTCCTAGAGTAGTCCTTCTTATTCAACACAAATATCAAGAACTACTTATGAAACATTAAGAAACTTCATATTATGTAACAGTGAAAACCATAAGGCACAGAGAAAGAGAAGTTTAGAAACCAAAAATGCAATGCCTAAACCTTATTTGGGGGCTTATACATTTTCCATCATACTGCCCTTTTAAGTTCAAAACTGTGCACAGAAACAGGCTCAGATAAAAAAGAAGCACAGTAAAAGGAAATTCAACATGTTAGTAAACAAATGGAAATGAACAAATATCTTAATAACCCAACAAAACTTACAACTGACTTTTCAGCTGAATTATTAAAAGGCCATATAGTAAGTTTTACTGAGTGGCTTTTAACCATCAGCTGAAAATAAAGACATTACATTGTGTCAGATGTATCCATGTGTGATATAATGATAAGAATGGACACACTGGATAACAATGATCAGTACTGATTAGAAAGACAGACATAATCAGGTCAGTTAAGCCAGGAGCCCTTTCTATAGCCATATATAAAAGGCATTGATATTTGTTTAAATTTCCTGTAATTTCTCAACTTCCCATCTCTTTCACCCATTCCAGTTAAAGAAGTCATTTTCTTATATTTTCTCATTTGAGTTGAATTACTCAGCTATGCCCCTGAAAGACTGGCTTCATGTCACTGGAGCTGTTAACTTGTTAGCCCCAAAGGACAAAGAATTCTTTTGTACAGTAGTGGAAGAGACAAGACAACTTTCCATCATGCTTTGGAGTATGAGAAGAGCTAAGGTCACTACTTCAAATAGAAGCCTATTCTCTCCAAGGGATACTCAGTAAAAATGTTTCAGAATGCTAATCCTGAGCTAAAAAGTTAAACTGGCTGAATAAAACAAAAAAGAAGGGAAAACTCAAAACCCAAAGCCATTATTTATTATCTTCATCACTTTTTGATATTAATTATATTGTTTGTAAAAGCAGATAACTTTACCATAATGTAACAGGCCAACAGTACAAAGAGCATCAGAAATGTTAAATTTATAGATCTCAGGAGAAATGCCAGAAAACATACAAATAAGAAAACAAAAGTTTTTGGAAACTATAAGCAAGCTGAAAAGGCAGCCTTCAGAACGGGAGAAAATAATAGCAAAGGAAACAACTGACAAAGAATTAATCTCCAAAATATACAAGCAGTTCATACAACTCAATACCAGAAAAATGAACAAGCCAATCAAAAAGTGAGCCAAAGAACTAAACTAACATTTATATACAAGTAGCTAATAAATCATGAAAAGATGCTCACCATCACTCATTATGAGAGAAATGCAAATCAAAATCACAATGAGGTACCATCTCACACTGGTCAGAATGGCTGCCACCAAAAAGTTTACCAACAATAAATGCTGGAGAGGGTATCGAGAAAAGGGAACCCTCTAACACTGTTGGTGGGAATGCAAACTGATACAGCCACTATGGAGAACAGTGTGGAGATTCCTTAAAAAACTAGAAATAGAACTGCCATATGACCCAATAATCCACTGCTGGACATACACACCGAGGAAAGCAGAATTGAAAGAGATATAGGTACCCTAATGTTCAATGCAGCACTGTTTACAATAGCTAAGACATGGAATCAACCTAGATGTCCATCGGCAGAAAAACAGGTAAGGTACATAAACACAATGGAGTTTTACTCAGCCAAGAAAAAGAACACATTTGAGTCAGTTCTAATGAAGTGGGTGAAACTGGAGCCTATTATACAGAGTGAAATGAATCAGAAAGAGAAACACCAATACAGTATATTAGCACATATTACGGAATTTAGAAAGACGTTAATGACGATCCTATATGCAAGATAGCAAGAGAGACACAGATGTAAAGAACAGATGTTTGGGCTGTGGAAGAAGACGAGGGTGGGATGATTTGAGAGAATAGCACTGAAACATGTATATTACCATATACAAAATAGATGACTATTGCAAGTTCAATACATGAAGCAGGGTACCCCAAACTGGTGCTCTGGGACAATCCAGAGGGATGCAGTGGGAAGGGAGGTTCAGAATGCAGGGATACATGTGTACTCATGGCTGATTCATGTCGATGTATGGCAAAAACCACCACAATATTGTTAAGTAATTATCCTCCAATTAAAATAACTTAAAAAAAGTTTTTGACCCATTAATAACTAAAATCAGGTAAGCACTGATTAAATCTTTTATACAATGATCTTATACCCAACCAACATTACTATAACAACACACTGTTACTATAAAAACAAAATTTCAAAACTCATACCACAGACTTCCCTGATGGATCAGTGGTAAAGAAATCTGCCTGCCAATGCAGATGTGGGTTCAATCCCTGGTCCAGAAGATCTCACATACCATGAAGCAACTAAGCCCATGCACCACAACTATTGAGCTCTAGAGCTCAGGAACTGCAACTACTGAACCCACACGCCACAACTGCTGAAGCCCTGTGCCCTAGAGCCCAGACTCCACAACAACAAAGATACCAAAAGGAGAAGACCATGCACCACAAAGAAGACTAGCCTCGCTCCCTGTAACTAGAGAAAAGCCCACTCAGCAGCAAAGACTCAGCACAGCCAAAAGAAAACAAAACAAAACCGGAGATCAAGTCAAGATAGCAGAGCACTGAAACTGCAACTAGCCATTGAACAACTACTGACAGGACACTGGAACTCACCAAAAAAAGATACCCCATGTCCAAAGACAAAGGAGAAACCACAACAAGACCCCTCATCCACCAGAAGGCAGACAGAAGAAGCAAGAAAATCCCACAGTCACCAGAAAAAAAACCGTTTATCACAGAAAGTAAGCAAAATGAAAAGGCAGAGGATCATGTCCCAGATGAAGGGATAAGATAAAATCTCAGAAAAGCAACTAAATAAATAGAGATGAGCAACCTTCCAGAAAACGAATTCAAAATGATGACACTGAAGATGATCCAGGATCTTGGAAACAGAATGGAGAAGATGCAAGAAATGTTTACCAAAGACCTAGAAGAACTAAAGAACAGAGATGAACAATACACTGGAAGGAATCAACAGCAGAATAACTGAGGCAGAACAGATAAGTGACTGGGAAGACAGAATGGTGGAAATCACTGCCACAAAACAGAATATTTAAAAAAAGGATGAAAAAATATATATATGAGGACAACCTAAGAGATCTCTAAGACAACAATAAATGCACGGACATTTGCATTATAGAGTCCCAGAAGGAGAGAGAGGATCTGAGAAAATATTTGAAGAGATAATAGCTGAAACCTTGCCTAATTTGGGAAAGGAAATAGTCAGCCACATTCAAGAAGCACAGAGAGTCCCAGATAGAATAAACCCAAGGAGGAACACACCAAGACACATAGTAATCAAACTGGTGAAAATTAAAGACAAAAATATTAAAAGCAACAAGGGACAAATGACAAATAACATATAAGGGAACTCCCATAGGTTATCAGCTGACTTCTCAACAGAAACTCTACAAGCCGGTAGGGAATGGCACAATATATTTTAAAGTGATGAGGAAAGAACCTGCAACCAAGAATATTCTACCCAGCAAGGCTCTAGTTCAGATTTGACGGAGAAATCAAAAGCTTTACAGACAAGCAAAAGTTAAGAGAATTCAGTACCACCAAACCTGCTTTACAACAAATGCTAAAGGAACTTCTCTAGGCAGGAAACACAAAAGAAGGAAAAGATCTACACAAAATGAACTTGAAACAAATTAGAAAACCATAATAGGATCATGCTGCTGCTGATGCTAAGTCACTTCAGTCGTGTCCAACTGTGTGTGACCCCTTAGACAGCAGCCCACCAGGCTCCCCCATCCTTGGGATCTCCAGACAAGAACACTGGAGTGGGTTGCCATTTTCCTTCTCTGATGCATGAAAGTGAAAAGTAAAAGTGAAGTCGCACAGTCGTATCCAACTGTTAGTGACCCCTGGACTGCAGCCTACCAGCCTCCTCTGTCCATGGGATTTTCCAGGCAAGAGTACTGGAGTGGGTTGCCACTGCCTTCTCTGAATACGATCATATGTATTGATAATTATTTTAAATGCAAATGGATTAAATGAACCAACAAAAAACACAAGACTGGCTGGGGATGGTGAGATGAAAACATGTGCATATATGCACTTTCACTTACCATATCACTCTACTTAATTCCCCAAACTGTATGTAATTCTTTTATATTGTTAGGTTAATCATGTTTCCATTATGGCTTGCAATTGTAATTATTTTTTATTTTTTGGTCTGGTTATTGACTGTGAAAACTGATAAACATTTTTTACTATTGTGATCATGTTAGAAAAAAACTTATACCACTCAACATATTATCTATTACCAAATATCTGAAAATTCAAGTATCTAATAACTAATTTTGGAAAATAGCTTCCCAAGCTCCCTGGTGTTATTTTTGTGACCCCAAAACTCAAATTCTTACTCATAATCAGTAAATGAAATACAGGAAATTCAGAAGAAACAGAACAAAAGCTATTTTTAAACAAAATTAGTCAATTGTCCTTTAGAAAGGTAATTCTAATTAATTTAAATAATTTTAAGTATATAATCTAGAGAACTCAAATTTTCAGATGCATATTGAAAGAAATGTAAAAATTAACAAAATTTTTCAATTTCTTTCCCCAGGCACTGTCTATGTTACCCTGTTGAAATACTAAAACAAAATCTACTGGGAGAACTGACAGTTTTCTTGCTTGATCAGCTTTACACTGAATCTCAAAATAATCAAATTATTTTCCCATTATATGTGCAGCAATTACATGCAAACTAAGAACTCGACATTACCTTATATAAATGTATTACAAAGACTAAAAATTTAATTGATGCTATTTTTAGATAACAGAGGATGGCAAAAGATATAAGTCTTCTCCAGAAATGGAGAATTAACCTTGATATTTTTTTCTGATATGCCAGTGCAGTGCACTATATGTATATACTAATATTAGATGTGAGCATATGTGATAGTAAAGCTACCATCTCTTAGCCTTAGTCTCTTGGGAAACGTTTCCCTTCAATTAAATTTCCCACTGGGTAGGTAAATAATGGCAATGATGTTTCAAAATTAAGTCTACTGCCATGGCTCTGGCAAACAAATAAAAAATAAACTGTAAAGACTGAGAGAATGTACCCTCACAGAAAGATATTCTGATGTTTTTGGCTTTTTCCCTATGGACTAACAAATAGCATTTTCCAGCGAGTTTTCTTACTGAAAATCTACCTGACTAATTAAAAATGCATTTGATCCAATTATAAGTTCCCACATGGAAGAAAATACATGACAAGTCCTTTTGAAGTCACTAAGAAAGATTTCAGTTATGATACATAGGGCCACTTCACATAGCAACACTGCCAAGAATAGTAAAAAGCAAAGTCTAATAGCTCATGTCTGTGACCAAAGACCACCATAAACCACACTGTTACTTCTTTAAGTTTCCAACAGTTTGATTATTTTGTAAGCATGCTTTTCTTTGAGCTTCTATTTTGGTTTACTTAGCTTCTTAAATCTATAAATTTGTGTCCTTATCTAATGTTGGGATGTGTTTGTCCATTATCGGTCACAATCTCCTTCTCTTCTCTTCTGGATCCTAATGACATGAATGTCAACACTCATGATATTGTCCCTCAGGTCCCTGAGGCTCTGTTCTTTTCTGTCCCTCCAATCTTCTTTTTCTCTGTTCTTCTGTTTGGATAATTTATATTGGTCTATCTGCAAGGTAACTGACTCTTTCCTCTGTCAATTCCATTCCACTATGAAGCTCATACAGCTAACTTTTCATTTCAGACATTACACTTGTCAGTCCATTTGGTTCTGATTTTAACTTCTAAGCTGAAAATATCTACCTTTCCATTTATTTCAAGTAGTTTACCTTATTACAACAGTTATTTACAATTATTTGATATTTCCAACATCTGCATCATCTCAGGGTTGACACATGTTAATTGTCTTTTCCCTCTAAAATTGGTCATATTTTTCTGGTTCTGTCAAGTAATTTTAAATTGTATCCTGGATATTATGAATAGTAATGCTATGTGTAGACTCTGGGCCCTGGATCCTGCTATAATTCTTTAACCATAATACTGACTGTGTTTGTTTGCTTTAGCAGGTAAACAACCTAGTTAGGTTTAGACTACAACCTGTTTTTCACCTCTACAGACAATGTGAATTCAGTTCTCAAGCCTTTGCTATGCTGCTTTGAGTCTGGCCCCATGAAATGTGCCACTCAGACCGGAGACTTGGGTGATAGTTCAAATCTTGTTGTCAATAATTTCCATCCTGTGCATTCAAAGGTTGGATGGGTTCTGGACATATGTAGGTTTGTACACAGAATTAAGAAAAGCTTTTCTCCAGTTCTCTTTCTCCAGGATTTCCCTCATACCATGTCCCAGAGGGTTCTATTCTACCCAATTCCTCAGGCCAGAAAAACATTCATTTTAAGGTATTTTGGTGTTAATAGGAGCACTGCTATGGTTTAACATGTTTAATTCAAACTACACTTATAAGACGATGAGCTATGAGCTAAGCTGCTATGACAGAACCAAAAATATCATTCCTCCAAAAGCTAAGATGAAGGCTAAAACAGATTATTGATATGCTGGACACACAGACATACAACTATACAAAACTATTATGTTCTTATCAAATAAAAAAATGTTCAGTTCTCATCTAATAATAAAAAAAAATGGAGACATATATATAATGACAACTGAATCAACTAAAGTCAACAGTACAGCCCTAGTGAGGCAAAATAAAGTAACTAGGTCTCCTGTTTGGAAAGATAAAACCAAAGAAACTATATAGGGAACTATGAAATCATGAAAGCTACGCACACAGTGGATCCCAGATACTCAGATTAACCAAAACTACAATACTCAGAGTACAGTGATACCCAGTGGCTTAAGTTCAGAACAAACAAAAATGAACTACTATTTTACATAGCAAATGTTAAGAGATGGTAGAGAAAGAAAAGCTTAGCAAATAAGTTCTCGATAAATTTGTAAGTCATAGCTAGTCATAGCTAGCAATCCATAATGGTGAATGTAGGAAAGCCAATGAAATTTGAGATCAGCCCACAAACCTCTTTTGCATTATTAAAAAATAATAGCTTCTGGCTGCACAACTTATTTTACTATTGGTTGGACCACAGATTTTACTCAATATGGCTTTTCTTACATACAGCCTTTTAAAATTTATTTTAAAACCTTACAAGTCTGATAGACAAATCTTGTCTAGTTTGGCCAGAAGCTAATCAATAATCTATCAATGATTCTTCATTTATTCTACTCACAGGATCATGGTAGATTAGCAAAAGAAACATTAAAATTTTAAAACTTAATTAGTGTTACCTACAGAAACAAATGCTATATACCAAATACATTAAAAGTGCTATAATATCTATAAAACTACAGTTTCATTTTAGATTCATAACAAGTCTTACAAATTTCAAATGACAAATAACCTGAAACACAGTCAATACAATACTTGACAAATTTTAAAATCTTTTTCATCTTTTTATCTCAGTTTTACTGAGGATAATTGACAAATAAGATTGCAAGATATTTAAAGTATAAAATGTGGTGATTTGATACACATATACATCATGGAAACATTCATCGCCTCATATAATTATCTTTTTGAGAGCATTTAAGTTCTACTCTCAGCAAATTTCAATTCTATAATTCAGTGTTGTCTGTTATAGCCACCACGTTAAACATTAAATCCTCAGGCCTTAATCACTGTATAACTTAAAGTTGTTTTAATTCTTGAAGTGTTTTGAAGATCAAAGACATCAGAGAATTCCTGCATTTACTTTAATATATTAACTATATCCCCTAAAATTGCTACACCAAAAAATATTATCCAGTTCCGAAGAGAAAAGGAAAAAAACCTGACATCATACCTTGTTTTGTTACAGTTTGATTAGTGAAACGATCAAAGGTACATCATAGAGGCTTTTGTTTTTGTCTGTTTTTCTGTTTTTATGTTCCCAATTTAGCTCTAAGACATGCTATTTTATCACAAAAGAAAGTCATTTGGAAACACATCTCCATACAGCCAAAAGAATGAAAGTAAAGTAGATATACATACTCCTTTTGGAAAGCCATACACAAGGGAGAACTGAATCCAAAAACGAGGCACATCTGGGCATCTGGGCTGTAGCCAGACTGGAGCAACATTTCCAGGCACTCCTCGTGCCCTCCAAATACTGCCGAGTACACAGGACTCACTTTGTTTGGCCCAGTGTCACAAACCCGGTTAGTGAGTGGTATTAACAAGTCCAAGATTCTGCAAATACACAAGTTCAGGAGTATGTTTCTGTTTGTACATAACTGTAGACATTTCTACAGGACATATTTTGAGGCACCCATTGATTGAATTTAAGAAGTCTGTCTGTCTTCAGTGTACTTTCTATGTACAATAAATTATTACGAGCTACATACTCCAAAATGCTTATTACTGTTGCTTAGTAAGAAGGCCCTTAAACATATTTGAAAAAACAAAATAATGTTCCTATAAAAGTAAATAGGTAACATATTGTCCTTTTTTATTTTTTTACTAATTGTTTACCACTACTCGAGTCCCCAAAATTCAGACTTTATATGAGATGTTGTAGGATCTAATAAATTATTTAAAACTCCATTATACTAAATACAAACTTATATCAAGACAATAAATTATTTTCCTTTGTAAAGTGGCAACCAAAGTTTTATTTTTCTAATTAGTAAGAATTTTTTAGGATGATGAGAGACATGAAATGAACAGTATTTACATCAGGAAGAAATCAGAATTTCTGCTAAAATATTCTATTCTCAGAAAAGAAGATGAGCTCTTTTATGTGTTATGGCAGATTTATTTAAAAGACTGGTTGCTAACTAGAGAAAGTTCTAAACAAAAATCATTAAAAAGTTCTTAGATTATTTGTAGACTTCCACCAGCACTCAGCTGGAGAGAAAGGACTATCCTACACTATAAGGATAATATAAGCCAGAAATTCTCCTCTTTCTGGGAAAAGAAAGGCAGAGCTACACCAAAGTATGTTTATAACATTCTTTCTCCTTGCCACTTTTCCTTAGGTAAAATAGGACTAAGATAACAATATTTACTAAGAAGAAAATCATCAGTGACCAACAGAATTCTCAAAATTGAGAACAAATAAGGGCAAATTCTCAAGAGGGTTCTGATATCAATTTAAAGCTCAGAGTATAACTGTAGATTTATGATTAAATAAATATCAAGAGTTAAGAAAAACATCAAATTTTTAAATCTAAGAATTTTGCTAAAATAAAGAACCTGTCAAGTATCTCTTACATGTAATAAATGTGTTAAAAATTTTTAAGTGAGTTGGAAAAAATATACTCTTCAGTTCAGTTCAGTCGCTCAGTTGTGTCCAACTCTTTGCAACCCCATGTATTGCAGCATGCCAGGCCTTCCTGTCCATGACCAAACTCTTCAACAAGGCACAAACAAGATTATAAACATGTTTAAGAAAACAGTAAAATACCATGACACCTAGTGGCATAATAACCCAATTACAGCATCTGCTTTTCTACTATACAAACATATTAAATACTTTACAAGACCATTTCACTATTACTTTTTAAATTGAATAATATTAACATAGCTATAAAAATTACTACTGCAGTAAAAAGACTCTAAAAACTTTAAATATATATTTTAAAAACTGTTTGGTACCAATCTATATTAAGATAGGCTGCCATATTCTCAAGGTAAAACCAGGTTCTGAACTGAACTGAAGATTCTTAGAACTCCCAATTTCAGGGAGTTTCAACTTTCTTTAAGTCTCTCTCTCTCCAAAAATTTTATTTGAATTTCTGGCTAGGGAAGAAGAGTAACAGAGGCAGGATAAAGTACCAGGTTGAATTTGAAATCAGACAAAGAGAAGTCCAATCAAAGGGTTCAAGATGTGGAGGACTGCCTAGACCCCATGAAAAGAACTCCAACAGAGATCACAAATCCAAAACCTTTCTGGGGTCAGGGAGGTAATATAAGTATGTTGGAAAAAGTCATCAGATCAGTACTTCAAGATGTCTAGGATAAAACTGGAAAGGAGTGGAATAGTAGCTTAAGCAACTCAGAGGGAAGATTTAACACCCTGAGAAGGTCTCCTGGGCCACTCTGCCTCACTCTAAGAATGTGCAAGACTAAGAACTGCAGGGGAAGGCATGGGAGACAGAGGTGGGGTGGACCTAACCATCAAGCAAATCAGTAGAGAAGGGAATACCAAAGATTATGCCTGGAGGTAAAGGGTCTGGTCCAGAAGATCTCATTTCTTACTACCTCTGAATTATGAGACCATTTTTTCTTTTCATTTTTAGCACTTACTTTGTATGGCCCATCTGTGCAGCTGCATGTATAGGTAGCTGCCAATTGTCCTCATTACAGTAAAGATCAGGATCTGCCCCACTGGAGAGCAAAAGCTCCACACATTCTGTGTGGCCCTCTTGAGCAGCAATGAACAAGGGAGTAGCTTTGTCCAAGGCTTGACAATTGACATTTGCACCTAAAATAAAGCATTTAACATATAACCCTCTTTAATGCAAAAATAAAAAAAGATAATCAACAAACAATTCAAAGCAGCTGCCTTAAAAGGGCTTTCATAGTACAACAGATTTTCCTCCTTAATGGATATTGTTGCTGAAACATTAATTTTCAATTTCTTATTGGTAATCATTTAAATTGTTTTTGCTTAAAGATTAATATTTTAGAATTCATTTTTAAGCTAAAATATGAATTTTACTCTATGAAGGATTCATTTCAATCCAACCCTTCCTCCAACAAACACTCTGAGGGTCTAATAAGCAATCATTTTTTAAAAAGGCAAATCATCAAATATGGATAACATTTCTGATCATTATTGAAAGAATAAGAAAAAAATCTAAATTATGAGACTTTATAGATGCCACTAATTTGATTCAGGTTGAGTAGTGAAAAAAATTACAGCAGATATGATAACACAGGGGCTATGATTTTAAACTAATGTTGACTGTACTCTCCATTACATCCCTTTTCTTCATGACCAGTGTGTGATGAACAGAGCCCACAGTAAAAGGAAAAAGCTCTATTTAAATGGGTTTCTAAGCTGAATTTTTAAGCATAAATCTAATCAATTATTTAGAAGCAAATGTATAAAGATGTGAAAAAGTTTAGTGACCTCAGTTTCTGTGAAGGTTTCATAAATAGCAGACTTCCTCAAACTTTTCTCACTGACAAATAATGTGCTAAGTATGCTAAGTATGTGTGTATTAATACATGACCATGAAAAATTTTAAATTTCCGGAACACACCTCAGTGGAAAAATCATAGTCCTCAAGGGGAAAGACAATTTTTTATTTAAAAGGATGTTTCATAAATACACCTTCAATAAACCAAAGCCCTGAAATGGGTAAGAACAATGCAAAATACAAATGTTAAGTCAGAATTCACAGAACGGTGAGAAATTCCAATTAGGTATTCAACACGTCTAGATACAATGAATCTTCTTGACTTGTACAAGGTGGATGCTTCACCTATTGTCAGCATTAGAAAGAAATGAACACTATAGCTGAGGAAAGATTAAGTCAAAAAAGAAACCTACTTAACTTTCTTTTTTAAGCAATGTTTTGTTTTGATTGACAATTTTAATATATAAGAATAAGGAATCAGTCTTTGTAAAATTTCAGGTAAAAAAAGTTGGGGAAATGAGGAAGAATTCACTGAAAGTCATTTTAAAGAGTTAGAAACATGTATAGTTACATTATAAACATACCTATATACCTTTTCAACTTGCTGTTCATAACTATTCAGAGAGAAGAAAAAAAAAAAAAAAAACAGATGCTTAGGGTTCCAGGAGACAGGCTCAGCATGAGGAGAGAGTCACTAAGCTGCAATTTAACCTATTTCATTCCAAGTATTAGTTACACAGTAATAATTGGAACTTTGGGGACTGGAAGTCATAAAATGCATCATGACAGTCTGTGGGAAGCTACTGCACAGAAGAGGAAGAGGAGAAATCAGAGTCCTGTGTCTTGAGTCCCAGTTCCACCAGTGAATAGTTTCTATTATAGATCTTTGGCACGTCACTTAAACAGCTTGGAGTCTGGGATTCTTAACACAACAACAAAGCACATGCTTGAATAAATGATTTTAGGGATTATTTCAACTCTAAAGATTTACAGACCTGCTATTTGTAACATATCTTAATTTTACACTTAACGAATGCTTGTTTTTGTTGTTTACTATGTCAACTTGAGTATTTCAAAGTTTATAAGGAGAAAGCAGAAATAAGAAAATATGTGCTCTAAATAAACTTCATTTTGGTAATTTATTAAAAGTTTAGATATTATAGAAGGTATGTGAAAAGCCTAGGTATTAAAAAAAAATTGTGTGGTGGCAAATCTGGTGTCTCTCCCATCTGCTCTGGACTATCCATGTTTTGTCAGGTTAGCACTGTGCACACAGCAATGGTGTCAGAAGAACTGAAAAGCCCTAATACAGCAAATGTTTCTGGTCACAGGAATGTCACACAGAGTAATAAGCATCCCACCTCAACACCATCCTCTCTGACAATGCTGAATATATAATGGTTGTCACTGAAAAACTTTTAAGCAGGTTTATGTTGCTATTTATTAACATAATAGTGTAAACAGGCTTTGAAATAAACCTATTTAAATATCACACAATTAACCAAAATCCACAAGTCAGAGGGTTAATGTACAAAATAGCTATCTAAAAGATTAATTAAGACTATATTAGTCATGTAACCGAGAAAGCTGGAACAGTTCAGGTAGCTATAATGAAGGACAGCCCATCATTCAACTTGCCAATAAACCTGCTTTAGCAATAGATCATTAAGGTTCTGCTGAGGTAAGTTAGTAGTTGCGCATTGTATTATGTTAGTTAATAGAGACTTAGTAACCAGGTTTACAAATTAACTTGTATGTACTCTTATTTACCACTAACATAAGACAATAAATTTCAGAACCTGATTTATATTTAAAGAATTACTCTTCCTAGGAAATACAGCATTAAACTCATGATCTTAATAGTGCAAAGGCTAACGGATTAGTCTTACCCGATGATATAAGTATGCTCAAGCTTTCTAGCTTGCCATACTGAGCAGCCACAAATAAAGGTGTGATTCCAAAGTCATCCTCGCATTCCTTGTTTGCTCCTTTTTTAAGAAGCAATTTTATGATCTCAGCATTTTCCTAAGGCACAGATTCATATTTTAAATAAGAGAAAGAAAATAGAAGATAACTCTCTTTTTATTGTTGTGTGTGTATATGCTTTTTATCCTCACTGAAGGAAAACTCTTTTTATAAAATGTTTTGGGCAATGGGAAGAAAGTGTTAATCATTATTCTGTACCTTAAGCTAACCCATCAAACATAAACAGATAAAACAATGATCTCTAGAAATTAGAATCTTTATAAAATCTTGCAAAATTAGTTTGCAAGCCCAAGCACTAAGGTATTATCATAGTTATCTAAACAAAGTGCTATAAATATAATAAGCCATTGCTCACTATCAATTTATATATCCCAAATATTCTGATGGCCTCTTAACTATGCTATCAACATTTGAAAAACTTACATAATCCCTGCAGCCCAAAGCTGCTAGAACTACTAGAGCAGCAGGCTTATTCAGAACGATCATTACCATTTAGACTGCCTTTCTGTACTGCACTAACCACCATAAATCACAGGCAAGTACAGAGCAAACACTGTATAGAATTATCATTTTAAAAGGGTAAAATACACAATTTACATGGAAATGAAATAATAAATGCAGAGTTTACCTGAAAAGTAGCCTGGTGCAAGGCATTCCATCCACACAGAGAATGGGATCCATTAACATTTGCTCCATATCGAAGCAGCAGCCTTAACACATCTATGTGTCCATTTTCAACAGCTGCAATACAATAGTTTAAAAAATTATCATCAGTAAAAAGGCATGTTTGTACGACTGGGCACTTTGGTGATGTTTCCATCATTTATTCAGCCCAGAACTCACAATACTGTGACCATTCCTATCAACAAACAAAACATATGTGTACTCCTTGTTCAAGTATAAAACATTTATCACAATTATCTCAACTCAAATCCATTAATATATATACTCTTTTGGGACATGCACAAAATTATTTTTAATTGCATCTTAAAAGATATAGAGGAAATGGAAGCAAAGAGGCAAACATTTATTCTCTCTGATAATGGAGACAATATGTTTCTATTTTGTTAAAATGCAACTGGAAGGGGCATGGGATGAACAGGTAAGAAGAAACAGCATCAGTCTAGAGAAAGAGTCTCAAAAGAATTGAAACATTGGCTACTATTACCATTTCATGACAAATGACAACAGTAACTGACAAGCAAACTGAAAGCATAATACTCTAAGTCTGTACTTTAGATATTTTTAGCATAATAAACAACAATCTTTGTTACAATGATGTTCTTTTATCAACCAATGAAAATTTAGTAGAACCCTGCTTATTTGAACTAAAAGGGGACTCCAGACAAACTTAGGAGGGTTGTTAAAGAAATGCATATTTATTTTACTACAGTAAATGAAATGAACGACTCCCAAGTTGCCACTACAATAGATTTGAAGGAAGAGTTTGCATGCCTATAGAGACCTAAAAATTATGTGCCATTTTACTAATTACATTATGCTACTTTTTTCCACATATCTAACTTAATATTAGCACAGGATATGTGTAGTCTAATATCATGCACGTGACAGTTTATGAACCCTACCTAATGAGGATGGACATAGGTATAATGCTATTAACTTGATACAACAAACAGTGGGGCTAACTTTCTACAATATTATCCACCACAAAATTTTGTTATGAAGGTGGGCAATTCTAAAGGAGTTAATGAAAAAATAGAATGCCAGAGATAGTTAGACATTAACAAAATAAGCACACACATACACCATTAGCAAATTATGCACACTGTGAATGCTGTGGTATTAGGCTCTTACACTAACTTTTTAGAACTGTAACTGTGAAGAAATATCAGTACCTACAAGGAAATGGCACCCCACTCCAGTACTCTTGCTGGAAAATTCCATGGACTGAGGAGCCTGGTGGGCTATAGTCCATGGGGTCGCAAAGAGTCGGACACGACTGAGCGACTTCACCTTCATAAGGATAGCAGAGATATATATAGGAAGCTCTGATTTGTGTGCCTGATGATGTGAAAGGAGTTTTGAAAAACAAGATTTTTAATTTCATTGCAAGCATACAATTATTCTATATCTTCTATGTGGTAGGAGGCAGGAAGTTAGAATCAACAAGTGTCAGTGAAAAGCTAAAAAGGCACTAGACATTCGGACAAAGGACCACACTTGAAAAATGGTAATACGGATGAAACAATGGGAAGATAAAATCCTTAAATTTCCCTCATAAGGATAAAGAAGTTCTTCAATCAAGAATTCTCTTATACTGGAAGGTTTCAGATATTCAAATACCTTGGCTGAGACAGTATAACTGAAGTAGTTTACCCTAACTTCTCTTATTTCTAAGTTAATATTCAAGGACATTTTACCAGGCAAAGAAAGACAGTTTTTCAAGCTAAGTTATTTTTCTGTAATCAATTAAAATCAACCTATTTGGGGGTGGAGGTCAGGATAGAAAAGAAAGTAAATTTGTTTCATATCCAATTCATACATCATTATCAGTGACTGCTGGCAAAAATCACTCTACAGTCAAGACCCTAAGTTGAAGATTATCAGGTTGTCAGTGGTGATATATGAAACAGAGTGAAAATAAGATTGTTTCCATGAATTAGGCTGACCTTCTAAAAAGGAAAGTTGAAAAAATTTGATTATTAAATACGGTACAGAAGTCAGAGAGAAAAATTTTAGTATCATAAATACACTAAGATATCTGATTTCTGCACATCTAGTGAAAAAATTTCTCAGTAGTATCTTTATACCTTTTGCTAATTATTTCAAAACAAAGCAACTGGTTGACTAATGGGTAATAATTAAGAAATAATGGTTTAGAAAAGTATATTTAGAGCTTACACCTTACTGAAACAGGCTGAGACCTGAGACCTGCTACCATGCTTGCACCTGGCAAACATCTCCTTGAGCAACAAAATAGCAAGAAACTGTATGGTACTAAAAAGAACTGTATGCATGCATAGATGGAGCAAATTCTGGACAAGAGACTAAAAAACCCAAATGCCACTTCTGAAGAGCCTAGAGCAAACGGGGGTCGGGGCCTGCACACCACTACATAAAATGCTGGCAAGCTACCTAAGCCACTCCTCTGGCCCAAACTCTCCTCACACTCCTACTCTCATCCCACATAAGGAACAAGCTCGCCCTCACTCGGGAAATGAGCAACGGAACCTGTTGTTTGTTCTCACTCCCACAGCTATAGCAGGGGTTCCAATAAAGCCTTGCTTGAACTTCTAGTCTGGCCTTTGATCAATTTCTATTGGTTAAGGAGGCCAAGAACCCTGGCTGGCAACACTACCATCAAAGCCTCTCCTTTGGAAGAACTGAGTAACTTCTTATCCTTATATAACAAGTTAACAAGCTGGGGGGGGGGGGGGGGGG
>SJXQ01010290.1:455416-511321 GCA_006408695.1 Aepyceros melampus
AGTAAGCCAGAAAGAAAAACATCAATACAGTATACTTACACATATATATGGAATTTAGAATGATGGTAATGATAAACCTGTACGCAAGACAGCAAAAGAGACACAGTTGTATAGAATGGCCTTTTGGACTCTGTGGGAGAGGGAGAGGGTGGGATGGGTTGGCAGAGTGGCAATGTAACATGTGTGATATCATAAGCGAAACGAATTGCCAGTCCAGGTTTGATGCAGGATGCAGGATGCTAGGGACTGATGCACGGGGATAATCCAGAGAGAGGGTGTGGGGCGGGAAGGTGGAGGTGGGGGTCGGGATTGGGAGTTCATGTACACTCATGGCTAATTCATGTCAATGTGTAACAAAACGAATACAGTATTGTAAAGCAAAACAAACTAAAAAATAAAAATTAATTAAAAAAAAAAAAAAAAAGAAATGAAAGAGGAAAAAAAACACTAAAGGAAAACCAACTGTATATCAGGGCCCTGTGGACAACATCAAACAATGCACCATACATTAGCTGGAGTCCCAGAAGGAGAAAAGAATAAGGATGAAGCAGCAAAAAATATATATTTGAAGAAATAATGCCTGAAATTTTACAAAATTTGACTTTAAAAACAAAAACAAAAGCCATATTCACTTACAGATTCCAGAAAACCAGCAAACTACAGTGTTTTGGAAGTAGTCACTACCCTTAAGACTTCACATTATACATAAGTTAAGGACGATTATATAAACATACTTGACAGCTCTGTGGAAGAAGTTAAATGATTATAAAAGGGGGTGCAAACAACAAGCCACCGAAATCAACTTAGCTATAATAATAGTTTAATTTTTTCCAGGGCTCTTCAGTTCAGTTCAGTTACTCAGTCATGTCTGACTCTTTGCAACCCCATGAACCACGGCACGTCAGGCTTCCTGTCTATCACCAACTCCCGGAGTTTACCCAAAATCATGTCCTTTGAGTTGGTGATGCCATCCAACCATCTCATCCTCTGTCGTCCAGCATCAGGGTCTTTTCAAATGAGCCAGTTCTTGGCATCAAGTAACCAAATTAGTGAAGTTTCAGCTTCAGCAACACTCCTTCCAATGAATGTTCAGGACTGATTTCCTTTAGGGTGGACTGGTTGGATCTCCTTGCAGTCCCAGGGACTCTCAAGAGTCTTCTCCAACACCACAGTTCAAAGCATCGATTCTTCAGCACTCAGCTTTCTTCACAGTCCAACTCTCACATCCATACATCACCACTGGAAAAACCATAGCCTTGACTAGACAGACCTTTGTTGGCAAAGTAATGTCTCTGCTTTTGAATATGCTATCTAGGTTGGTCATAACTTTCCTTCCAAGGAGTCTTAATTTCATGGCTGCAATAACCATCTGCAGTGATTTTGGAGCCCAAAAAAATGAAGTCTGTCATTGTTTCCACTGTTTTCCCATCTATTTCCCATGAAGTGATGGGACCAGATGCCATGATCTTACTTTTCTGAATGCTGAGCTTTAAGTCAACTTTTCATTCTCCTCTTTCAATTTCATCAAGAGGCTCTTTAGTTCTTCTTCACTTTCTGCCATAAGGGTGGTATCATCTGCATACCTGAGGTTACTGACATTTCTCCCGGCAATCTTGATTCCAGCTTGTGCTTCATCTAGCCTAGCGTTTCCCATGATGTACTCCACGTATAAGTTAAATAAGCAGGGTGACAATATACAGCCTTGACGTACTCCTTTTCCTATTTGGAACTAGTCTGCTTTTCCATGTCCAGTTCTAACTGTTGCTTCCTGACCTGCATACAGGTTTCTTAAGAGGCAGGTCAGGTGGTCTGGTATTCTCATCTCTTTAGGAATTTTCCACAGTTTATTGTGATCCACACAGTCAAAGGCTTTGGCATAGTCAATAAAGCAGAAATAGATGTTTTTCTGGAACTCTCTTGTTTTTTCAATAATCAACAGATGTTGGCAATTTGATCTCTCATTTCTCTGCCTTTTCTAAATCCAGCTTGAAATCTGAAGTTCACGGTTCACATATTGCTGAAGCCTGGAGAATTTTGAGCATTACTTTACTAGCGTGTGAGATGAGTGCAACTGTGTGGTAGTTTGAGCATTCTTTGGCATTGCCTTTCTTTGGGATTGGAATGAAAACTGACCTTTTCCAGTCCAGGGCTCTTATTTGCATTCAAAAGAAAACTGACCATTTTACCATGTCCTTTAAGACCAGCAATAGTAAATAGTTAATCCAATCATTCAACCATGCCAAAGACAGTACTAAGCACAAGAGGCATAGAAAGCAACCAACCTACAAAGTAGTTGCCTTCATGGAACTTCTATTCTAGTGGGACTGATAATAAGTAAGCACACTGATAAAATAAGTTCTGACAAAAGTAACTGTGAAATTACTTTTTGTGGGGAAAAACAAGTGAAACTAGCTATGTAAAGTAACAGGCAGTAACTGAGTTTGAGAATGCTATGGTCTGATCTCGGAAGCTAAGCAGGGTCGGACCTGGTTAGTACTTGGTTGGGAGAATGCCATGGTAGAAAATGGGACAGACATCGTCACTTTGATACAGACACTTCTGAACAGAGAAATGAGAGACAAGAAGCAGTAAGCATGCAAAAAAGTGGAAGACGAGTACTCCAAACAGGAAACAGGAAGTGTAAAGGCAGTGAGGTAGAAGAGCCGAGTATATGTAAGGAATAATAAGATTGTCAGGAGAGGAAATAAAGCAACAAAGGTAGAAAGACGTGAAATTTTGTAAGCCTTGACAAAAAGTTAGGTGTTTTTGCCTTTTTTTTTTTTTTTTAAGGAAAAATGAATTTGTAGCAACTTCTGGAAGCAAAGCTCATCACCTGCTTGTTCGGAACATAAATCTAGAGGAGTTGAGTGATCTGCCCAATGTCACAGAGCTAATGCCTATCAGACTGGAGACAAGGCTTCCCAGCTATTAGTTAGGACTCCCTCAACTAGTCCTGGTAATATTAAAAAGAACAGGAGTCAGCAAACTTTCTGTAAAGAGCCAGAAAATACAGTCCTCAACTTAAGATGGTTCAACAACACTTTTTTGACTTGACGATGATGTAAAAGAGAGACACATTCAGAAGAAACTGCACTTTGAATTTTGATATTTTCCTGGGCTAGCAATATGTGGTATAACCATCTCTCACAACACTGGACAGCGGCAGCGAGCTGCAGCTCATCAGCCAGCCACCAAATCACGAGGATAAACAAATGACACACTCCAACCATTCTGTTTTTCACTTTCAGTATAGTTTCAATAAATTACATGAGACATTTAACACTTTATTATAACATAAGCTTTGTGTAAGATGTTTGTGCCTAATGTAAGACACAATGTAGGCTAATGAACGTGTTTTCAGCACATTTAAGGTAGGCTAGATGTTTTAAGTGGATTTTTAACTTACAACATTTTCAGCTTACAGTGGGTTTACTGGGATATAACCCTTTCCTAAGTTGAGGAAGATCTGAACTCTATTATATCTAGTTTCTCTGGTTCAACATTATATTCATAAGATTTGTCAATATTATTGCCTCCAGTTGCTGATCACTCCTTTCTGTTGCTGTATACCATTTCATTGTGTAAACAGAACACAATTTATTTACCTGTTTTATTGCTGGTAGATGCTATTTGGATAGCTTTCTGTCTGGGGCTGTTAAAGAGTATGCAACAATTAAGAATATTCTAGTACATGTCACTTTTAGTGAACACTGATACACACCACTTTTGGATATATTCCTAAGGAAGGAATTGTTGGGACAGAAGATATGTACATATTTAGCTTTAGTAAATTCTTCCAAACAGTTTCTCAAAGTGGCTAAAACAAATTCACACTCCCACCAGCAATCTATCTTCCGGTTGCTCCACATCCTCATAAACACTCAGCATTTTCAATCTTTTCTCTTTTAGCCTTTCTGGTAGATGTGTAATGTTTACTCTTACCTTAAGCATCAGTTACCTCAAATTCTCTTTGAAAGTAGTCGAGATATGAATAAATAAACAAAATATAACACTGTCTTTGTTCTGAGTTCCTTTGGGACTCATTAACTTGGGTATAAGTCATGTTAACTGTAAACTAAAATTTCAAATCCTGACACTGGGGTTACAGAAGAAACAAGTTGATAACAGCTCTAACTGGCTGACAGTACACAGGAGTTCACTATATTCTCTTTTCAAATATATTTTAAATGCTTCACAATAAAAGTTTTTAGTATTTTTCACCAGCTCATGGCCCCACCTGCATAAATGGAAACTGCATTATCAAACAAATTCTACCCCAACAAAGACTTCTAGTCTCCTAAACCTGTCATCTTCTGCTCTGAGACACCTTCCTGGTGGTTCACAGTTGTAACGGCCATTTGAAGTTTATAACTGGCATAGTGCCAATGAGAATGTCACCCAGGCCATAGGCTTATCTCCCAATTCTGAATATGCAAGATGCCAAAGTACCGCTGGCTTCCCTGCAGTCCCACTGTATATGCAACATGCTATATATCTGAGCACCCATGGAGAGATGCCCTGTACCCTAACCTTCAACACGCTCTGGCCCTAAGCCTCCTACAGAGCAGGGCCACTAATAACCCAGTGCCTCTCAGAGCCGCTCACAGAAACAGATCCTTCACCTTCTGCATTCAGCTCCTCTCACTACAGGGCTCAAATATGAATTCCAGACTGTTCTTCCATACCCATGTTTCCCAAAAGCCCTCCTACCTACCAGTCACACAAATAAAAATCACCACCTGAAAATCATTAATTCTACCCCCAAATTTGCCATCGACTGGTTCATGCTCACAAAAATGCTCAGATGTCTCAAACATATCTGAATTATAATTTAGGATCATAATGGTGTCCTAACTGTAATGGAAAGAACACAGACTGTGTAGTCAGGCACTCTGTCCAGCTATGAGCAAGTTATTCCCTCACTCACACTTATAGGAATAATCTACTTACCTAGGTGTTTTTATTTTGACTAAATAATTAATATAAGTAAATATAGTAAGTGCTCGATAAATGTTCCTTCTTTCCCTCCCTCAGTCCCCTTACCCCCTTCCTGATAAACTACTGGTCAACTTCTCTTCTTAACAAACTCTACAAATAGGATACTCAGAAGGTTATTAGCTTGTCAATCATGAGGAATTAGGCCATCATTAAAACTACCTCAATTATACAGACCTCTGATTAAACTTCTCTTACTGGTCACCAACACTCCATGTGCCCTAAAGTCAGTCTGTCCCCTATGCAGAATCAATCCTTCTGACCAACAACCCATTAACTGCAACAAAGATCACCAGCACTACGAGAACTGCATATTCAGGTGCCCTTCAAAATCAGAGTGCAGACTCTCAGGTTTCCCCAGTTTACTGTCCAAATTATTTCCTCCATGATAATCACCCACAAATCCACTTTATTAGTTTAATAAATGCTTATGTTTAACTTTCTTCCTCCACAGCCATAACTGATCTGTCTTACAAACAGATACACTATTTCCCATTCAAAAAAGGAATTCAAAGCCCATAATCCTCTTTCTTTGCATAGTCACCTCCTCTATGAACAGTCATTCACTTGCCCAATTTTTCTCTCTTCCAAAATACAGAACTGGCTCTACAGGTAGCCAGAGGCTTATTAACACAGAAACTTCATGCTTTTTTTTTTTTGGTCATTCCACTTCCTGTTAAAGTTTTCACAGACCTAAAGACACTTCTTTAGATGGTTTGGAGCATAAGCCTGATAATCACCTAATTAACTGAGAATAATGAGGGAAATTCAGTTGCAATTTCTACCAGCCCACTGATAAGCAAAGTTGACAGGATAAGTTGGTGTTTTCTTTGTTCCCTCACCTCTCTACATGAGACCCACCTAGTACTACATACTATTGCAAACAGGACCAACATTTCAAAGACAGAAGGGGACTATAGCTCATTTAAGGGTATACAAAGAGCTGCACTCTCCAATGCAGAAGCCAGCAGCCATATGTGGCTACTTAAATCTGATTAATTAAAATTAAATGAAAATTTGAGTACCTCAATCAAATTAGCCTCATGGAAAGAGTTCAAGATCCACACTAGGCTAGTGATTGGACAGTACAAATTTAGAACACTTTCAAGAGTTACTGTACTGTCAAACTCAGCACATTTTTTAGCCTTCAGAATCATTGCAAGTTCACTGAGCATTTTCTGTTGTTCGGAAGAAAGTCCACTGCCTATAAGTGCAAGAGGCCCATCCCGACGCTGACCAGTGTTTACTACTGAGCAATGGCTGGCTGATGATGATTCCTTCTTCTCCGGTAGCACAACAGCGATTTCATATTTTTACTGTCTGCATAATCCACTGGCTGCAGACCAAATATGTTGACTGCCTCCCTGGAGGCTCCATAGGCGAGTAACAGCTTGACAATGTCCACATGCCCATTTCACTGTGTCATGAAGAGGTGAATCATTCTGATACCCAGTGGTGTTCACCAACGCCTTGTGCTGGAGCAGCAATTCCACCACCTTCAGGTGCCCGTGATTGCAGGCTTCATGCAATGGTGTCCATCCAGCATGATCTTTAACACTGGGGTCGCTTCCACTTTGTAAGAGGTATTCAACAGAAGGGATGTCGCCCTTAATTGAAGCAATATGGAGCAAAGTCTCTCCTCCATGATTTCTCTCCACAGCTGTAAGGCTAATGGGTCACGGCTTTGTTGCTGAGGGACTACACATCATTCGTCTGTAACTTGGACTGTTCAGTGTAGAAGGCGGCGTACCTGGTGAAAGGCTAATGAATTCATCCAATATAGTAGGGCTTTTCCTCCTTAACGTGTCACCAACTTTAAGTTTGTTTGAAGGTGGTAAAGAACAGCCAGGCAATGGCATGTTTTCTGAGAGCACTGTTTGCTTAACAGTTTCCACCAGTGCTCTGACTACTGCTTCTGCATCTCTTAGAAACAGAACTGAAAATTCTATCGTGATTCCCACACTTCCCATTACAACCTGATGGCAAAGATTTCTTGGATGGAAGATAGTTTGCAGAGACTGTCTTCTCAGGAGTCACTACTCCATTCTTGCTCTCAATTTCTAGAGACTTCAACGATTCTTAAGGCTAAAAAATGTGCTGAGTTTGACAGTACAGTAACTCATATCATTGTTCCTGGACACAGTTCAAAGCACCCTGAAATGTATGCTTGGAATTCTCAGTCGACGCTGGATCCTAAAATTTGAATGGGTGAAAGCATGTCTATAAAGCAAAGAATGTGAACAGGAAGAAAAGTATGAAATTCCTAAGGACCACAGAAAAGCAGGCTCAACAGAGAACAGCTGTTGCCAAAGCTGTTGATGGATGTTACTTCTATTTTGGTGGAACCTTCAAACACCATCCAAAGGACAACCTTATTAAGCTTGTTGCAGCCGGTGGAGGGGGCCAGATCCTCATTAGAAAGCCCAAGCCAGACAGTGACGTGACTCAAACCATCAACACAGTTGCATACCATGCCAAACCTGATTCTGATCAGCACTTCTGCACACAGTATATCATCTATGAGGACTTGTCTAATCACCACCCAGAAAGGGTTCGGCAGGGCAAAAATCTAGATGGCTCCTTCTAGCTGGTTTATAGATTGTGTGATGTTCCTTGAGTTGTTCCCTCTTGACAACTGAACTTGCATAGTGTGATAACTAGTGATTGCACTGTTTTCATTAGTCACATTTTTACAAATAGGTAGACTCATTCATCGGAGAAGGCGATGGCACCCCACTCCAGTACTCTTGCCTGGAGAGTCCCATGGACAGAGGAGCCTAGTGGGCTGCAGTTCATGGGGTCGCGAAGAGTCAGACACGACTGAGCGACTTCACTTTCACTTTTCACTTTCATGCATTGGAGAAGGAAATGGCAATTCACTTCAGTGTTCTTGCCTGGAGAATCCCAGGGACAGGGGAGCCTGGTGGGCTGCCGTCTATGGGGTCACACAGAGTCGGACATGACTGAAATGACTTAGCAACAGCAGTAGCAGCAAGTTCCACTAGACAGCTTTGGTCTAGAGTTTAGAATTTAACTGAATTGGAATTTAACCTAGAATACTAGGCATCTCTACCTCCAAGATACATGCCTGGCAATGAGGACAGGGAGCCAAGCCATTAGTTGTGGTTCCTATGGTTTGAGACAGGTGTTCAAGGAGAGAAAGGAAATGAGTAATTCTGGAACCTGGAAAAGTACTGTGGATTCTCAAAGAGAAAAAGAAAGTAGAGTCAGAGGATCTGATATTACACTGTCATCCAACAGGGACCAGGGTTCAAGGATAAAGAATAAAGATGAAATAAAATATCTCATTTTGAAGACAGAGCTCAGAGTGCCTTGAGTACACAGAGAAACGGGAGAAAGGCTTTCCTTTCTTCGATCCAAACAGATTTTGTCTGTAAGACTCTAGCTGAGACAGCAGAAAAGAAAATCCAGAAGCTCTGAGGACAGGGACACTGCTCCTCCCACAATAGGTCAGACTACTGTGCTGAAGAAATTGTACAAACTGAAGTCTAAGAAAGCAGAAATGATATGAGAACATCATTTCCTGCAATAATTTCTAGGGAGACATTTATACTGTTGAAGAAACACAGTTTTTCCATTTCCTATATTTAAGAGGGAAAAAGAAGTAATCTGGGATAATATAACTTGAGTATCAAATATTGCTGAAAAGAAGAAATCAAGGAAATGGAAGCAGCCATGCATAAAACTTCTAACCAAGATCAAAACTCAGTTGAGGCATGGAGCACACTGAGTGCAGTCACAAGGCCCACACAAAGACTTCATGAACACATGGACTCAACACAGGATTCTCATCTGGGAGAAACAGGATAAGAAATAAAGAGAGACATAAAATGTAAGTAATAAATCTAGGAATAAGAAACTCAAACTAAAAATAGTAAGCAATGATCATTATTTCATGCAGCATTCATCAAAGAATAAATTTCTAAAGGAAGGACTTTTAAAAATGTGATTATCCTACTGAATGCTCTTTTGGAAAAATGCCTAAAGTGACACTGTGTTCTAAGGAACTCCTGTAGACAAGTTCTGTACCAAACGCAAAAATCGTAGTGAGTTGAGTTTTACATCTACAAGCTAGAAATATACTCTTTCATCTCGAGGCTCAGATTTTGACCACAGTTCTACTGAGAAATATCATGATCAGTAAGGCTGTATAGAACAATTTAACCACAGGCTGGCCATCTCCTCCACTTACAGCAACAGGTTGATGATTTCTGTGGGGTCTCAGAGATTACCTATATATTATATTAGTACATTCGATTTGTATATGAATTTTTAACTGCATCTACACTAGAAAGTTCTGCATCTGTTCTCCATTTTGTACTTCATATTTCTATACAATCAACAATAAAATAATTTCAATTGCTTATCTAATTTGAGTAAACCTTTTTCCTATCTCTTTCACAAAGCAAAAAAGAATATTTGCAACAATTGTATCTACTGTGTATTTCTCTGTCCTGTGATTACACTGACATCTGGTGGCACTAGAACAGAATCTAGACAGCAAAGAAAAATAAATTTTTTCCCACTGTTGTGAATTCATCCTACAAATTTTATGACCTCAGATTTTACATTTTTCTAAGATTACCTGTTCCTAGGACAGCAAAGTACTATACTAACTCCACTGATGGCACATGTTAGTTTCAAACTTTCATTTTAATAAAAGTGACTGGCAAAGATGGAAAATTATTTCAAAAATGTCACTGGGTAAGCTGGACTACCCACAGGTATTTATCTCATAATTAAATTTTATAACCAGAACGGGATAATCAACAAAACATTATTGTATAGCACATGGAACTCTGTTCAGTGTTATGTGCCAGCCTAGATGGGGATGGGGGTTTGAAGGAGAATGGAATCATATATACGGAAGGCTGAATCCCTTCACCATTCATAAAACTATCACAACATTGTTAATTGGCTATACTTTTTGCAGTGTTTTTAAAAAAATTAAATTCAAATATAAAAAATAAAGTTGGAGAAGCAAAATAATAAATTTTATAATCAGAACAGTTATAAAGTAAGTCTTTCCCATTAAAGATATATACAGTTTCAAGCACTTTCCCTATATATTCAAATATATTTCTATAATGTGTCTTGGCCATGAATCTTTAGTCTGAGAAGTGAAAGGGAAAGCTGCACAGTCATGTCCGACTTCTTTGTGACCCCATGGACTACAGTCCATGGAATTCTCCAGGCCAGAATACTGGAGTGGGTAGCGTTTCCCTTCTCCAGGGGATCTCCCCAACCCAGGGAATGAACCTAGGTCTCCCGCATTGCAAGCGGATTCTTTACCAGCTGAGCCACCAGGGAAGCCCATTAATCTCTTACTGGGCCTAATTTAAGTTAAATTTTATCATAGGTTACATTTATAGGAAAAAACAGTACACACATGGTTTGGTATAATCTGAGGTTTCCAGCATCCACTGGTGATCTTGGAACAACATATGCTCCACAGATAAGGGAGAACTAAATTGACATAACATTAAAAAACAAACAAAACTAACCCAGGGTTCAAACCCAGGTCTCCCACATTGCAGGCGGATTCTTTACCAGCTGAGCCATAAGAGGAGCCAATCTTTTGTCTAAAAGGTAGTATTTTGTTGCTTAGAAAATTTTTTTCTTAAGTTATAATCGAAAGTTCAATTCTTATAAAGGACCTGGTGTCTCCCAAGTCTTTAACAATCTTAAAAATGTATACTGATGGGGAAAACCATGACCTCGTGGACAAAGTTTATTATGTTAGGAATATATTAATAACAAAGCTTATGAAAAGTACCTAATTCCATGATATGTCTCTATTTCTGATACAGAGAAGTCAAATGGGCAATTAGATAACAGAGACCATATCCAGAAAAGCATATCTTTCAATCACATGGAAGTCTTAGGAGACAAAAAACTAAAATTCTACTATTTTATTATTTCTCCACATGTCTCCCCACCAACAGAGCTGAGAGAAACATTTTAGACATCACATGTTTAAATTTACATATTCATCCAGAATTATAACAGTAAATTCTACAACTCTGTAATTATCCAATTCACACTCCTGAAATTCTCATAGAGCAGTATCCTCCTTACAGGAGCACCCTCTGCATGATCTCCACAGTATGGCTTAGACAAATAAATCACTACACTGAAGAGTCCCTAGCAAAGAAAAAGTATATGGCAAAACATCCTTCATCCCAAGGACTCCTAATTACAGAGAAGCAACAGTTTTATTTCAGCCATGCTAACCAGTGATGTTCATTACACAATTGGCCAGTGGTAATAATAATCATAAATAAAGGAACGATTGCATTAACTATGTAATGATTCCACCTGACAGCCACACATCCATACTGTACAGCAGTGCTACTCAATACTGTTCACAGCCTGTTGATCTACAACTGTTATCAGTCCTCAACAAAATGAGAAATTTTTAACAGAATGTAAATCAATTATGTCCTTAAAACATATTGTTTAGTTCAGCTGACATTTTTCTTGAAAGAAAACTATTTTGATGAAGGAAGTTGTACAAATGTAAATCACTGATTTGCACTATGGCTCAAGACCTTATCAACAGACTGACATTTTTGAGTAGCACTGCTCTACGGTATCTAAAGAGAACAGAGATTGCACTGTATGAGCAGGATGGGGGTGAAGAATGCCTCATTTAAGTCTATTTCTATCATACACTAGAATATTAAACTATGCAAAATACTGACATCAATAATTTTTGTCTTACTTTAAAAATCTGGACTACCAATTTTAATATTGTGAATAAAGTAGTTCCCCTTACTCTTCTGAGAAACCATTAAAGAGCAATTAATCCAAAATCAGCAAACAAAATAAGAAATAAAAACACATTCCGCATTTTTACCAAACTACAAATCCCACTAAAACTTCTGATCAAAAATAGGTAGGGGCTTCCCTGATCGCTCAGAGGTTAAAGCGTCTACCTACAATGCAGGAGACCTGGGTTTGATCCCTGGGTTGGGAAGATTCCCCTGGAGAAGGAAATAGCAACCCACTCCAGTATTCTTGCCTGGAGAATCCCATGGATGGAGGAACCTGGTGGGCTACAGTCCAGGGGGTTGCAAAGAGTCGAACACGACTGAGCAACTTATAATTCAAAGTATTAATTCAATTCAAAACAGAAGTTAATCGAAGGCACTTGTGGGAGGAAGGCGAGAAAGTGTCAACTGCACATCTCACAAGCAGCAGGCAAAGTAAACTCAGAGATGGGACGGAGGCTCCTTCTGAGGGGTAAAACATAAATATCTAACAGAGGGATAAGATTCATGAACTGGAAGGAAGAATACCTATGGACAGAGTTGAAATCTCAAAATCACAAGAGCTGGGTCTAAATAAGGAATAATACAAACATGCTACATTTGCAGGAGTAGTTTGTCTGGGCTAGCACAGAGTGAAGCCGCCTTACAAAACCCCCACAACTGTCTACACCAACTAAACAGTGAAAGATAATGACTAAATGAATTCACTCACTGGAAAAGTTTAGTTCACTTCAGTCACTCAGTCATGTCCGACTCTCTGGGACCCCATGGACTTCAACACACCTGGCTTTCCTGCCCATCATCAACTACCACAGTTTACCCAAAATCATGTCCATTGAGTCAGTGAAGCCATCTAATCATCTCATCCTCTGTCGTCCCCTTCTCCACTTTCCTTCAATCTTTCCCAGCATCAGGGTCCTTTCAAATGGGTCAGCTCTTCACATCAGGTGGCCAAAGTACTGGAGTTTCAGTTTCAACGTCAGTCCTTCCAATGAACACCCAAGACTGATCTCCTTTAGGACAGACTAGTTGGATCTCCTTACAGTCCAAGGGACTCTCAAGAGTCTTCTCCAACATCATCGTTCAAAAGCATCAATTCTTCACTGCTCAGGTTTCTTTACAGTCCAACTCTCACATCCAAACATGACTACTGGAAAAACCATAGCCTTGACTAGACCTTTGTTGCCAAAGTAATGTCTCTGCTTTCTAATATGCTGTCTAGGTTGGTCATAACTTTTCTTCCAAGGAGGAAGCATCTTTTAATTTCATGGCCGCAGTCACCATCTGCAGTGACTTTGGAACCCAAAAAAATAAAGTCTGTCATTGTTTCCACTGTTTTCCCACCTATTTGTCATGAAGTGATGGGACCAGATGCCATTATCTTAGTTTTCTGAATGTTGAGTTTTAAGCCAACTTTTCACTCTCCTCCTTCACTTTCATCAACAGGCTCTTTAGTTCTTCTTTGTGGGTGGTGTCATCTGCATATCTGAGGTTAATAATATTTCTCCCAGGATTCTTGATTCCAGCTTGTGCTTCACCCAGTCCAGCGTTTCTCATGATGTACTCAGCATGTAAGTTAAATAAACAGGATGACAATATACAGCCTTGACATACTCCTTTCCCAATTTGGAACAAGTCTGTTGTTCCATGTCCATTCTAACTGTTGCTTCCTGACCTGCATACAGGTTTCTCAAGAGGCAGGTCAGGTGATCTGGTATTCTCATCTCTTTAAGAATTTTCCACAGTTTGTCGTGATCCACATGGTCAAAGGCATTCGCACAGCCAATAAAGCAGATATAGATATTTTTCTGAAACTCTCTAGCTTTTTCCATGATCCCCTGGATGTTGGCAATATGATCTCTGGTTCTTCTGCCTTTTCTAAAATGACCATGATGCTTTTGGGAAAGCCTTGAGGGCAGTAGGAGAAGGGGACAAACGAGGATGAGAAGGATGGATGGTATCACTGACTCAATGGACATGAGTCTGAGCAAAGTCTGGGAGACAGTGAAGGAAAGAAAAGCCTGGTGTGCTACAGTCCATGGGATCACAAAGAATCAAACATGACTGAGGAACTGAACAACACATGAATTCACACCCAAAAACCATACTGCTGCTGCTGCTAAGTGGCATCAGTCGTATCTGACTCCATGCGATCCCACAGACGGCAGCCTACCAGGCTCCCCCGTCCCTGGGATTCTCCAGGCAAGAACATTGAAGTCGGTTGCCATTTCCTTCTCCAATGCATGAAAGTGAAAAGTGAAAGTGAAGTCGCTCAGTTGTGTCTGATTTTTACTGACCCCATGGACTGCAGCCTACCAGGCTCCTCCGTCCATGGGATTTTCCAGGCAAGAGTACCGAAGTGGGTCGCCAGCGCCTTCTCTGAAAACCATGAGTCAAAAGGAAAATTAGCCAGTGTGGAATGTGGCTCAAACTCCATCCTATTGAAAATCTCCTGAAACAAAGGTGAAACCTGAGCAAAATCTCACATTTCTGATACGTTATCAAAAACGAACAAGCAGACATCTATTAAAGACACCAAAAAGGGGGAAGAAAGTTATGGGGAAAACTACTGGTAGACCAAAACAACAACAAAAACACAAAACTCTTATTATAAAAATACTGCCAGAAAATGAATGAAAACTGTGGCTAAACCTTTTGCTGTAAATTTTAAGAGGAAAAAATGAAGCTGGTGTAAAAAGGCACAACTGGAGATCAGTAGAGAAATAACTCCAGAAAGAAAGAAGAGATAGAGCCAAAGCAAAAACAACACCGAGCTGGTGAATGAGACTGGTGATGGAAGCAAGATCCAATGCTGTAAAGAGCAATATTGCATAGGAACCTACAATGCTATGTCCATGAATCAAAGCAAGTTGGAAATGGTCAAACAGGAGATGGCAAGAGTGAACGTTGACAGTTTAGGAATCAGGGAACTAAACTGGACTGGAATGGGTGAATTTAACTCAGATGACCATTATGACCATTACTACTGAGGGCAAGAATCCCGTAGAAGACACGTAGTAGCCATCATAGTCAACAAAAGAGTCCAAATGCAGTACTTGGATGCAATCTCAAAAACAACAGAATAACCTTTGTTCGTTTCCAAGGCAAACCATTCAGTCTCACAGTGATCCAAGTCTATGCCCCAACCAGTAATGCTGAAGAAGCTGAAGTTGAATGGTTCTATGAAGACCTACAAGACCTTCTAGAACTAACACCCAAAAAAGATGTCCTTTTCATTATAGGGGATTGGAATGCAAAAGTAGGAAGTCAAGAAACACCTGGAGTAACAGGCAAATTTGGCCTTGGAGTACAGAATGAAGCAGGGTAAAGGTTAATAGAGTTTTACAGCTGGTCATAGCAAACACTCTCTTCCAACAACACAAGAGAAGACTCTACACATGGACTACCAGATGGTCAACACCGAAATCAGACTGATTATATTTTTTGCAGCCAAAGATGGAAAAGCTCTATACAGTCAGCAAAAACGAGACCAGAAGCTGACTATGGCTCAGAACATGAACTCCTTACTACCAAATTCAGACTTAAATTGAAGAAAGTAGGGAAAACCACTAGACCATTCAGGTATGACCCAAATCAAATTCCTTACAATGATACAGCAGAAGTGAGAAATAGACTTAAGGGACTAGATCTGATAAATAGAGTGCCTGATGAACTACAGGTGGAGGTTCATGACATAGACAGGAGACAGGAATCAAGACCATCCCTAAGAAAAGGAAATCCAAAGAAAGCAAAATGGCTGTCGGAGAAGGCCTTACAAATAGCTGTGAAAATAAGAGAAGTGAAAAGCAAAGGAGATAATGAAAGATATAAGCATCTGAATGCAGAGTTCCAAAGAATAGCAAGGAGAGATAAGAAAGCGTTCCTCAGTGATCAGTGCAAAGAAATAGAGGAAAATAACAGAATGGGAAAGACTAGAGATCACTTCAAGAAAATCAGAGATACCAAGGGGACATTTCATGCAAAGATGGGCTCAATAAGGAGAGAAATAGCAATGGACTTAACAGAAGCAGAAGATGGTGGCAAGAATACACAGAACTGTACAAAAAAGATCTTCACAACCCAGATAATCATGATGGTATGATCACTCACCTAGAGCCAGACATCCTGGAATGTGAAGTCAAGTGGGCCTTAGGAAGCATCACTACGAACAAAGCTAGTGGAGGTGATAGAATTCAGGTTGAGCCACTTCAAATCCTAAAAGATGATGCTGTGAAAGTGCTGCACTCAATATGCAAGCAAATCTGGAAAACTCAGCAGTGGCCACAGGACTGGAAAAGGTTGGTTTTCATTCCAATCCCAAAGAAAGGCAATGCCAAAGAATGCTCAAACTACTGCACAATTGCACTCATCTCACACACTAGTAAAGTAATGCTCAAAGTTCTCCAAGCCAGGCTTCAATAATATGTGAACTGTGAATTTCCAGACGTTCAAGCTGGTTTTAGAAAAGCCAGAGGAACCAGAGATCAAATTGCCAACATCCGCTGGATCATGGAAAAAGTAAGAGAGTTCCAGAAAAACATCTATTTCTGCTTTATTGACTATGCCAAAGCCCTTGACTGTGTGGATCACAATAAACTGTGGAAAATTCTGAAAGAGATGGGAATACCAAACCACCTGACCTGCCTCTTGAGAAATCTGTATGCAGGTCAGCAAGCAACAGTTAGAACTGGACATGGAACAACAGACTGGTTCCAAATAGAAAAGGAGTACATCAAGGCTGTATATTGCCACCTTGCTTATTTAACTGCAGAGTACATCATGAGAAATGCTGGGCTAGATGAAGCACAAGCTGGAATCAAGACTGCCAGGAGAAATATCAATAACTCAGATATGCAGACGACACCACCCTTATGGCAGAAAGTAAAGAAGAACTAAACAGCCTCTTGATGAAAGTGAAGGAGAGTGAAAAAGTTGGCTGAAAACTCAACATTCAGAAAACTAAGATCATGGCATTTGGTCCCATCACTTCATGGCAAATAGATGAAGATGGAAACAGTGGCTGCCTTTATTTTTTTGGGTTCCAAAATCACTGCAGATGGTGACTGTAGCCATGAAATAAAAAGACGCTTACTCCTTGGAAGGAAAGCTATGACCAACCTAGACAGCATATTAAAAGGCAGAAATATTACTTTCCCAACAAAGATCATCTAGTCAAACCTATTGTTTTTCCAATAGTCATGTGTGGTTGTGAGAGCTGAACCATAAAGAAAGCTGAGAGCCAAAGAATTGATGCTTTTGAACTGGTGTTGGAGAAGACTCTTGAGAGTCTCTTGGACTGCAAGGAGATAAAACCAGTCCATCCAAAAGGAAATCAGTCCTGAATATTCACTGCAAGGACTGATGCTGAAGCTGAAATCCAATATTTTGGCCTCTTGATGCGAAGAGCTGACTCATTTGAAAAGACCCTGATGCTGGGAAAGATTGAAGACGGATGGAAAAGGGGACAACAGAAGATGATATTTTGGTGCCATCACCGACTCAAAGGACATGAGTTTGAGTAAACTCTGGGAGTTGGTGATGGACAGGGAGGCCTGGCGTCCTGCAGTCCATGAGGTCACAGAGAGTCAGACGTGACTGAGTGACCGAACTGAAATGAACTGAGACATTAAGTGCTCAGGTAAAAGATAACTAGATAATAGCTGATGTAATATAAACCTGGACAATTTAGAAAAGACCTGGGAAAAATTAAGTTATCATAGAAATGCAATTGAAACTGTAAAAATACTAGAGAAAACAGACATTTCTGAAAAGGAACAAAGCAGGAAAAGTGAAAACAAACAAAACAGGTTTAGAGTAAATGATAGATATGAAAAGGACAAACAAACAAATAACTGGAGCCCAAGAAGACCATCATAATAACAGAATAAATATTTAAAGATACAATTACAGAAAGACTTACTAAAATAAATATTGAAACAGCATTCCATGTCTCAGAAAACTCTGAAAGAAACAAAATACTGCCACTGAAAAGAGAAGAAAATCAGAGGCCTCCAACTTCAACTCTAGAACATAATAAATATCCACTACAAAGTTTCTCAAAAAAAATGTGTCCCAAATTTACCTAATTAAACTGCTATACAAATATAAAATCATTTAATTCTCTGGTGGTCCAGCAGTTAGGACTCTACACTTCACTGCTGAGGGCCCATTTCAATCACTGGTCGGGGAACTAAGATCCCACAAGTGGAGCCACACAGCCAAAAATAATTTAAAAATAAATAAAATCATTATTCAATTATGAATATGAAAGAATTAGAGGAACATTATCTTCATGGGTCCTTTTAGTTGACTCGTTTAAAGAAAAGAATTTAGTTAACCAAGCAAGACTGGAAAAATCATGGCAAAATAACTGCTGATAAACTTCTAAGCTATTTGATCATAGAACTATAAGAAAAAAATAAAATGAAAGTATTAAGATGCCAGTATGCTTACCTTATGGAACAAAAAGATATAGTCTTAAAACATAAAAGAGTATGATATTTTACATCAAGAAAGTAAACAGAACAAGAACTTAACATTTTTAAAATGTAACCTTTTAGTGAACAGCCGTACTTCAAACCTGAGAAAACTCAAACTTCTCTTTTCAAGAACATGCCCTCAAATAAAAATGCTAAGGTTACAATCCTTGAGGAAGATGATTAATCATTCTATTTAAAGATCTAAAAATAACTCCAAAGTTTAATTAATATTAAATATATGAATGCTAAACTTCAAAATTTATAGCACCTCAAAAAATAACTCTAGAATGATCACTGATCCATGAAAACACAAGTGAAAAATGAAATCTAGGTTGGTTTGTTTAACTCTGGAATATACCAACACAATCAAAGGATAGGCCACATGAGCTTAAGTATGACATATTTTATATATTTAATATTGAAACAGGCACCTCTTCCCAGGAGGCTCAGTGATAAAGAATCCTCTTGCCAATGCAGGAGACACAGAAGAGGCAGGTTCAATCCCTGGATCAAGAAGAAACTCTGGAGGAGAAAATGGTGACCCATTCCAGTAATCTTTCCTGGGGAATTCCATGGACACAGGCGCCTGGCGGGCTACAGTCCATGGGGTTGTAACAGCTGCATGACTGAGCAAACATATAAACTGAAACAGGCAGCCTCACATAACACTGTTTATAAAACACTTTACTAATAAATATGCTGAAGGTTATGTTTAACGTTGAAGGTTACACAGACTAAGCAGACTCTGAAGAACAAAAAGTGAAAAATGGTCCATCAAAAGCCAAAACGGTATGCTGTGCAGTTATCACAGAAAACTGTCCTATGAAGTCATAGCAGGTTGGATTTTAGCTTCCAATTTATCAGTGTTGTTTTAAATTTAGCAAAATAAAGATATATATATATATATAAATATATAAACCTATTTCCTTCAAAATCAGCTATATTTTCACTTAGAATCTTCTATATTTATAAATAAAGGTATTCTTATTTCCAAAGCAGTTTGGAATACTTACTGTGAATACATTTATGAAGCAAGGGAAAAGAAGCTGGGAAAGAAGGCAAGAAAAGAAATAAAGGGCAGACTCCTTGTTAAATATAAACTTTAAGTTGCATGTAGCAAATGATGTTCTATTAGAATAATTTTCATGTGGAAAGACACAGAGATGTTTGGTAAATTTCCCCTTTCTTGTGGGGTTTTCTCAATTTAAGTCTTACTGCCATCAAACTGAAAATCTGCCTTCCAAACTCAATTTTATAAAAATCTTGGTGAGTTCTGTACAGGAAGATATTCCCATTACAAACAGTGGGTAATAAATTTTCTAACTCTCTGCGTTCAGCCTTCAGTTCAATCACAGTGACACACCATTGATGCTGATGACTTTTTCAGCTACTTGCAGTTTTCATAATTCTGTATTAAATTACTATCCATTGATCCTCAAGTTTAAGTTCACTTTGAGCCACAGGATAGGTTCGATGACATGCAAGGGGAATATAGCTTCCCTTGGGGGAAGAGGCAACATACTCCAAAGTTTCAGCAATGAACTTGGGAAGATAACTCTACAGATGGGGAAAGAAGCTATACTAAATGGGCAGTTCCTCTTTCTCACTTTAAGTCCAGGTGATCCAACCACTCTTCCTCATCTAGAAATTATCATCCATAGTTTGGTTCAAACCTTGAAGTGTTCTGGATTTTCTATTAACTAAAAAAAAAAAAAGACTCTTCCATTATAGAGTGAAACACAGATCACAAGGGAGAAAGATACAGGCAAGCAAAGCAGATTACTGAAATTTGTCTTATTATTTACAGTGCAGAGCAGACACTAGAGCCCAGATCACCTAACTTAAGAAACACCTAATGCAACAAAAGGAGTTGCATTACCAAGGGATTAATCTACCTAAGGAGACAAAAGACCTGTACGCAGAAAACTACAAGATACTGATGAAAGAAATTCCAGATGACACAAACAGATGGAGAGAGGTACCATATTCTTGGATCAGAAGAATCAATACTGTGAAAATTACTACACTACCCAAAGTAATCTACAGATTCAATGAAATCCCTGTCAAACTATCAATAGTATTTTTCATAGAAATACAACAAAAATTTTCACAATTTGTATGGAAACACAAAAGACCCTGAATAGCCAAAGCAATCTTGAGAAAGAAGAATGAAGCTGGAGAAATCAACCTTCCTGACTTTAGACTCTACTACAAAGCTACAGTCATTAAGACAGTATGGTACCAGCACAAAAACAGAAATACAAACCAATGGAAAAAGACAGAAATCCCAGAGATAAACCCACGCACCTATGAGCACCTTCTTTTTGACAAGGAGGCAAGATTATACAATGCAAAGAAGCCTCTTTAATAAATGGTGCTAGGAAAACTGGACAGCTACATGTAAAAAAAATAAAACAAGGACACTTTTTAACATCAAATACAAAGATAAACTCAAAATGGATTAAAGATTTAAATGTAAGGCCAAAAACTATAAAGCACTTAGAGGAAAATATATGCAGTACACTCTTTGACATACTAACAGCAAGATCCTCTTTAAAGGACCCACCTCCTAGAGTAACTGAAATAAAAACAAAAGTACACAAATGGGACTTCATTAAACTTTAAAGCTTTGGCACAGCAAAGGAAACAATAAACAAGATTAAAAGACAATCCTCAGAACAGGAGAAAACAATTGCAAACAAAACAACTGCTGAAGCATTATCTCCAAAATATACAAGCAGTTCATACAGCTCAATACCAGAAAAACAACCCAATCTGTGAGAGTTAAAATAATAACAGTACATATTTCATAGAATCACAGTGTAAAATAAAGGCAATTCATCTAAAACACCAGACACAGGGCTCAGTACACTTTTCTGATAAATAAGTATTATTGTTACTATTAATACAGTACTCTACACATGATATCTTCCCCTGTCATCCCAGGGTGACTTTTGTTTCCCTCTTGTAATACTCTGAACCCTTTATCTCTGACAGGCCTTAATTCATTCTGTTCACCTTTCTATGTTAGATTTTTTGAAGATAACAACGGATATAAAGATTGCATACAGCACAGCCTCAATGAAAGCTTAAGCTTTCTATGCAGTTGTATAGAATATTCAAGGTGGATCAAACGTGAATGTGGGAAAAAAGAAAAAAGAAACTTTATATAAAAGTAATCTCCCCCTCAGGAAATGCAAATCATATTACAGCGAGGCTTCCATGAAACATCTTCATAACAGTATATATCACATATTGAAATCACTTTTATAAACTAATATCATCAGTAATAGATCATTTTCTTCCTGATAAAATGCACTATCGTTTCACTTCTATGGTATTCCTGGAGAATACATTACCTGCACTTTATCAATAAAAAACATGAGAGAAACCCAAACTGAAAGACATTTCACAAAACAAATTGCCTGAACTCTTCAAAAAAATGTTAAAATCATAAAAGATAAGGACTGAAAAACTGTTATAGGAGGCTAAAGAGACATAACATCTAAATATAAAAAATAATCCTGGACTGACCCTGAACCAATAAAAAAAATATTTATTTGCTGAAAAGGAGAGTAGTGGAACAACTGGCAAAACTGAGAAATCTGCAAATTACATACAATCTGTAGATTAAATAAAGTACTGCATCAGTGTTAACTTCCTGATCTTGATTATTTTATGGCAGATATACAAAAGAATTTCACTGCCTCTAGGAAGTTCACACAAAAGTAGGTAAAGAAGCTTTCTGTGTATAATTTAATTTAAAAATGCTTCCAATAAACGACATATGGGTATACAGTGAGAAAAAATGATACAGTGGACAAAGACAAAAGGACAAACTTTTGGTGAAAGTATATAAGAATCTTTGTAATGTTATTTCCATAAATCTGAAATTATTTCAAAATAAAACACACTTTTATCTAATAACAGAATAGAAGAAAAAAGGAAAATGACAAATAGTCACAAGAAAAGATGTTCAATGTCATTAGCAATCAGGAAAAATACAAATTAAAATCACAATGAGACACCACTAATTCCTATTAAAATGACTAAAAAGTAAAAAAAGCAAAAGAAAATGCTGTCGGTTCCAAATGACATGGTAAGGATATAGGGCAACTGAAACTCAAATGTTACTGGAGAGAATGCAAAATGGTAGAGTCACTTTGTAAGAAATTTCCAAACTTTTCCAAAGTTAAATATATACTTGGACTTCCCTGGTGGCTCAGACAGTAAACCATCTGCCTACAGTGTGGGAGACCTGCGTTCAATCCCTGGGTCGGGAAAATCTCCTGCAGAAGGAAACTGCAGTCCACTCCAGTATTCTTGCCTAAAAATCTCATGGACGGAGGAGCCTGGTGAGCTACACTCCATGGGTCGCAAAGAGTCAGACACAACTGAGTGACTTCACTTCACTTCCAAACTTTTCCAAAGTTAAATATATACTTACCACATGACCTAAAAATCCTAAATATTAATTTAAGAGAAATGAAACCTTATATTTAAAACAAAACCTACATGCAAAAGTTTGTAGCAATTTATTCATAATCACTGAACACTGAACATCACAATTCAAATGTCCATCAATTGGTAAATGGATACACTGTGGTGTACTCATACAATGGAACACTACTTAGCAATAAACGAAAGAATTACTGATATATGCAACAATATGTATGAATCTCAAAAGCAGTATGCTAAGTCAAAGAAGTCAGTCTCAAAAGTCCCATGTTGTATTATTTCATATATATTTATGTGCTTAGTCACTCATTCATGTTTCACTCTTTGTGACCCTATGGACTATAGTCCACCAGGCTAGAGTGGGTTGCCATGACCTCCTCCAAGGGATCTTCCCAACCATGGGATTGAACCCAGGTCTCCCACATTGCAGGCGGATTCTTTACCATCTGAGTCACCAGGGAAGCCCATATATTTATGACATTCTGTTAAAAAGCAAACTACAGGGGAGTTCCCTGGTAGTCTGTGATTAGGACTCTGGGCTTCCACTGCCATGGCCCAGGTTCAGTCCTTGGTCAAGGAACTTAAGATTCCCCCAAGCCATACAGCAGGGCCAAAAAAAGAGCAAAATACAGGGATGAAATCAGAAAACAGATCAGTGGTTGTAGGCGTGAAGTTAGGAGGGAACGTTGATAAAAATACGAAACATGATGAAATTCTGGAAGGTGATGAACTCTTCTGTGTCTTGATTATCACTGTCATTACACATTTTTATACATACATCAAAACTCATACAACTGTTCACTAAAAAGAATGAATTCTACTGTACACAAATTTTAAGAATATATATTTTTAAATTCACAAGGAAAAAATTATTTTCATAGACATTTTATTTGCAGCATAATAAAGACTAGGTAGGTACTATTACTCTCATTTTGTTAGTGAGGAAACTGAATCATACAGTAAATAAGTGAACTTACAAATAACATGTGGCAGAACCAAACTATAGTCCAAATACTTTGATTCTATACAAATAATTTATTCTCTTAATTTTCTCACGTTCCACTAAACTTTATGGACCACAGTGTGCTTGAAGACAAATATGATGAAAGATGAGGAGGGAAGAATAAGAGACAGGTACTGGAAGTATGCCCTTTAGAATTTGGCCTCTGTTCTTAATGAATTAAAAAATAGACCATAAAGGAATAAGTCTGAATAGTGATCCATATAGGCAACAGATTAACTGGCATTAAAGATTTAGCCCATTAATTTCTTCCATAAAACTTTAATTTTTTAATGCTAAGAAAACACAGAAGCAAACATAAAACATTCACAGGTAACCTTGTAACTACTGCTACAATTTAAACTCTACCTGGTCTTCAGAGCAACACTGAGAACAATGATGGTGACTACAATTTACAAAAGATTTTACAACTTTAAACAGACATTTAAAGATATCCTCCCCCGCAAAAAAGATTATTCTCAGATGCTATCACTCAAGGGTAGAAAATGAAGAAGAATCTTTAAAAACACCTTTCTGGTTTCAAAATCAAAGAAATGGCAATATAATATTTGCCGTAAATACAACATCTTGAGGGAAAACCTGGCTTAGTTTCTTAAGCAAAATATAAAATTAAAAAAATAAAGATTGTTATCTGTACCACAAATAACATACTTCACCTAAAAAGAGTGGTGTGGTTTCCTCTAAAGTAGTTGCATTCGGATCCGCCCCAGCTTCTAAAAGAATCTGTATGATCTTCCAATGTCCCTGACTTGCAGCAAGATGTAATGCACAGAAGCCCTCAAATGTCTTTGTCTTGATGTAGTTTTCAGATGAATCTATGAAAGAATAAACTATCAATTAGAAGATATCACTTCTATTTCTTGGGATTAAAAAGCAAAGATTCTAAGAATAATTTAATAAGATATTAAAAGATAAGTATAAATGGGAGGTCTTATAGTTAAAACTCTAGAAAACCAAGAAAAAGTTCTATACGGGTCACAGTGTAAACAGCTCTCCAGTAGTCTTAACACAGATTCTGCCCACATACTCATTTTCTCATCTATTTTTTGGTAATTGGGGGAAAGAGAGTGGCAGGAATTAAAAGGAAACATAAGAGCAAGATTAGAGATTTACTGAAATATTAACAAACTTGATTTTTTGAATTTCCTAATTTCCATGAGGAAAATGGTCTCATCTGTAGCATTATTTCCTTGCATTCAACTAATAAGATGAAATCAGTTTAAAATACACCTTTTCTAAGCTAAAACTACATTCTAATCATTAATGAAGACCGCATTTCTAAATAATAAAATGCCCTCCAAAGAAACTGAATTGTAACAAACAATTTATAAGGAACTTATAAATTAACTGACTAAGTTTTCTGGGGCTTGTTAAGAAAATCTCTAAGTTTTGGTAGCATTCAAGTTATGGAAATAATGTCCACATTAAATTTTCTGAAACTCCACAACAAAAGGTAATATTAAGTGACTCTCTTACTTGGCTTCCAAAACAATCAGATTCTAAACCCACAACAGAGGGATGGGCTGTAAGGTGACTGAGGAAGGGATTTCTGAGAGTACTGATAAAACCAAAAAGTAGACAAATTTTAAAAGCTTTAAGTAATATCTTTATTGAAATATCAGAATTAAAACTAATGCTCCTGACTAAAATAATCATCAGTTTTAAGTAATTCTTATAATCATAACTCACTATTGAAACTGGGGGGTCTAAGCTATCACATAAATAAAAATAAATCAGCCTCCAACTTTATAAGATACACAATAAATGGCAAGATGATAGAGTGGTTATATTTTAAAAGTTCCTATCACAAAGAAAGTGTTCCCCAGATTAGTCAGAAACAGACATTTATCCAGCTATCCACAGAACCATCACATTAAGGGACTTCCTGGTGAGCCAGTGGCTAAAATTCCACAGTCCCAATGCAGGGGGCCTGGTTTCAATCCCTAGTCAGGGACCTAGGCCCGTATGCTCTAAGAATTTGCATGCCACAACTAAAACCTGGTACAGCCAAATAAACAAATTAAAAAAAAAAAAAAGACTATAATCTTTTCTATATATGTTGAAATTTTCTATAGAACATTTATACATAGATATAGATTCAATACAGATACATAAATAGCTCCCAAAAAGAAAATTTCAACATGACAGAGATGCTGATTCTTCCCAAAATAATAATAAATTTATAACAATTCTAAGCAAAATGTCAACAGAACTGAATGTTACTTGATTGACTGGTTTTATACTAGTAAAGTGACTCATGTTGATAGGGGTTGGGGAGAGTAGATAAGAATAACAAAGAATTTAGGAAAATAAAACAAGAAAAATATTGAGGGGAGACTAGACTTTAAAAATTAAACCATGTGTTAAACTTAGAATAATAAAATAATGTGGTCCATCTGAACATAAATCTTTTTTTCCCCCTTAAACTTAATTGTATTACTTGTGACTAACAAAAACAATCTACAAAACATGAGGGAATCCACCCATGAGTACTTTTTAAATTAATGCAGATATTGACATAGCTGTAGAGCTTGATAAAGAACTAAGAGTTCAAAGCAACACATTAACTTGGTTTTGAATCTTATAATTTTTCACTGTTACCTTTAAATTGCAAAATAGTGTAATAAGCAATTTTCATTAACTTAACACTTTTAAACAAATACCCAAGCAGTTTCCCAGTCATCTGTATTCATGCTCTGCTCACAGAACCTCCAGTGGTGGTGATGCCTTTGTGACAACAGGCTGAGATTGTAATAAAGAGTCCCCATCCTAAACTCTGTTAATGCAGGAGATACTCTAACAGTTTCTGTGTGATCTTCAGTTAGGAAGACCCAGCTTGAGGTCTGTGAGATCAATGAAGACTTCCGAGGGCAGGGAACCCATGAGCTGACATCTCAGTGATGAGCAGGTGCTGGGAAAGGGGAGGCAGTGAAGAATACTCCTTGTGTGAAAGGAGAACAGAGAGCAGGAGGACCTGAAGGGGGCCGGTCAGGACACTGGGGAGTGATGATGACCCTCTCCTTGACAGAACTTTAGCCAGTCTCCCCTGAGCCTTCTTGAATAGGCCTAGACCTTGTCCCAGGCCCCACACTCCCCAGTCGCATCTTTGGCCTCCCTAGCCCAGTTCCAGAAAGAATCCTGCTGAGTCAGTTTAGCAAGAATCCCCCTACCCTAATACTCCCTCTTACTGGTTTTCCATTCATGAATCTCCTCACTCTGTTCCTTGATTATAAATTCTATCATTATGTTCAAAGTTTAGCCAGCTCTCTTCCTCTGTCATGATAGTCTTGATAGTGATTGCAATAACCCTGAATACACATTCTTATTCACTAAGCTAAATTGCCTTATTTAGCTAAGGATTTCTAATATCTGTTATCATACCCAGTATAAAAGCATAATATTTTCTTAATATTAACTAATATAAAGCACTATGAGTTAGATCATTTATTGCCACATAAAAGCACTTGTTCATAATGTTATAATTAATTACGAAAGTTTAAGTAACCTTTAGTCAGCAAATGGTTTAATATAGAATGGCATGATTAACTGTCAATACCAATTACACCAAACTTCCAATAAAAGAAAGAAGAAAAGCAAATTTGTGATTTGTGCTACAATTTTATACAGAAAGCTAAAGTGAAATATATTTTATATATATATAATATATATTATATATAAATACATTTTTATATACATGCATATTAAACTTCTAAGTAATTCATACTACACTTGAGTGTTCTCCAACTTGAATGAGAAGGCCATGTATGACTGACTTCTAGGCTAGATTCTGGATCCAAAATAATGGTAAGCCAAAGCCTTTCTCACCATTTAAGACTCTTCTGTTATTTTTTCTAGGCCTGAGCACTTTCATACTTTAGTGTACTAACAGAATGCTTTAGGAATCTCTGACAGTTCACTAATATTAGATGAAGTTCAAAAAGGCAGAAATTATATAATAAAAGACAATATAATGCAAGTGCTGAGCCACAAAGGACAAGAGAATTTGAATCATATCAAACAAGGGTATAGCAAGTATAAAGAACGACAGAAATGTCAAACTTGCTTGGGGAACTTTTAAGATTAACCTACAATACCAGGTTAACTGGTACAGATATGAAGATGCCACTATCATCAGTAGCAGAAGAAACCTCACTTCACTCTTCAAGACTAGAAACGTTCATAAGTCACCATCACTTTAAAAATACCTCCTTATATGAAACTGTGTGCTAGCTAGACTTTTACAATGTAGTCAGTTACGTTGTATGTTGACCAGTCTACACTGGTCTTTTTTTTTTTTTAATTTGAATCACTCAGAAAAGTTCTATTTTAATCTTTCTTTAAAAGGCAGAGGACCTGAATAAAGTACAAACTCTAAGGGATGAGCCAGGGGAACTCAGAAAACATTTCTGAAAGTGACTAATAGGTTATATTGACCTTTTGCTTCATTTTAGTTGGATTTTTCTTGTTAGTGAATCAGAACCATACGAACAACCAAACTCAAAGACTAAGATCAAAAATGTCACCACCTGCTAGAACAAGTCATATACATGCTTCCTACCCTCTGAAGATCCTATTTCTTCTCTCCATCAGTTAGTCAGTCAGTTCAGTCACTCAGTCATGTCCAACTCTTTGCAACCCCATGGACTGCAGCAGACCAGGCCTCCCTGTCCATCATCAACTCCCAGAGTTTAACTAAAACTCATGTCCATTGAGTCGGTGATGCCATCCAACCATCTCATCCTCTGTCGTCCCCTTCTCCACCCGCCATCAATCTTTCCTAGCATCAGGGTCTTTTCAAATGAGTTAGCTCTTTGCATCAGGTGGCCAAAATACTGGAGTTTCAGCTTCAGTATCAGTCCTTCCAATGAATATTCAGGACTGATTTCCTTTCAGATGGACTGGTTGGATCTCCTTGCAGTTCAAGGGACTCTCAAGAGTCTTCTCCAACACCATAGTTCAAAAGCATCAATTCTTTGGCTCTCAGCTTTCTTTATGGTTCAGCTCTCACATCCATACATGACTACTGAAAAACAACAGGTTTGACTAGACGGACCTTTGTTGGCAAAGTAATATTTCTGCTTTTTAATATGCTGTCTAGGTTGGTCATAACATTTCTTCCAAGGAGCAAATGTCTTAATTTCATGGCTGCAGTCACCATCTGCCCCTGAAAAAAATAAAGTCTGTCACTGTTTCCACTGTTGGCCCATATTTGCCATTAACTGATTGGACCAGAGGCCATGATCTTCATTTTCTGTATGGTGAGTTTTAAGCCAAGTTTTACACTCTCCTCTTTCAGTTTCATCAGGAGGCTCTTTAGTTCTTCTTCGCTTTCTGCCATAAGGGTGGTGTCATCTGTATATCTGATGTTATTGATATTTCTCCTGGCAAATTTGATTCCAGCTTGTGCTTCATCCAGCCCAGTTTTTCTCATGATGTACCCTGCATATAAGTTAAATAAGCACAGTAACAATATACAGCCTTGACGTACTCCTTTCCCAATCTGGACCCAGTTTGTTGTTTCATGTCAAGTTCTAATTGTTGCTTCTTGACCAGCATATGGATTTCTCAGGAGGCAGGTCAGGTGGTCTGGTATTCCCATCTCTTTCAGAATTTTCCACAGTTTGTTGTGGTCCACACAGTCAAAGGCTTTGGCATAGTCAATAAAGCAGAAATAGATGTTTTCCTGGAACTCTCTTGCTTTTGATGATCCAGCGGATGTTGGCAATCTGATCTCTGGTTCCTCTGTCTTTTCTAAATCCAGCTTGAACATCTGGAAGTTCACAGTTCACGTACTGCTGAAATTCTTCTTTTCATCAGTTCAGTTCAGTTGCTCAGTCATGTCCGACTCTTTGCGACCCTGTGAACTGCAGCATGCCAGGTCTCCCTGTCTATCACCAACTCCCAGAGTTTACCCAAACTAATGCCCATGGAGTCGGTGATGCCACCTAACCATCTCATCCTCTGTTATCCCCTTCTCCTCCTGCCTTCAATCTTACCCAATATCTGGGTCTTTTCAAATGAGTCCACCCTAAACCTTGTGTATATACTCAAATAAATTAGATTTATCCAAAATTTATTTTATAATAGTGAACTCTAATAAAAATAGCAAGAAATTTTTATTTTACCTTTATATCAACTATGTTAACTATGGGTGGCCATCTTATCCTCTAAAAACATCAAGTCTAAAAACAAACAGTCGTTAACAATGAAGATGGTATTTTTAATTTCTAAAGAAAAACACAAATGATTTACATAGCCAGTTCAAACATATTAAGTCAAAAGCATGCCTAATTTTATTCAATAGCTAAAAGGAAATAAAATTATAACATAAAACTGATGTAGGGGTACTTCCCTGTGCTCCAATAGTTAAGACTCCTTGTTCCCAATGCAGAGGGTGTGGGTTCAATCCCTGATCTGGGAACTAAGATCCCACTAAGATTCCCTAAGATCTGGGAACTAAGTGGCCAAAAACAAAAAAAAAACAAACTGACGTAGAAAGAGATAACAGTGTATCTAGAAAGAGCTTTGTAACCAGAAACAAATATTCAAATTCATGCCTTTGTCACCAGAGATAGTTTGGGAATTCAAGCTATAGAATTAACTTCAAACAAATTCTGAACACACGCATTTTAAAATTTGAGTCATAAATCTTATTTTTTTTAGTATCTTTAAACATTCAACTTTAACAGACTCTAGAACATGTGATTTAAAAAGCAGCCATGACAAACTTCCTGCATCATGATTATTAGAGACTTTGGCCTTACTGTCACTCATCCCTTAAAACAAAACAAACAAAAAGCCAAGCCAAAAACACTGTAAGGATTATTTTCTTTCTAATCCATGAGGAAATCAGTAATTTTGATGAGCTATAGCCCTAAAAGACTACCTTCTGAATAGCTATGCCTGGTGATGGTAAGTACAAAGAGAAGAAAAATCTGAGTTTCCATGATTAATGAAATGTAAACAGTGCACCAAATGTCATAACATGGAGTGTTATATTCAATCTCAGTTTCAATTAGCTGAATGTTAAAAGTGTTTATTTTCCTTAAACACTGGAAGCATGCTATAGTGGAAAACATGAGTCAAAGAAAAGGATTCAAGTCAAATTTCCTAGTTCATTATACAAATATTGACAAGTCAATTTCTCTAAGCTTTGCTTGATCTTTTCAACAATAAAATGGGTATAACAATGCCTCAATAGCAGCTTTGTACTTATTAGACAAATAATGTAAATCAAGCATCTAGTACAATGATTGCCACAAAGCAGAGCTCAGTCACCATTAGTTCTCTTTCCATGCCCTGTTCCCTAAGTGTCAAACTCTGTTTATTCTCATTTACTGAGCTCTTCACTCAGCAGAGTGCTGGCAAATGTGTAATTAGCTCAGAAAGTGAAGTCGCTCAGTCGTGTCCAACTCTTTGCGACCCCATGGACGGCAGCCTACCAAGCTCCGCAGTCCATGGGATTTTCCAGGCAAGAATACTGGAGTGGGCTGCCATTTCCTTCTCCAGGGGATCTTCCCAACCCAGGGATTGAACCTGGGTCTTCTGCATTGCAGACAGATGCTTTACCATCTGAGCCACTAGGGAAGCCCATAATTAGCTCAGAGGGAGAGGGGAAAAAAGTTTATGCAATTGGTTGGTAGCACTGGCTGAGTTCTGGGGTAAAAACACTTCCACATAGCTGACCTCAACCTATGAGCATGAAGTCAATCAAATACAGAGTTGGAAAAAGGTTTACATGATTATTCTCTGTCCCATTATTCTGTTTTGTTTTTTCCACAACACTTTCGCCTTTTGAAATTATCTTGTTTAACTGTTTCGGTATTTACTGTTTCACTCTCACAGGATTAAAAACATCATAAAAGGAGAGATCTTCTCCGTCCCACTCTCTTCCGTACCTTCATTAAATAAAAAAGCAACCTAATTGCAGAGAGTCCCAAAATTAAGGAAACCATAAAGTATTTCTAAAAAAGACTAATATACTCACACCCTCAATTTCAGCAGCACTGCTCTTTTTCTTTGCAGAAAGAATAAAAAATAAACATAACCAGTAACTACCAAATGCTTAAATTAAAACAGCAGATACTTTTGCACATAACCTAGCTTAGCAAGAAAAATCAGCCAGGTACAAGCATTTCCATATAAAGGACAACATTTATAGATGTCTAGCTGGAACACCATACTTACATAATTCAAGGTGGGCAATCTAACCATTCTTAATAACACAGAGGCAGTCACTGTATGACTACAGAAAGGCAAACAAGTATTACTGTTAGTAAGTCATGTATTACCACTTTTTTTATTAATCCAGCTTGCAAGTCCAGCCTTTCATACCATGAATTAACTTTACCTGCACGAATTAACATCCGTAAACATTCTACAGAGTTGTGATAAGCTGCTTCGTGAACTGGCATCCATCCCCTGTTATCAGCAACATCAATGCTACGCCCCTTTTTGAGCAGTTTTCTTAATACTTTAACATTGCCTTCTCTGGCAGCAAGTCCAACCGTGGAGCATGTATCAGCATATGCCTCTGTAAAATCCATTCTTTTGACCAATCTACAAAACAAGGTAGAAAGAAAACACTATCATCAATAAATACTGTACTCCTAGATATTAAAAGAGCACAGCTGATCTGTGGCATCTATTATATAATTGCTGAGGAAGAGCCTGAGGTAGAGACAGCAACCTGTCATGCCATCACCTCTGCTAGACTAAACCAGGAAGTCTCTCTGTTTGGGGTAGGATTTTGTAGAATGCTCATATTAAAAGTATCAGGGGAGTTTAAAGTGTTCTATCACTCCTTGTCTGAGCAACTTCTTCAGGCAGCCTTCTTCTCCCACTCAGACTCCAACAAAATACACTCATTGGAATGCTGTTGACGAGAGAGCGTAAGGCCCTCAGTTAACCCCAAATGTATACTCTATTGTGTAGAGATGGCCATTTAACTACCAGCAACATTCAGCCTCAAGAATTAATTTCATAGCCGTTTACAGGAAAAAGCTAAACCCAAAAAAGCCACAAAGGAGTGAAAGACTTTTTTTAAAGAACAAAAATAAACAGTATTTCTAGTTTTTCTGCACCTGCAAGTTCTTTCCAGAAGGAGCGTAACTCCAGGTTCTCTTTCCTTGATCAAACAGCCCCACTGACTGAATATGCTAAAATGAACAAAGAGCCTCATTAACAGATGGGTTCAGCTTTTCTACACTAGCCCAGAAAGTTTTTCACAGAATTACTGCCCTCTTCCTCACAATCTCCCTTCAAAGTTTATCTCAAGTTCCCCTGGAGTCAGTGTCCTGTATAGCTCAGAATGTGACTATTACAAAGACAATTTCTTGTTAGTTAAGCTATGAGGCAGATTGGGCTAAGACCCAGGATTTCAGGGCAATGGTTATCTCCCAAGGGGTAGCCCTTTCTCAGTAATACTTCAGTTTCATCCTTCCTTCAGTTTTTCTAAAGATCTTAGGAGGTAGTTCAGGAAACGCTAACAACATGTCTACTCCAGTATGGGTAAAAAGGTTTCTAGAGCCATATTCCAAATAATTTACTCAGAAAGGTGGGTTTGAGGAAAGAGGTTAAAAGTAAGCACACACAGTATTTCTTGTAGTGCTAGAAAAATTTAAATGTATCTATGGTCATATTTTGGAGAAGGCAATGGCAACCCACTCCAGTACTCTTGCCTGGGAAATCCCATGGACGGAGGAGCCTGGTAGGCTATAGTCCATGGAGTCGTGAAGAGTCAGACACTGAGTGACTTCACTTTCACTTTTCACTTTCATGCACTGGAGAAGGAAATGGCAACCCACTCCAGTGTTCTTGCCTGGAGAATCCCAGGGACGGGGGAGCCTGGTGGGCTACCGTCTATGGGGTCGCACAGAGTCAGACACGACTGACTTGACTTAGCAGTAGCAGCATAGTCATATCTGGGGCTTCCAAGGTGGCATGGCACAGAGGTAAAGAAATCGCCTGCAAATGCAGGATTCACATGCAGGAGACTCAGCTCAATCCCTAGGTTGGGAATATTCTTTTAAGCAGGTAATGGCAACTCACTCTAGTATTATTGCCTGGAAAATGCCAAGGACAGAGGATCCTGGCAGGCTACAGTCAATGGGGTCGCGAAAAGTCAGATGCGACTGGCACACACACAATGGTCATATTTAAATATTAAAACTGTATCTGTAGGAACTGATTCTATGGAGAGCTAATGTTAGCTATGATTTAATCTGATTGAATCAACCGGTCCATTACTAAGAAGTGAAGATATTTACTACTACAGAACATTTAATCATTCAGTTAATAATTATTTACTGAACACCAATTAAATCATCAGCAATAAGGAGAATATAAGATCACAAAGACAAATATTCTATCTCAAGTTATGTACCATCTCACAGAAACAATAAATATATGTGATTCAAAATAGAAAGCAGAAAGTGCCGTAAGAGAAGTATCAATAAAGAGTCATGAGTAGTCAAAGCAGGGGAAAACTACTTCAAGCTGTGCCTAAAAGATAAGGGAGGCTGTGACACTGAGATAACATGCAAAAGAGCATTTCTAGACAGAAGGAAAAAAACATAACCAAAATTATGGAAATGAACAAGCAAGGGTGAGTAAGGTCCAGTGAGTAATGGAAGCAATCAATTCACTTTGGAAGGATTAAGTACACAGTAGAAAACTGAGATTACAAAGGTAGCCAAATTATGAAGAATCTTGAATGCTAAACTGTACATTTCTGAACCAAACTACTTGTAGCGAGGGCCATAACATCCAAGTTTCACAAAAAAGAACAAATCACACATTTTAGGACAATTTATAAACATATTCATCTAAGAGAAGAAAACTTTTTTCTACATAGGAAAATCACAAAACACACACACATACAAGAATACTATCCCAAAGACATTAAAAACAGCATTCAAGTAAAAACAGGTAAGCATCCCTTCTGGCTTTTCTCAGTTAAAAATACTGTTAATAGATCCAGATTAATATGCAATAATCTGAAAAAATTAACAGAACTGGATATCTTTGCACTTAAGAGAAAGAGAATCCAAAAGAAATGTACTATAATAGCAGGATCATTCTCTTCAAACCTTAATACAACAAGTTAACATGAATAAACTGTTTTATCTTACTTAGGGACTTCCCTGCTGGTCAGTAGTAAAATCCCAAGTTCCCAATGCAGGGTGCCAGAGTTCAATCCTTACTCAGGAAACTAGATCCTACATGCTGTGACTAATATTTTGCATGTCTCAACAAAACTGAAGAGCCCATGTGTGCAACCAAGACCCAGCAAGGCAAATAAACAAAGATCTCTTTTAATAAAACCTATGTTCTAGACTAAAAGAGAATACAAAGAAAATACATATAATGTACTAACAAATATGTATGATAAATATACCTCAGCTGGACCTGAACTGGTAAAATATCAGCTACAAAAATAAATTTTGAGGCAATTAAGGAAATCTGAACACAGAATAAATATTTGATGATGTAATTATTGTTTATTTTCTTAGATGTTGATATTGGCACTCTGGTTATTAGGAGAATGTCCTTATTCTTATAATTATTTAGCAGTTAAGTCACAGCACAAGCAGCTTCAAACAAAGCGTCTGTCTGCAATGCAGGAGACCGGGGTTCGAGCCCTGGTTTGGGAGGATCCCCTGGAGAAGGAAATGGCAGCCCACTCCAGTATTCTTGCCTAGAAAATTCCACGGACAGCGGAGCCAGGTAGGCTATCGTCCTTGGGGTCGCAAAGAGTCGGACACGACTGAGCGACTTCACTTTCACTTTCGCTTTCTAAAGAGAAATAAAAGATAAAGCAACTGTGGCAAAATGTTAATTATTGGATCCATGTAGGGGACATGAATGGTCACTATACTCTATATTTCTAACTTTTCTGTATGTTTGAAATTTTTCAGAAAAATTGGGAGGGGGAAACTAACCATTCCCGGCAATGTGAAACCACAACTTGAAGAAAGTTAAGACCTGGTTACTCTTAAACTAAGTTTTTCTTTGTGACATTTTTCTGCTGACTTCTTAAGAGTATAAATAATACTCTTTGAACCTGGATGTTCTAGTATTCTTTTACACAGTTGAAGACTATAAAACATAAATCTTCAAGAAAGAACAAGCATTTCTTTAGGCTTCTGTTCTCACATACATAAACATGGCCTTGATGGCCAAGTGAGCTTCCTGAACAGTAATTCCGAACAGCAGCTCTAACCTACAGATCAAAACGTTTTTTAGGATACTTGACCTGTTGGATAAAGTCATGAAATCTGTTAAATTCTTCAACAGAAAAACGTGCACAGATCCCAAATCCTGTATAAAATTTCAGGAGTTCCCACATATGGCTTCCAAAACCTATGCGCAAGCTAAACACATTTACCTACGTTTTTCTGAGTGAGTTTCTGAGTATACTAAAGATGACTAAGATCGTTTCACAGAGAAAATTTTAATATATAAGCAGCTTTTGTTGAAATAATGATAGCTCTTCCATAGGCACAAAACTTCTGTAGTAAACTTTGTTTTTGAAAGGTAAAAAAGACTTTTTTAATGTAAATAAAGTCAAATATAGATTACAATCCCTGCTTGCATTCCCCTAGCTCTTGTTAAATGGGCAGAAATCCAGTTTTCAAAGCATAAGAAATGTCTTTCGACGTGTCACACAAGGTGCCCATAAACAGTCCGTCTCCGTGTATCTAGACCACGCCATCCAAGATTCCCACCCTCTCTTCTCCCATTTGAAAAAAGTAAACACAACCAACCTTAAAGACACACTAAAAGGATTGTGGGTACTGTAGTCTTCTGACCACAAGCACCTCAGGAAAGGCAGGGTGATAAACAGAGGCTGCTGAAAAATCCATTGCTTAGCAGAGAGGAAATCAATGCTTCCAAATACCCTAAGCAGGCAGACAAAATAATAACGTTGACTGAGACAGAATAGGAAACCGTTCCGCGAACTGCAAGTCCCAGTGTGCTTTGCGCCCCCAAGAAGGGAGTGCGGGCTTTGCGCCTACGCAGCCGGTTTCTTGCGTCCGGAAAGTCGTAGACTCTTGCTGGCAGCAGCTCCAAGACAGCAGCTCAGAGACCACGAAGAGGGGACGGCCGCTGCCGCCGCCGCCGCCGCCGCCACCGCCAGCCACCACGGAGGAAAAGCAAGGGAAGGATGTGGGTTTTTGGTTATGGATCTCTCATCTGGAGGTGGACTTCCCCTATCAGGACAAGCTGGTTGGCTATATCTCAGGCTACAGCAGGCGCTTCTGGCAGGGCAGCACCGACCACCGCGGAGTTCCTGGCAAGGTGAGGTGCAACCGGTCCCCCACACTTACTGTCCCCGGAGCACTGTTCCTCAACTCCTTGTCCAGCTCTGCGGGACTCACACCCAACCGTCGAAGGTCAGTAGGTTAGGGATACTGCTGCTACCTCTGTGCACCTTCCTCGGCCACCTGCCCCGACTCTGGGATCCTAAACCAAGGGCAGTCCTTTTGAAGCCGCTGGAGATGCTGGTGGCAGTTACTTCTTGAGGAGGCAAGAAACGTGTGCACAAGCTCCCACAAGGCGACGACGTGCTGAGAGGGGATCCCATTTCTTGGCAACCACTCTCCCTCCCCACCCCTGGCACAAAAAGGTGGGAAGATAAACCTTCCTGCTACCACGGAGTTGAAATACTAAAATCAACTAGTAAATTCAGCTTTTTAGCAATTAAGTTTGTTGGCATTTCTGCATTCTGCCAGATTTTCACTGGTCTGAGTTTAAACGTGCATGTTATTTCTGGGATTTCTTTATATCTTTCCAAAGGTTTTATTTTATAATACCTGTGGTCACAGAAAAACTAGTTTCCAAAATTATCTCTAGTTATAAAGTAACTTATGTTGATCACCTTGGTTGTCAGGTACTTCAGAAGTTGAGTCCGGCTTTGTTACCTAAGTAGCACAGTACCAATAGTATATCGAACATTATTTTAATGTATTTTTCTTCAGTGGTTCTCCTCTAAATTGTAAATGTGAAATTAAGTTCTCTGATCCATTCTTCAGTCAGTTATGCAGGGACATTTATCTTAATACACTGTAAATACAGAGAATAACAGCTCACTGCTTATGCAAATCAGCCTCATTTTTGACTGCAAGACAAGTAATCCATAAGGAAAACTAAATTTTGAGTAATAATTTGGATAAGTTGAACACTTATTATAGCTAACTTTTAGAAGAGTAGAAAATGTTTATTGCTTATATGTTGTCTGAAATACTGAAAATTATATGAGTTTACCACTTTCTTTAAAAAAAATTTAATACTGGCTCAAAAGCAGGAAATCTAAAATGCTAGAATGCAGATGTAGAAAGAGATTGAGGTTAATTCCAAAAAAATACCTGTAGTCTTGCATCATGAAAAAGGGAAGAGAAGAAGGCTGTAGTTTGCACCTGCTCATAAATGAGACACAAGATTGAAATCACTGTTTAAAAAAGCCACTCTACCTCAACTAGAGTTGGTAAATTAAGAATCTGGCTTTAAGGTAGACAATGACTTGAAAAAAGAGGAGTAATTTACCACAAATGCACATTTACAGGCCAAAAGAGATTTCATGGCCAAACTATCTCCAAGAATATTGTAAAATAACATTTAAGACTTTAAACAACTAAGTTAAATAAATTGCCTTTTGAGTTGTCAGATATGAGCACTTAAAACTGCCATTCTGCAAAGGAATGCCTTACTAGGGTTCGGTTTAAAAAACCAAGTATTAAATACTTATGAACATGGTTAGAATAGCATATTTCAGTACTCTGCTGTTGCTGCTAAGTCGCTTCAGTCGTGTCCGACTCTGTGCGATCCCACAGACGGCCCCCCACCAGGCTCCTCTGTCCCTCGGATTCTCCAGGCAAGAACACTGGAGTGGGTTGCCATTTCCTTCATCAGTACTCTACTCTCAACCAAAGTTTGTTACACAGCACACTGAGTTATGTACACTGTCAAAACAAACTGATGATAAGAAATCGCCAAGTCAATACAACAATTCACGAGTCTTTAATAAAATATTAAAGAAAGTAGCTATAAAAGTCAATATCTCTTTTTACTTAAATATACTAAAATATAAGGTAGGAAAGTTGGGGGCGGGGGCGCTGCAATGGCTAACAGTTTGATACCAATTTTTATTTAAAGAATCCATCCTATCATTGAAGGAAAACCTAAAGCATTAAACATTTTCTAAGTATACTGTTCTGCTAAAAAAAAAAAAAAAACTGGAAAGAAATTATTTTACTTCACATTTTCTATTATAATGGAGCACAAGCCTTATATAAATATTAACTGTCTGACAAACACAGATACAAAAGGCTACAGAAATACCTAGCAAATTAGAACAATAATGTAGATTCTACATAGCACTATGTTTTTTACAGCAACATATGCTCCTAGTGAGCTAGTCATCAGTACATACGAAATGTGATGTTACTAAACAAATGTTGGACTCATTTCTACATACTGTAATGTAACATTTGTAGGAAAAATGCCAAACCTACTTCCTTTCCTGGTTATGCTCTTTTTAGCTTCATTAAACTTTAATATCTTCCTAAGTTTAATTAAGCATCTCATGTATTTCTAACAAAACTAGCAATTTATCAAATTAAGGATTTATTTTAAATGTGAAAAAATGTTCACATCAGAAAGAATATATTTCAATTTCAAAAAGAGAAGACATTTTAATACAAGAGATGATTGTGAATATTTACATTTCTAGATGGTGATCAGAAAGGATTTATTTTAAATTTACATTTCTAGATGGTGATCAGAAGGATTTATTTTAAATGTGAAAAAGTGTTCACATCAGAAAGAATATATTTCAATTTCAAAAAGAAAAAAACATTTTAACACAAGAGATGGTTGTGAATATTTACATTTCTAGATGGTGATCAGAAACATTACTCATTACCCAATGAAAAGACCCAACATGGCTCATATTTTACATCCTCCAATCCTATTCACCTTTCAGGACCCCTTCAGTTTCAATGCCCTCTCCAAAAAATTTAAGTACACTTACAAATTTACATTGTTTCCCCAATAATAATAGGAACAAATAGCTTAAGTTTTATAAAATATTTCTGGGTAAATATATCAGTAATGTCAACAGTGCATGTGTATTTCATCCATAAGCAGTCAAAGGGACCTATCTATTTTCCCTTAATGATTCCCTACATATGCTCTTTGTTTTCTGTTTCAATTGTCACCGCCTACATGAAGGACTTTACTACCTCTTCCCCTTTCAACAATTACCATGAGCGTTCACACATAAGTGGAAAACACCTATACAAACAACAATACCTAATAAGTGCTATAAGGGAAAAGGTGCAATGAGAGTTTAAAAGGAGCTGCTGCAAAGCTGCCTGAAAAGACAGCCAAGCCTTTATGAAAAGAGTGGCAGGAGGATATCCAAGGGATTCTAAAGAAGGGCATTCCACTCTGCTGTGCAGTGCTGTGCTGTGCCTAGTCACCCAGTCACATCCGACTCTGCGACCTAATGGACTATAGCCCTCCAGGCTCCTCTGTCCATGGGGAGTCTCCAGGCAAGAATACTAGAGTGGGTTGCCATGCCCTCCTCCAGGGCATCTTCCCAACCCAGGGATTGAACCCAGGTCTCCGTATTGCGGATGGACTCTTTTAACGTCTGAGCCACCAGGGAAGCCCATTCCACTCTGGGCACTGGTATATTCAAAGATATGAATGTTTGTAAAGGTCCCATCACTTCATGGCAAATACATGGGAAAACAATGGAAACAGTGACAGACTTTATTTTCTTAGGCTCCAAAATCACTGCAGATGGTGACTGCAGCCATGAAATTAAAAGTCACTTGTTCCTTGGAAGAAAAGCTATGACCAAGCTAGACAGCACATTAAAAAGCAGAGACATTATTTTGCCAATAAAGGTCCATCCAGTCAAAGCTATGGTTTTTCCAATAGTCATGTATGGATTTGAGAGTTGGACTATAAAGAAAGCTGAGTGCCGAAGAATTGATGCTTTTGAATTGTGGTGTTAGAGAAGACTCTTGAGAGTCCCTTGGACTGCAAGGAGATCAGCCAGTCAATCCTAAAGGAAATCAGTCCTGAATATTCATTGGAAGGACTGATGCTGAAGCTGAAACTCCAATACTTTGGTCACCTGATGTGAAGAACTGACTCATTTGAAAACACCCTGATGATGGGAAAGATTGAAGGCGGGAGGAGAAGAGGTCAACAGAGGATGAGATGGTTGGATGGCAACACCGACTCGATGGACATGAGTTTAAGCAAGCTCTGAGAGTGGTAATGGACAGGGAGGCTTGGTGTGCTGCAGTCCATGGGTTGCAAAGAGTTAGACACGACTGAGCGACTGAACTGAAAAATTATAAATAATTTGTTACAGCTTGAGAGGGAAAGTGGTAAGAAGTGAGGTTTGTAGTTAACTCATGCAAAGGAATTTTTATTTTATCCTGTAGAATATTATAACCCTGAAAAATTTAAAGCACAGGAAGACTCAAAACCCAATTTTTGCAAAAAAAGTCAAACTAGAGCCATGTGAAACAAACTGGAGGCAGAGAGCGAAAGCCCTGAGGAAACTAAAGGATGATGAGAAAACAAATTTAGAAAATAATCAGAAGATAAAGCTACCAAGAATTAGTGACTAGGCTGGTTAAAGGGGAAGCAAGGAAAAGTGGAGAGCAGAGCTTGTCCCACAGACCACTAACATTTCTTGCTCACAGTCTACCTCCTTCCCACTTAAGTGTGTATACTATATACTTTACCGCCATGAACATCCTTGTATTGATGGACCCTGTTGCTGGGAAAGGCTGAAGGAGAAGGGAACAACAGAGGACAAGATAGTTGGATGGCATCACTGACTCAGTGGACATGAGTTTCAGCAAGCTCCGGGAGATGGTGAAGGACAGGGAAGCCTGGCATGCAGCAGTCTATGGGGTCACAAAGAGTCAGACACAGCTGAGTGACTGAACAGCAAGTATATTTTAACACACCGATCTTCCCAAAGCATCTGCTTTTATCATGCCAGTCACCTACTAACTTGAGTGCTACAGTAGTGCCTCATTTCCTGTTTCTCCCAAATTTCAGTGGCTTGTTTTTTCCATTGTCCCCCAATTTCAACTCCAATCTTTAGTTTTCAAATTTGACTCTACCCTATTTCTCCAGTTATCTTTCTGAATCATCTTCCATACATGGAGAAGCCTCTGCTAAAGTTACACACTTTGGCCTGGTTTAATTCTGCTTCTAGACCCTTACTCAGAATTGTGTCTTTCTTTCTGACCACCCAAGACTCAGAATTATTACTTCCTTAATAAACAGCATACATCACAGCCCTTGAGTATTCTCTATTTCATATGTTAATAAGTTCATATTCCAGACTTACAATATAAGCTTTTAAAAATCAGAATCAGTTTTATCATCTCTACAACAAAGAATAGGTATTCAATAAATAGTTCCAAATTCACTTTGAAGTGGAAGGTAATATGGCAATTCCTACATGACCCCCATCAATATATGTATCCTCACTGTAGCATTATCTTAAATAGAAAAAAAGCTAAATATAAATGTCCAACAGTACAAAGATGTTTAAATTATAGCTCACTGATGGTAGAGTATCATGCACCTATTAAAAAGTATCAGAAGACTAACAGGAAAACTAAATTAAAAAACATAATCCAAAATTCCATGTGTTCCATGATTACGAATTATCTATACAAATGGACAAAAACAAGGATAGCACAGATATCTGAATGATGTAGGTTTACTATGTGCCACACAGCAGGCATACAAGTAGGTCAAGTTGTGGCTTACAGCTTTCTCACTAATGTCAATAAATACACAATCTTTGATACGAGGTAGGACTAGTATTAAAAAAAAAAAAAAAAAGGCAAATTCTCAGACTGTTCCAGACTTACAGAATCAGAAACTACCTCCAAGTCATTTTTATCTACACCTGAGAGCCACTTCTCTATAGGAAAGCACCCTGGAATGTCATGTTTTGTTCCTCAGTGGAACACTATAGCAATCTTTATTCCCTGAAGAGAAAAAAAGTGATCAGACTATTTATCAGCGTTGCTTCTTCCTTTTGCTTTTGATTTCAGTCACAGGTGTGTTTTTTAATATATCCATTCTAGGTGAATATAATATACCTATTATACACAAATGTAAGAGAATTTTTTTAAAAGGTCAAGATAGTTTGGATAAGATAGAGTCTTTTAATTCACTTTAAAATTTATCATAAAAAATAAGTACTTTTTAAAAAGTGCTCAGTATAAACAAATGAAGTTAAAATATTCCATGTCAACAGTAAGTTGCTAATGCTCAGTTAAGAATTTTAATTCAGGAAAAAAAATTTTTTTTTTTTTTTTTTACTTTTCTTAAAACAGCCTGGAAGAGTTGTGACTCTTGTTGAAGACCCTGCGGTATGGTATAATAATTCTTTTTTGTATAGTCTTTAATTGTATAAAGTGTTAAAATGTTTCATAGTTTTAATAATCAGTGAAATCTTATTAGCAGTCATCACAGATAATTTGAACTACACTGAGCCTAAAAATTCCTCTATTAGTTGTATTTCTTCTTATGTGCTGGGAAAAGTTGGGATGCAGAATTCAAGGTAGACAACGAAAAGCCAATGGCGTGTAGTCTCATTTTTCCCTTCTTGATGAGTTTGTTGACTGGGAATTCTGTGGTCTCCTTTGACATTAATTGGAGAAGGAAATAGCAACTCACTCCAGTATTCTTGCCTGGAGAATCCCATGGACTGAGGAGCCTGCTGGGTTACAGTCCACAGGATCGGAAAGAGTAGGACACGACTGAGGGACTTCACTTTGACATTAATGGAGCCAACCCTCAGACAGCCAGATGAACACAAAGAATTAAATGAAAGCCTTAAAGCTTTCCTCACATTTGCTAGGCATCTAATATTTCAGCAAAAATCTCAGTCATGAATTATCACTTTCTTTACTGCCTAATCTTATTGATAGCACAACAGTTTTTTTAAAAAGTATGGAGTACTAGAAAACTTATTTATTTGATAGTTCTGTTTCTTAAATATTTTCAATCATTTTATTGAGATCCAAATTTTACATTGTGAAGTTAAATATTTAACTTTAGAAAGGACTTTGATATATAAAAATCAAAGCAGCAAAAATAATAAAAATCAAGCAGCTAGCAACAGCAGATGAATAATGGTGAAATTATGAAATGCTTTCATAACTTACATTAGGAAAAACATCCATAAAAAATGGCTCCAAACTGGTAACTAAAACTCCTAATTAGAAGTAATAAAAGGTACTTTGTTCCTATAGAATGTTAATTTATTCAAGATACTTAGCAACCTGAAGTTTAATAATAAAAGTTGTCAAGAAACTAAAAACTCTGTATTACAACCTATAAATCTTGCTTGTATCACAAATATTTTATTGATACTACAAAAAATCTTTGCAGCTAAAGTACACTGCTTTTACTGACACTGTTCATAGGCTCCCTAGACAAAGAGTTTGCCATTTACTATTCTGGATGGATTAATTTACTAAGGATATTTGAAAGTTTACTCAGTGAAGAAATGAACAAATAAATGAACCTACTGCCTTCATAGTTGATTACTTTATTACAGAGCTTTTAAAATACAGAACTGTTTTTGCAAACAAGGGAACAACTAATATATTATAAGGACTTCCCTCGTGGCTCAACAGTAAAGAATCCACCTATCAGTGCAGATGTTGGTTTGATCCCTGGGTCAGGAAGATTCACTGGAGAAGGAAATGGCAACCCACTCCAGCGGGTTTCAGCATACTATCAGTGAAATGCTTATGGATTAAAGATTTAGAACTATATTTTTAATGACTAAATGAAGATCTGATATTTTTCATTTTAGTCCCATTAGTTAAAAGACATAATTTTAAAAATTTAAACAAAGATAAATATCCTGGTATACAAGGAAATTAATTATTCAGATTGAAGAACTTAAAATGCTTATTTCCTTTATTAGTATATACCTCTTCATTGCACATTAAGGGAAGCAAAACTGCACTGATTTCTAAGAATATACAAGATACTTTCTTAGCTCATAATCTATCTTCACCTATTTTAGCCTTGTAAATACTAAATAATACTTTCTTTTCATTTTTCAACAGGGTTGTGTATGGGGTGTTGCTTACAGACTGCCAGTAGGAAAGGAAGAAGAAGTAAAAGCATACCTTGATTTCAGAGAGAAAGGAGGCTACAGGACCACAAATGTCATTTTTCATCCAAAAGATTCCACAACAGAACCATTCAGTGTGGTGCTATATATTGGAACATGTGATAATCCTAATTATCTTGGTCCTGCACCTCTGGAAGACATCGCTGAACAAATTTTTAATGCAGCTGGTCAAGTGGGAAAAACATAGAATATCTTTTTGAACTTGCAAATTCTGTGAGAAGCCTTGTGCCAGAAGATGCAGATGAGCATCTCTTCTCTTTAGAAAAATTAGTAAAGGAGCGTTTAGAAGGAAACCAGAACTTCAACTGCATGAAAAGACCTAACTGATTTTTCCAAACAAGCAGAACTTTTAATCTTCAGAGAATGGCTTCACTGCACAATGAAAATATGATCTGTAAACGTGTTTACTTGAAAATCTTAGTTGTATTTAATGTTGTAGTCAAGATAGTATCTAAATTCACAGTTTAATTGCAATTGGCCTGAAACTCATACACACTCAAAATATTGGGATATAGTTAAAGAAAAAATTCATTTCAATAATATAATGAATGATTCTCCAGCTATATGATATTGAATACTTGCTCATGAGAAGTTCTTTAGAAAAATACAATGAAGGACTCAGTTCAGATCTTGTTTTTATCTAAATAAATACAATTCTGTTGTTTCATATTGCAATACTATTTTAAAGTTGTAGAGAATTAGACCAAAAGTCCAGTAATTATAATAAGGCTATGCCTTTAATATATTCCCATATGTTGACTCTGTAATCATGGTTTAAAATAAATAAGTTTGAAATAACATATAATTAGATATATATGGTAATATAGACAAGATTTTGACCTCGATCGTGAACTTCTTTGTTTAGATTTTAAATGAAACTCCAATTTAAGCCAAAAAGTTAGCATTCTAATATAAAAATTTCCTTGGAATTATAATGTACTATATCTCTCCTTTTTTGAATAAATGTATTTTACTACACGGTAAAAATCCTTTCAGCTAGAAAAGCACAAATTATACAAATTACATCTAACAATTTATCATTCAATTTGTATTACTCTTATACAGATTTTTTCTATTTCCTTATTGGAAATGTCCCTCCAATCTAACTTTATTCTGCTATTCTCCACTCACTCCGTGTAGTCTCAGGTCTCCAATGATTTTCTGATTCCACCCAAAGATCTGAGTCTTGATCTTCTTTACAACTCTGATGCATCAGACACTAATGATATCACTCGATCAGTGTGTGTATCTGATAAACAGTAGTCAAAGATGTAAACAGAAATACAAGGAAGTGTAGAAAAGTGTTGCAAAGCAAAAAAGCTCAACACTTCTGCAGCATTTCTATTTACATCTTTCAGTACTGTTTATCAGATATGCAAACTGATAAGAGTCCTAGGCTTTGATTACCATCTTTAGTAAACTTCCGATCACTAGTCTACTTCCTCAAACTCTTTACAACTCACACGTCTATGTAAGGTACTTCCAGCTGAGCTATACAAACATCTCAAATTTAGTGTATGAAAAACAATTCATCTCCTTTCCCAAACAGAAATTTGTTCCACATTACTTCCGTGCACACAGTACACATTAAATGTTGAACAATGGATAGAAAACACAACAAACAAGTTTAAAACATATCAATGATTGGCTTTTGTAGAAAATGAATATTTTCACAATTTTTTAAAAATGTAGTTTTGTTCAGTTCAATTCAGTTCAGTCGCTCAGTTGTGTCCAAATCTCTGCAACTCCATGGACTGCAGCACGCCAGGCTCCTATCCAACATCAACTCCCAGAGCTTGCTCAAACTCATGTCCATCCAGTCGGTGATGCCATCCAGCCATCTCATCCTCTGTCGTCCCTTCTCCCACCTTCAGTCTTTCCCAGCATCAGGGTCTTTTCAAATGAGTCAGCTCTTCGCATCAGGTGGCCAAGTATTGGAGCTTCAGCTTCAGCATCAGTCCTTCCAATGAATATTCACGACTGATCTCCTTCAGAATGGACTTGTTGGATCACCTTGCTGTCCAAGGGACTCTCAAGAGTCTTCTCCAACACCACAGTTCAAAAGCATCAATTCTTTGGTGTTCAGCTTTCTTTATGGTCCAACTCTCACATTCATACATGACTACTGAAAAACCATAGCTTTGACTATACAGACCTTTGCTGGCAAAGTAATGTCTCTGCTTTTTAATATGCTGTCTAGGTTGGTCATAGCCTTCTTCCAAGGAGTGTCTTTTAATTTCATGGCTACAGATCTTGGAGCCCAAAAAGATAAAGCCTGTCACTGTTCCCATTGTTTCCTCATCTATTTGCCATGAGGTGATGGGACTGGATGCCATGATCTTAGTTTTCTGAAAGTTGAGTTTTAAGCCAACTTTCACTCTCCTCTTTCACTTTCATCAAGAGGCTCTTTAGTTCTTCACTTTCTGCCATAAGGGTGGTGTCATCTGCATATCTGAGGTTGTTGATATTTCTCCCAGCAATCTTGATTCCAGCTTGTGTTTCATCCAGCCCAGCATTTCACATGATGTACTCGGTATATAAGTCAAATAAGCAGGGTGACAATATACAGCTTTGATGTACTCCTTTCCTAATTTGGAACCAGTTTGTTGTTTCATGTCCAGTTCTAACTGTTGCTTCCTGACCTGCATACAGATCTCTCAGGAGGCAGGTAAGGTAGCCTGGTATTCCCATCTCTTTCACAGTTTTCTACAGTTTGTTGTGATCCACACAGTCAAAGGCTTTGGTGTAGTCAATAAAGCAGAAGTAGATGTTTTTCTGGAACTCTCTTGCTTTTTCAATGATCCAACGAATATGGCAATTTGATCTCTGGTTCCTCTGCTCTTTCTAAATCCAGCTTGAACATGTGGAAGTTCACAGCTTACCTACTGTTGAAGCCTGGCTTGGAGGATTTTTAACATTACACTGCCAGCACATAAGATGAGTACAATTGAGCAGTAATTTGAACAACCTTTGGCATTGCCTTTCTTTGGGATTGGAATGAAAACTGACCTTTTCCAGTCCTGTGGCCACTGCTGAGTTTTCCAAATTGCTGGCATATTGAGTGCAGCACTTTCACTGCTGTAGTTGTGTGCCTTATTTCTATTAAATTTTAGCATTATTAAAACTTATATATAGTATTTCTTAATAAGAACTCAAAGCAAAGTTAGCAAGGAAGCCCTGAAGTTATCTGTGATGTGACTTTGAAGGTTTCGTGTTGGTTAAGACCTATCGTTCAACATGAGCTGTAAGATTTCTTAACTAAAATAAGAACCTTATAATACAGCAAGAGCAATAGTTTCTTATATCTTCTTGCCTCTAATCTTATGTCTTCTTTCCATCGCATTCTGTACTTTGCATTCACAATTATTTTTCTAAAATATGGAACTAATCTAGTCAATAATGAAAATGCCTCTCAGAGCATACAAAGTAAAGCTCAAATTCTTTAATCTGGTATTCAACTACTTACAATCTAGTGTCAACATATTTGTCACATTTCACTTCCTACTAATGCACACTCTCCATGCTCCAGTCAGACCACCGTCCTCAATCATTAAGACCCAGCAAAATAGAGGGACTAATGATATATGGCAAACAATAACTTACGTACCAATACTCCCTGGATAAATAATATAGCTCGGGACTTCCCTGGTAGTACCATGGTTAAGAATTCCCCTGCCAATTCAGGGGACACAGGTGAGGTCCCTGGTCCTGGAAGATCCCACATGCCATGGGCAACTCAGCTCGTGCGCCACAACTTTGAGCCCTCGAGCTGCAATGACTGAGCCCGAGAACTACAACTACTGAAATCTGTGCACCTAGAGTCCGTGCTCCACAATAAGAGAAGGCACCTCAAAGAGAAGTCCTCGCACTGAAACAAACAGTAGTTGGCCAGATGTTGGCCTCAACTAGAAAAAAACCCTTCCCGAGCAACAAAGACCCAGCACAGCCAAAAATAAAAAGTAAATTAATACAAAAAGAAAAAGATAGCTCCCAGCTATCAAGAAGCACATTTGCTAGAGAGATGCACAAGCAAGCAAATCAATGTTACACACCATAAAGACTGGGACATAAAATATAAGCAAAATAGAGACAGATAAACTGTTAACTCAAACTAACAAGATCAGAGAAAGAAAAAAAAAAAAGATCAGAGAAAGCTTCACAGAAAAACAAAAAATAGCTGTTCATGTATCAAAGAATAGTAGCTAACACTTATGGAGCACTTACTGCAAATGCCAAAATCTGCAAATGCCAAAATCTATCTAAGTACTTTACACATGTTAATCCCCAATGAGAGATAAAAAGAGTTTACGTTAAAAGAACATATTAACTATTACTGATTACTAGAACATGCTAAGCACTGTGCTGATCACTAAAAAGGAACAAAATGGAATTAAGCCCTTTAATTCTGGTAGGGGGAAAAAGTGAGTTCCCCCCCCCCTTTTTTTTTTTTACCCCCCTGGTAAGTTTTAACCCCAATGAGATTCTTTCCTGAAACAGGATTAAGTTAAAAGAATTAAAAGGATTTATTTGGGGCTTCCCTGGTGTTCTAGTGGCTAAGACTCCAAGCTCCCAATGCAGCAGATCCAGGTTCGATCCCTGGTTAAGGAACTAGATTCCATATGATGCAAAAAGAGTCAGCATACCACAATAAAAGATCTCACATGCCAAAAGGAAGATCAAAGATCCTACCTGCCAAAACTAAGAGCAGGCACAGCCAAATAAATAAATATTTTTTAAAAAAAGGATTTATTTAAGTACTTGTATTCTAAGGTCATAAGTCTTTTCTTAATCTAAAAAGTATGTTTTGCCCAATTTTTCTCAATAATATTGATTGATTTATTCAACAAATACCTATCAATTACCTACTTTATATAAGACAAACTAAGCATATGTGCATTTTCTTTCACTTCCTATCAAAGTCCCACTGAAGTGCAAGCAAGCATTCCGGAAAGAGAAAGCAGGTGGGATTATATTGAGGGTGAAGCAAGAACAGAGAAAACTGCAGTCTAGAACCAATGTGCAGCTGCACAGGTGTGCACGCGCATGCGTGAGAAAGCTGCAGCCACTCAGAAGCCTTTCCTTCCAACAGTCAGAGGAAGAGCCAAACCTAGAGATAGCAGAAGGGGCCTGCAGGAGGAAACTCAGGATGATTCAAACACAACAAACCTTGTATCTCTTTCCTAGACACACAGAAGCTAGCAGCAACAAAGCTAGTGTCAGGCTTAAAACACAACTTTTCTTTTTTTTTTTAACCATCTACCCTGAAAGTATCAGAACACCTCATGCTCCACAATAAAGTCTTCTTCATTTGGGCACAGGGAGGAGGAAGAACAGCTTTTTTTCTTCATTTCACCATAAAGTGAGGCCCAATAGTTGATACTCTACACACTTACAAAGAACTCAAAAATTCCTTTTTTTTTTTTTTTATTTTTGAGGAATAGCAAAAGCACAAAAGGATAAAAACAATCAACTCACCATAAGGAAGCAGAGCTTTTAAACTTATAAATGTTTAAAATTTGTAAGTGTTATCCTCAAAGAAATTCATGAAGATGCTGCATCTGTTAAAAATGAGCAATTGGAAAGAAACTATGGAAACAGGAAAAAAAAAAACCCACTGACAAAAGATATTCAAAAAAGAGAACTGATAGTCAAAGGAAATTGATCTCTTAAACTGATCTTCCATATTATCTAATTTTTTTTTCTTTATCTTTTTTCTACTTGGAATAATCTATCCAAATGGTATTCTGAATAGAACAGAGAAAATGGAAAGTGAAAGTGAAAGTTACTCAGTCCTGTCCGACTCTTTGCGACCCCATGGAACCTTCCTCTTCCTCTGTCCATGGGATTCTCAGGACAGAATACTGGAGTGGTTAGCCTTTCCCTTCTCCACGGGATCTTCCCAACCCAGGGATCGAACTCAGGTCTGCTGGATTGCAGGCTGATTCTTTACCTGCTGAGCTACCAGAGAAGCCCAAGGAAAACATAATTGAAGAAATAATATTAGAAAATTTCCCAGAAGTGAACAAATAGGACTCAAGGGGTGCAATGAAGGATAAGTGAAAAAAGATCCACAGCTAGAAAGAAATACTCCCATAAAACAACATAAAACCAATGATAAAAAGAGTGCAATAAAATATTCCAGAGGAAAAGAAATATTAGTTGCAAAGAAGGAGAATCAGACTAGCTTTGAGATTCTCATCAGATATATTAGATAGTAAACTGCAAATGAATGATGTCTTCAAAGTTTCAAGCAAAACAAAATGATTGAACTATGAATTCTATTCCCAAACTATTAACTGAGAGGCAAGACAAATGCATTTTCAGACATACCTGTGAAAATTAAACTATCTACTTTATATCATTTCCTTAAAAAAAGTACTTGTAATTATTTATACCCCAACAAGGTGGGAGAAAAATGTGAAATAAGGATGACATGGAATAACATAAAACAGTAGACTTAACCCAGGAGAGTTACAGGAAAAAAAAAATAGATAGATAGATAGGTAATAGATAAATATGCATCAGATTTGAAAAGCAACTAGTATAATTAGAACAAAGTGTTTCAGAGCTCAAAATATATCTTCAAGAACAAAATGGACTCACTTAGCAAAGATGGTACTAATTTTAGAGAGCTAACAGGACATTTTAAAGGGTACAGGACTGACAAAATTACATTTCCTTCTCTGCAGTTCAAATTACACCTCTGGATTTTATAGTGAATGGTACTTGCATAAACAATATTGTGAAGTTTGAGAATCAACCTATAAACAAAGCACAGAAAAACTGAATAAAGTCACAGAACGCAAAGGTTATAAACATATAGTAGTAGCAAATTCGGAGAAGGCAATGGCACCCCACTCCAGTACTCTTGCCTGGAAAATCCTATGGATGGAGGAGCCTGGTAGGCTGCAGTCCATGGGGTCGCTAAGAGTCGAATATGACTGAGCGACTTCACTTTCACTTTTCACTTTCATGCATTGGAGAAGGAAATGGCAACCCCCTCCAGTGTTCTTGCCTGAAGAATCCCAGGGACGGGGGAGCTTGGTGGGCTGCCGTCTATGGGGTCGCACAGAGTCGGACACGACTGAAGCGACTTAGCAGCAGCAGCAGCAGTAGCAAACTGGGAAGTCCTGAAAATGATATTAAAAGCTACACATATTACATACTTAATATGTAATGAAGGCACTGCACTAAAAATAGCCTTACATGCAGTAACTCACTAACAAAATGGCAGCTCTGAGAAGTGGCCAAAAGAACAGATTCAGAAGCAAGACTGCTTGGCTTTGAGATCCAGTTCCACTGCTTACCAGTGCTATGGCTTTGGCAAGTTGCCACACTGTGTCAATATATTTATTTCATTTTCAGACTTCTGAAATCGAGATGAGTCTTACACTAGATGGCAAGTCATAACTTTAATTGGCAGCATTTATTTTGTTAATACTACAAAAAAGAGAGAGCTCTAAAAGCTGTGGCAAAGGGGAACTGTTATAGTTTAAAACAGATTTTAAATTGGGTCTGACATACACACTACTATATATAAAATAGAAAATTACTAAGAACTTACTGTACAGCACAGAGAACTCTAGCTAATACTCTGTAATAGCCTACATGGGAAAAGATCATAAAAAAGTGTGTGTGTGTGTATATATATATAAAATAGATTCACTTTGTTGTACACCTGAAAGTAACACAAAGTTGTAAATCAACTATACTCCAATAAAACCTTTTAAGAATAAAAATAAAACAGACTTTCAGACAATTAAATGCAAGGCATAACCTTTGATTGGATCCTAAATGGGGGGGGGGGGGATCCAATAAATGGTGAAAGTTGAAACCAGTGTTATTTTTCTAAGATGTGATAACAGTATACATCTTAGTATACAGATAATAGATAATAATATACATATTTATAGAAGAGTCTTTTAATTCCTAGTCATTGAGTTTTTTTCAATGTTTAGGCCAGCTGTCTTGTAGAATGTGCCACATTTTTTGTTTGATAAGTTTCTTATACCCAGGCTTGCCAAGAATGCTACACAAGTATTTACACATAGGTGTTGTATACACTATGTTTTAAAAACTCATTCTAACAGAAAATCTTTAGAAAAAAACACAAACAAAAGTATAAGATATGGGATTGAAAAAAAGAAACATTCTAGCTTGGTTTCAAATCAAATTTCAATCTCCCTTTTTTCCTTGTACCTAAGAAATGAGTGCATCCAATATTCATATTCTCATCTGTATATTTGCTGGCATTCTGTCACTTGTATACATGCTGCATTTTAACCAAAAATGTCTGAAAGCCAAAGCTTTTCTCATCATTTATTTTTCCCAAAATGTGCATCCCAGCCTCTGAAGTCTTATTACCACAGAGTAAATTATATATAAAGGAGGAACTGGGAGGGAAAAAAGGTAAGTACTGGAAATTAACAGAAAAGGGCAATTACTGTCTCACAGTCTCTGGAGTAATTACTGATAAACAACCTCAGACCGCATGCCAGCTGTTGAGCAAATGTCTTTATTTTTATCGATTTTTCCCTTCATATTTCTAAGTAAGAAACAATATAGAGATCTGGGATAACTTTTAACTCAAAGCCCATCTGGTTAGTTCTCATTTCTTTCTCATAAAAACTTCAACTGGAAAAAAAAATTTACAATTTTATTCAGCCATATTTTATAATATGGCAGAGATATATAATTTTATACCTGTGTGTGAATTATATTAGGACATACTAACCTCTCTTGTGATTCAGTTTCCTCATCAGTAAAATGAGAAAACAATAAAATCTAACTTTGGGGGTTGTTATGAGGAATAAGTAAATTATAAATTTCTATCTATAAAATGCTTAAAATAGTGCCTGGGCACAACATCTATTAAATTAATAGAATATACAGTAAATATGAATCTTCATAATAGTTCTTACATCTTACATTTGTTATTTTCTCCATTTTAAAGGTAAGAAAACTGAGCTCTAAAGAGGTTAAGTAATGTACCCAAGGTCACACATACAGTAAGTAGGACCAGAATTTCACTGGCCTAACTCTTGAGCCCCTGCTCCTAATCACCTCACTTAATTCAGTTGTATAGAGTTCACATATAATTATTCAGCCATGCCTTATTATTAGAAAATAAGATATGCAAAGATATGTAATAAGACATAAAATATGTAATTTCTGTCATTACAGCTAATGCCACAATGAATTATCTTTATACATACATCCTTATGTGTCAGGATTTTTGTTTCTAAATGAGAGAATCCAAAAAATAAAATCACTAGGCCAAAAGGTTTGCATATTTTTAATTTTAAAAATTACTAATTTTACAAAGTTTATTATAGCAGGTCTATCTTTCCTTTTATAGCACCTAGATTCCTATCTTACTAAAAACCATCATCCCTACTTCAACTGAAAAATCAATGCTGTCCAAACTTAAACATGAATGTGGAGCTGCTTTCACCAGCAAACTTAAAGGAATGTTTAAAGATATGGAACTTTCTAAAGACATCATGATTCAGTTCAAACAGTATATGCAGAACCAGAGTGTATCTGGGAATATTGAATTAACTGTGAATATCCTAACAATGGGTTACTGGCCAACATATGTGCCTATGGAAGTTCATTTACCAAGAGATGGTAAAACTTCAGGAGATTTTCAAGACATTTTTACCTTTGCAAAAACATCCTGAAAAGAAACTTCAATGGCAATCAACTCCAGGACACTGTGTGCTAAAGGCAGAGTTTAAAGAGTATAAAAAAGAACTCCAGGCCTCTCTTTTTCAAACACTGGTGCTGCTAATGTTTAATGAGGGAGAGGATTTCAGTTTAGAAGAGATCAAGCAAGCTACTGGAATAGAGGATGGAGAGTTAAGGAGAACACTGCAGTCATTGGTCTGTGGCAAAGCCAGAGTTCTGGCGAAAAATTCAAAGGGTAAAGATATCGAAGATGGTGACAACTTCATTTGCAATGATGATTTCAAGCACAAACTTTTCAGGATAAAGATCAATCAAATTCAGATGAAAGAAATGGTTGAAGAATAAGCTAGTACCACAGAAAGAGTATTTCAAGATAGACAATATCAAATTGATGCTGCAATTGTTTGAATTATGAAGATGAGAAAGACACTTAGCCACAATCTCCTTGTTTCAGAAGTGTACAACCAGTTGAAATTTCCAGTCAAGCCTGCTGATCTTAAGAGAATAGAATCCCTAATTGACTGGGACTACATGGAGAGAGACAAAGTGGATAAACTAACCTGTTGTTGTTTGAACAGGTTGTTGAACCTGTTGTTGTTTAACCTGTAGTTCTTTTATACTACCAATGACCAAATGAAACAGTGTAATCGGAATAGCTGAGTGACTTTTCAGTGGTTAACATGCCCGTTTAAAGAGTAACCTTACCTTTAAGAAGAATGTTGTTGAACTCTTTGCATGTTATTTAGTATGATATGCAGAAAACTCTTTAAGAAAGTACCCGGTTTTCATGATTCCTATTCGGAACTGGGGAAAAGGTCCTTATGGCTATTAAAGAAGGAGGAGGGGGTTCTTACACACCATTTAATTATGAAGCAAAAGGTTTATTTGCTTAAAATGTCATGTAAAGATACTTAAACTGCATGCAAATTTTATTTACTGTACAGAGTTCCGGACGTTATTTATCAAATAGAATAACCACCCTGGACTTGATTGTTCACCTATTTTGTGATTTCCCATGAAGAGAAATATACATTGTCATAGCTCTTGATATTTTACTCAGTAATGTTCTGTTACACTGAAAGGGATGTTTTTAAAATTTTTATTTGGAAACAAGTTTTCAAGTAGAGGGACAGTTGCTTACATATTGTCTTGAATACACACATCCTAAAATGTTCCTTTTATGAGATGTGTGCATATGGTTCAGCCCTGAGTTTACTGTGCTGATAAACAGGTACTTATTAAAATAGCTATCCTACGTTG